>OW240912.1:395235236-395350027 GCA_933207985.1 Pelobates cultripes | reverse complement strand
GCTGAAATAAGGCTGAAAAAAACGGCTGAAAAAAAGACTGAGTCCCATCGCCGAATGGGACTTAGTCTCTGCAGCTGAAATAATTTCCCATTTACTGAACCAAGTGGGAAATAGCAAGGCAGGCACAAAGGGTTTGCACCAGGTCTGGGGACACAGGGGACACCGTCTTAAAGGGGCCGTGTCCCAACAAGTCTGGGGACACGGCCTTAAAGGGGCAGTGTCCCAATCTTCCTGATGTCCCAAAAAAGGTGTTTAAAGGGCCAGCACCAGTCACATAAAGAGTCCATAAGCCCCAATATGGCCACCGACAGTCTTAAAGGGCCATACACACCAAATAAAAGTGCATACATTTTCACAATCTCCCAGGGGCCATAGTCATGCGGGAGGAGGCTGGCAAATAGGCTTCTCCACAACCCAGGGAAGCAGGGCATTGCCATTTAAGGCCGTTACAAATAACCAGTTTGTAACAAGGTGTCAATCCATATCTACCAAGTGACCCGATGTAGGGGGGAACAGTCCCTATTCTGCTCTGTGTCAGTGTGTATCAGGGATCCTTAGGACAGGTGTCAATCCATATCTGCCCAAGTGACCCTATGTGGGACCAGTCTCACTATTCTGCCTCTGTGTCCCGTGTGCATCAGGGGCTCTGAGGATTGGAGTGTCAATCCCATATGTCAAGGTGTCAATATGTCATATGTCCAGGTGTGTCAATCCATATCCATTGTGATTTAGGAATGTTAGGTGATTTATGCCCTTTATGGATTAAGAGCAGACTCTGTATCAACTGTGTAATTTTTCATGGGAGTTTTGCCATGGATCCCCCTCCGGCATGCCACAGTCCAGGTGTTAGTCCCCTTGAAACAACTTTTCCATCCCTATTGTGGCCAGAAAGAGTTCCTGTGTGTTTTAAAATTCGCCTCCCCATTGAAGTCAATGGCGTTTCGGGCGGTTCGCCGGTTCGCGAACATTTGCGGAAGTTCGCGTTCGCCGTTCGCGAACCGAAAATTTCGGGTTCGCGACATCACTAGTGAGGTAGTGTTGTGAATCTGAATTTAGCAACATCGGGTCATTGTTGCAGTGTTTTAATAACAGACTCTTATTTCTCTACTAGGCTCTGCCTCTTTCTGACAGGCAGATATTGATTTGTTCCTGTATCTTCAGGTAAGTAGTTCACAAGGCAAGAGGAAGCGGTGTGAATCGTATTTAATAAATACATCCAGTAAGTAGTAGGATTCTCAGTGTAATTCTCCCCGTGTTTAATAGCATGGTGTATCCGTTCTCATCCAATATTATCTGTTTGTTCCAGTATGATCTCTGGAAGTTATGCCTTTGTCAAGGTTCTGATTTGATGATATCAATTCGGTTTCATATCAGAATGACATTATCCTTCTCTAGCTTATGCTATCATGGCTTTAATTCCTATTTGACTCTCTATATCTATTCAGGATATTTCAGATATTGAATGCCAGGAGGTTTCTGACCTTGCAGCCTCTAGGGAAAATTAACTTGTCTGGGCAGATTTTATGACAATATCCTATTGATTATTGTATGGCTTTGTAAAGTCTTGTAAGATTTATTTATTTATAAAATATTTTACCAGGAAAGATACATTGAGATTTCTCCCGTTTTCAAGTATGTCCTGGGTCCACAAATCATTGCATTGTTACATTAGGTACAACAAAATACAAAAACTATTAATACACAATATATACAAAATTTAACATAGAACAGGCAGGAAATATATAATCAACCATGACACGTGCATTCTGTTTTGAGGTTTGTAGAGAGGGATCTCTTAAATGACTTTAGGCTTAGGGAAGATTTTAATTGTGCGGGAGGTCGTTCCACAAATGCGGCGCTCTGTAGGAGGAGGATCGGGCCGTTTTCTTTTTGTATTGAGGTAGACTAAGTAAAGTGCTGGTACTGGATCAGAGATTATAGGATGTGGGAACAGCTGGGGAGAGCATTTTGTTCAGGTAGGGTGGGAGTTTCTCAGAAAAGCTCTTAAACACAAGGCTGGAAAGATGAAGGGTGTGCCTGGATTCCAGCGACAGCCAGTTTATACAGCTCAATGAACTCTGTCCCTCCCTCTGTATATGTACTGCTTGGGTATTCCCCATGAGTAAATGCTGCCATGAATAATTATCAGGAAAAGAATATTACGGTAAGTATGAAACAATTTTCCACTATTTAACTGCTATGCAAATTTGCAATGTATATTCAGGAGTTGAATTGTCAAGTTATGGTTTAAAATCCAATTAATTTTAGCAAGTTCAACCCAGGCAATTACCTGCAGCCATTTTTTTTTAACAAGTTCATATAAAATAAAAAAAATCTTATAATTAATGTTGGATTGTGTGTTTCTATTAAAGTATAAGCAAATATGGCAATTTTGGGGGAAAGGGGGAATATGTTCAAAAATAACTTATTTTAAAAATAGCAAAACATTTGTTTGAAAGAAAGGATTAATTTCTACTACATAAACATTGGACTAATTTTACAAATTGCCGTTAGCAAATTAATAAAAAATAAAATTATATAAATTTCAGAAGTGAGTCATTTATTAGTTGATTATTTACAGAAATATTGAGGGAAGCAATAAGTTTTTTTTAGAGACTTTACCATGGTCTAAAATATTAGTATAGAAGCTGGACTTGCTGGTCTTGAAAAAAGTCCAAGTCAGACTGAAATGTTGACTGTACCTTTGCACAAATAAAGGATATATTGCACAAGACTAGAAGCATTTCTCTGGGACGTTGTATTAGGCACAAAATAGTACCGAGGCAAGACAAGGATAGCAATGTTGGATATAGTAGCATGTAGTTGTATGAATGTTGTTTTAAATGTGGAAAAATTGAGAGGAATCACCAATCATCTCGAGTCCCTTCTAGATGCAGAAGAACAGAATTGAAGAAATTCAGGGGAAATCGAGCGGGGTGCTCCGGGTTCAATTTCCTTTTGAAATTCTTTGGAATACAAAATGAAAATCAGGAACTGTATACAGGTTGTTCTGAGAAAAGGGGTAACTTTTAGAACTATTTAGATAGTTTTACTAACATGCCAAAATAATTACGTATGCCATACAGGGTAACACTTATTAATGTTGAGTACATGATGCACCTGGACGCAAATGTAGGCTTTAATTTCTTAATTATGATATTCATACACAAGTGTGCAGCTTAGTGTAATTACTCCTTTCCATCATATACTTGAAAACCAATGAAATTGCAATAAATAGATTCTAGCAGAACGGTTGTAAAAGATAAGTGATAAATAATAAAATATAGTAAATTCTATGCAATGGAAGATTGTTAGAGGAGTTTTACAATACCAACATGTTCCATACTGTTCCATATTTAATTTTGGTTGTATATGATGTTCAATTTTCATTATAGGGATATAATACTTCATGTGTCTATGTATATTTTATCTGTATAGCACTAACAGGTGTACTTAGCACTTAATGGGCTACATTAGTGTAGAAGATCACTTACAGATTTATTTTTACAGGATGTATTGTAGCAGAGTGGAGATAAAGCACATGAGTTATAGAGTGTACGGATATATTTTATTTCAAGTACTAAGAGGTGTACTTAACGCTTTACAGCTTCCATTACAGTAGAAAATAGGCAGGGTTAGTGCAATAGTTATTCACTGGATGGATACATTGAAACATACCTAATACTCACATGCATACACACACGCACTACGAACAATTGTACTAAGCATTTTCCATGTTACATTATTACATTGCCATGGATACACTGCCTATACATAATAGTGTCCTGCTTTTTTTGTAGTGTTTGTATCCATGTTTCTCTTTTCAGAATTATTGCTGCTGAGTTTGACAAATAAAAGAAAATGAAAATATTTAAGAGAAATAATTTTACTAAAATATTCATGCACAGAAACTTCTTCAGTGCCAGGATTTTTAATTTGGGAGGAAAAAAAATTAAAAGAACAGAACAGTGTTGCAAAATGAAAAATGTAAAGCAAGTAAATTAAAAGGAGAATGGAATTCATCAAAGAGTAAGGAAAGAGCCCTCAACGTGCCACTCTAGAGAACTGGCTTTACAAATCTTTGTGTATAAGTATTTCTTAAATATCTATTTCTGCTGTTAATTTGCACAGCACTGTTTCATTGGATTTGTTTTTGTATCTATTTTGGGTGTCTACTTTAAGTGTTTTCTGTAGCATTCTACTTATATTTCACTACCTGTTCTATCAAAAAGGCTCTAGCCTAAGGTGCGGGGTCAGCCATGCCTACTGTTTGCACTGTGCCTGAGCTCTGAAGATAAACAGAATGTTGTCTTTAAAGGACTTTATACCTCTATTTTCTGGTTTTGCATATACTATGGTTCATTTAGCAACTTGTCTGATCAAGGATTAATCATTTTAAAATAATTTTTTAGCAATCTTGGAGCTCCAGAGACCTTTGGTCTACTCTGAAAACTTAAAGGGTGGGTACCAGATTTTTGTTCCTGGACCTGTTGGCTCCCCCTCCCCCTTCAGACTGGTGGGTGTTATCCCGGTCTCCACAGAGGAGGCTGTCTGTTTATATAAGCACACACTATAAAGATAAGCGCACATTGAGCGAGCAGGCTGAATGGGCTTTATTCCCAAGATGGCCACGAAGCTGAATGTCCCACAGAATTTCCCTCAAACATCAGAGGTTTTAGTTACAATCGAACCGATGCTCAAGCCAGCTCGTGCATACTTCTTACCCTCTAGAGGGAGAGAGGATTGAAAATTGTGGAAGGTTTGGGAGGCCTGTGCAGGACATTTTTAACATAAGCAGAAGCACAACTCTACAGCAGAACCTACCTGGGTTGAGAGCCAAACAAGGAATGTGCTCAACACACCACCCATGCCTGTGACACGAAGCATGGAGGTGAGAGGAGGAATTATGAATCTGATCCTGGTCCTTTCTCAGACCCTTAAGTGGAATGGAATGGAGCATTATTAGTTGCTGGGTCCATGAAGATGTTGACTCCTTCCCAAGCTCAGAGCTGGTACAGATGTCCTCCAGTGCCTACACAGGATGCCTGTTTGAGTAACCCTCATAAAAAAATCTCTGCCTTTACCTAGCCTGACTGTTAATTCTGAGGGCTAGCTGGTTCAATACTAGACCGTCACATGGGGTTTATACAATACGCGACTATTGCACCAGTCTTTTTCTAAAAGGCTTCTGTATAGTCAGTCTATTTTAAGTTTAAAGTGCAACCAATACATCAGTGCATTTGTTTCTGCTTTTCTTTTTCTCGTAATTTTGTTATATGTACATTGCGCCATCTTTCTACTCATTGCAACAAAAACACTCAGACCACATGCTAATGCCTGCAATGTGCATGACATATGCAATTTTGTAAGTTTCCATAAGTGTTTTGCGTATATGTTGATTACGTGTGTGGTTTGAGCTATAGATAAAAAATAAAAAAATAAATTCACAAATGTAATTCACAAACGGAGGATACCACACTCACACTTGGGAATCCAGGTGCTTATCAGGGCCAAGGATGGCAAAACCCAGTTTAAACCTAAGTGCCTGGACCTAATTTATTTTATCTATGACCTACCTGCTGACTTATAAGAGATTATTACATACATTGCATACATAAACAGTTGCGAGAGAGATAAAAAGTAAAGAAATTGTAGACCTTTATTCACCTTGCCCTACATTTTTCTAACTCAGAAAACACTTCTCCCAGTCCAAAAAATACATATCCTGCTAAGTTTAGCCAAGTGATCATGGGAGGAAAAACAGCTCAGGAAAAAAGTGACGTTTTGTCTCTGTTTTAGGCAGTAAATTAATTTTATGCAAATCTTGTCCTAGAAGGCCAGAAAATGACTTCACTGATGGCTAGCTAGGAGCCTTACGTCCTGTGGCACTTATATAAGGTTGTTTAAGCTCTTATCAACTCTGGAGCAGCCATGAGCTTTACAGGTTATCAACTCTCCCTCTGTTCCTTTAGTAATCAGATACCCATGGCTGTTTTTAGACAAACACAAATAGATTGGAAGTTAGGTCAAATTGCTTCTTGATGTCCTGAGATATTCTATATCTATATATTCAGTACTACCCGAGGTCATGGATTTCTCAGCAGTGATCACTTTTACCCTTGACTCCCTTTGCAAACCATGACCATGCCCTTGCTTTTGGCAAAAAAAGTGTCAAAGAAACTTCCACCCTATAGAGGTAACGAGTACATCATTGCCTTGCACCCTGGTAGTATACCTCCTAGAGTTAGATATTATAATTTATCTCCCTCTCAAAACAAGTCTGTGGAGGAATATAGTGCTGATGCCTGAAAGGAACAGTCCTTAGATAGGCTTGGTGTTATAAACAAATATAAATATTAATAAGGCTGGGGTTTTCTGTAGTTGCTTTTGATCCCTAGGGCCCTATTCCAGAAAAAAAATATCACTTACCTGTAATCTAGTAAGAGGAAAACTCCACATGACCCCTGGGAGATCATCACTTGTGATGACCTTTCAGGCCAAGTAAAAGCTTCTGATAGAGAAGCAGTGGGAAGCAGGACACAATCCACCAGAAATAGGTCATAGAGAAGCATTAGCTTCATCCAATTTGACAAAGCATGTGAGACATGAAACCTAGGAGCATTATAAAAAATATGATTTCCTAATGCACACACTATGCCACCTTTTATGCTATAATAGCTTTCTATTAGCTCATCGCAATCCTCTTAACTCATGGAACAGTTTGTTTCTCTTCAGCCTCAGAAATTCCCCAAAACAGAATTTGATATTACAATGGAAATGCTAAATATGGCTGGTATTTTATGGTGATAACAAATAAAGTTCTTTACACAGCAATTGCTTAACAAAATAAATATATAACAAGATATTTTTTTATGTCAGATATAATGTAAGTTAAAGGAAATCTAAAGGGTCAGGATCACAAATATGTATTCCCGACTCTATAGTGTTTAACCCACCATTTAGGTGGTTTAACCCCCTCAGCCCTCTTAAAACTCACCTAAATTCCAGCGCCGCGTGGGTCCGCCGGCTCTAGCTCTGCTGTGACATCATCAGAATTGCCAAACTTTAGCCAATCTAATGCATTCCTGTGGGGAAAGCTTTGGATTGGCTAAAACCAGCAAGGGGTGTGGCCATACACCATTTTGGCCAATGAGCACCTCCTCATAGAGATGCATTGAATCAATGCATCTCTATGAGGAAAATTCAGCATCCCCAGGCAGAGCGTGGAGATGCTGAATGGCAGTGCTACCTACTGTGCAGCACTGAGCCAGGAAACACCTCCAGTGGCCATCTGAGGAGTGGACACTTGGTGGTGTCCCTAGGGGCAATGTAAACACTCTGAAAAAGGCAGTGTTTGCATAAAAAGGCAGTGTTTGCATAAAAATGCCTGCATATAATGATTATACTCACTCACCAGAACAACTACATTAAGCCGTAGTTCTTCTGGTGACTATACTGTCCCTTTAAATGTTATGTTAAAAAGTCAGGAAATATTAAAACTTAGGTTTAGCTAAAAAGTAATACGTTTTCTAAAAACAATTTAGATGTAAAGATATTACACTCGCACATGACATTAGAAACGAAACAGAAAATATAGGAGCATAAGGGACAAACAATTTTAACACAATGGAAAGTCCTCTTTCTCTCATGTTTTATTCTATATCTCTATATCTCTTTTGTTTAGATGTCATTGTAACCACTCAGTGGCTCTGTTGAGAATCTGAAGAAATACAGTCGATAATTCCTGATTCAGTTTTGTCTCAATATTTTTATGACATTTCAAAAAAAGCAATGAGAAATGTCAGGCGGATGTTCGTGTAGATATTACAAAAATTACTTTTTAAACACTCAACATACTTAGAAATGGAATAAAGCTTGAACCCAGTATTTTAGATTATTTTTTATATTGTTTAGAAGAAAATTGAAATTTTACACACTCACTGAAAAAAATACATACTGACACAAATTGTCAGATACAAAGTTAATACATCAAAAACATTAAGAATAGTTGTCAGGTTCAAAACATGTCCAAGTATTAATAGAAGAACGTGAAATAGATTTAAGGAATGTGACTGTGAGGACCGAAGCAGACGTGGTTTTTCACAGTTAACCTTCTCGAATACTTTTCACTGGCCACACATTTACTTTGTGTTGCTAATGTTCCTCTACGAGGAGCATTGGATTAGACTAGAAGGTGAAGAGTCCACGTGATGTCACGGGAGGCGTTATGTTTCTTTGTGCTGGCAAGGTGAGGGCAAAACTTTGATTTTGCAGAAATGACAAAGTGAGCCACAATAGCATAAAGCATCATATAATGAAGTAAGAAGATGCTAAATATCTGCTTAAATAACCCAGTGACCGAGGGCAGGCTAGTGCAGGTTTAGGTGCCTGCAAGCACTGCTAATCGGACAGCAAATACATTTAATATAATAACAAATGTAGCGCCGGGATTCCCTTGCTCACAGATCAGCAGCTAAATCAAACTGTCAGCACATGTAGAAAATCATACAAATCCTGCTGCAAAGTACGATGTGCCGTCTAGAGCAATGCAATTGTCCACACGCATACACATCAGCATTAAATATTCAAAGGGTTTGTGATAAATAAATTACAATATAAATAAACTGTCTTTGAGTTCGTAGGCCAGGTGGTTTGGGGCACATATTGTGGAATATTTTCTTTGCCGTTATAGAGCGAAACAGGACTCGTACCTGTTGTAGAGTCCTAACATTTAATGGTTTCATATTCTGATGAACATAATCTGAGTACACCGCACTTTATCAAAGTGTGACTTCAATATGAGCACTGATTTCTGCATACAGTCCATCAGATTTGTAGGAAAATGTCCTTTTTTTTTTAGAAAGTTCTAGACCAGAATCAGTGAAGAGATACTAAACCATAGTAGGAAACCAAGAGGCATATGACTTAGTGTTCCGGGTCTCCCCCCCAGAATGTTAGATGTGACATGGTACTCAGAGTAGGATGATAAAGTATTGACTACCATGTTCTAATCTTACATTAATATACCATGATCCCCATAGCATCTCCAGTTATTTTTAAATATATTCCTTCCTTACGGGGAGGTCAGAGGCTATCAGAAAAAAAAAATCCATAATGTTAAATATTAGCTGCCATATTCAGTACTTGTGGCACATCCTTTCCATGTGATGACAGACCTTTATGAATGATCTAATCAGATCATCAGATTTATCTCCTGGCGATCCTCTATCAGGCCTATACTTCACCCATCTTTAGTTTCGGTTTGTATTGGGCAGTTGGCCCCTTCTGCCTTTATTTCGGATAGTGAATAACATGCTTAGTAAGTAGAATCACGCATGGCAAAAAGTTTGGTTTGCTCGAAAGGATTAGTCTTAGAAAAAGGTATTTAGGATTCATCCATGTGAAGTTTCAGTTTAAATCATTTTTATCCATGTGATAATTTCGGGAAAAGCTACTCAGATGAACCATAAGGGTGTGAAAATGGGTCAATCGGTTTACTGCAGATAACGTGGAACCAGGCAATATATATATATATTATGTAAGTATTTTAAAGTACACAGACCATGTGATAAACAAAAACAAAAATAAACAATTGAGGGAAAAAGAGTAAACGGAACAAAACTTTTATCTGAAAAAAAATATTTTTTTTAAACATGAATCATTGCATTTTCTTGTTTATTTTATTGGTTAAATAAAGCCTTGTATTATATCCCTTTTATCTGCATCTCCAGGAATTTCATTATTTTACATCAAACACCCTAATTCATTTCCATGGTGGGGGAATATACCACGCAAGCATTTGTGGAATGTGGGCTGAGCAACACTTAAATGCTCAGACGTATGTAAGTAAGTTTCTTTTATTTTTATCCGCTTTTTCACCACAGTGTATACTATTTTGTATATATGTTTGTGTTTCCATGTATATGTAATCTGAGGACACCAAGCACAAACATATCATTAAGTGGGGATTATACCACTGAATAGTTTTCATAGAAGCCACCACTGTCTCCTACACTTGGGCAACAGTTACATTTTATATATCAAGTTTTTCGATTATATAAACTATACCATATTGCCTCCATCTCCCTCCCACATTTTTTGTCTTCCATACTTTGTACTATTTGAATTCCTCACAATGAGGATTGCTACCTACAAGACAACCTAAGGGAGTATTATTCCACTCACGCTTACACATCAGAGCTAGATTTTAGCTGTGAAAAGTGTAAGTGCATTTTCTTCCTTCCTACATATATTTTTTTTTACATAGTTAAATAGCTCAAAAGAGACATGCTTCCATCAAGTTCAGCGTTTCTCACATTTGTTTTTGCTGTTAATCCAAAAAAAAAAAAAAGAAAGCACTCTGAAGCTCTTCCATTTTTGCAACAAACTGGGAAACAATTCCCTATATATCTCCTTGGATCAAGCAGCTAGTACCCCACTAATTAGAAATTATATCCCTGTATGTTATGTTTTTGCAAGTATTCATCCAGATTGCTGTTTACACAATTGTATACAGGGAGTGCAGAATTATTAGGCAAGTTGTATTTTTGAGGATTAATTTTATTATTGAACAACAACCATGTTCTCAATGAACCCAAAAAACTCATTAATATCAAAGCTGAATATTTTTGGAAGTAGTTTTAGTTTGTTTTTAGTTTTAGCTATGTTAGGGGGATATCTGTGTGTGCAGGTGACTATTACTGTGCATAATTATTAGGCAACTTAACAAAAAACAAATATATACCCATTTCAATTATTTATTATTACCAGTGAAACCAATATAACATCTCAACATTCACAAATATACATTTCTGACATTCAAAAACAAAACAAACAAATCAGTGACCAATATAGCCACCTTTCTTTGCAAGGACACTCAAATGCCTGCCATCCATGGATTCTGTCAGTGTTTTGATCTGTTCACCATCAACATTGCGTGCAGCAGCAACCACAGCCTCCCAGACACTGTTCAGAGAGGTGTACTGTTTTCCCTCCTTGTAAATCTCACATTTGATGATGGACCACAGGTTCTCAATGGGGTTCAGATCAGGTGAACAAGGAGGCCATGTCATTAGATTTTCTTCTTTTATACCCTTTCTTGCCAGCCACGCTGTGGAGTACTTGGACGCGTGTGATGGAGCATTATCCTGCATGAAAATCATGTTTTTCTTGAAGGATGCAGACTTCTTCCTGTACCACTGCTTGAAGAAGGTGTCTTCCAGGAACTGGCAGTAGGACTGGGAGTTGAGCTTGACTCCATCCTCAACCCGAAAAGGCCCCACAAGCTCATCTTTGATGATACCAGCCCAAACCAGTACTCCACCTCCACCTTGCTGGCGTCTGAGTCGGACTGGAGCTCTCTGCCCTTTACCAATCCAGCCACGGGCCCATCCATCTGGCCCATCAAGACTCACTCTCATTTCATCAGTCCATAAAACCTTAGAAAAATCAGTCTTGAGATATTTCTTGGCCCAGTCTTGACGTTTCAGCTTGTGTGTCTTGTTCAGTGGTGGTCGTCTTTCAGCCTTTCTTACCTTGGCCATGTCTCTGAGTATTGCACACCTTGTGCTTTTGGGCACTCCAGTGATGTTGCAGCTCTGAAATATGGCCAAACTGGTGGCAAGTGGCATCGTGGCAGCTTGACTTTTCTCAGTTCATGGGCAGTTATTTTGCGCCTTGGTTTTTCCACACGCTTCTTGCGACCCTGTTGACTATTTTGAATGAAACGCTTGATTGTTCGATGATCACGCTTCAGAAGCTTTGCAATTTTAAGAGTGCTGCATCCCTCTGCAAGATATCTCACTATTTTTGACTTTTCTGAGCCTGTCAAGTCCTTCTTTTGACCCATTTTGCCAAAGGAAAGGAAGTTGCCTAATAATTATGCACACCTGATATAGGGTGTTGATGTCATTAGACCACACCCCTTCTCATTACAGAGATGCACATCACCTAATATGCTTAATTGGTAGTAGGCTTTCGAGCCTGTACAGCTTGGAGTAAGACAACATGCATAAAGAGGATGATGTGGTCAAAATACTCATTTGCCTAATAATTCTGCACTCCCTGTAGACTCTGATAATACCAGCTCTTCAGGAAAAGAATTAAACATCCTTATTGTTCTTACTTTAAAAAAAAAACCTTTCCTTTGCCTCAGACTAAATCTCCTTTCTTCAAGTCTAAATACGTACCTTGTTTCCTATATTTGGTCCTGTTTATGAATAGATTTCCAGACAATGGTTTGTATTAGCCCTGAATATATTTGTATAATGTTATCCCGTCTGAGATGCCTTTTTCTAAACTAAAGAGGTTTACATTTGTTAACCTCTGTTCAAAATTAAAATGCTTTATTCATTTTTATCAATTTTGTAGCCCGCCTCTGCACTTTTTCTAGAACCATAATATCCTTCTTTACAACAGGTGCCCAAAAATGCACAGCATATTCAAGGTGTGGTTTTACCAGTGATTTATAAAGATGCAACATTTTATCAACATTGCAAGACATTCTACACCACCATTTGTCTCCATTTTCTTTCATTGCATGCACCCTGTTCTGTGAAGATGCATCCACCATCTCCCTATCAACTTCCTAATGTCAGCCAGATAAGAGAGATTCCAGGCAAGGTTGTATATCCTTCCCTCCAAGATACTGCTCAGCACCAGCCCAT
The DNA here is from genome assembly GCA_933207985.1 of Pelobates cultripes. Taxonomy (NCBI): domain Eukaryota; kingdom Metazoa; phylum Chordata; class Amphibia; order Anura; family Pelobatidae; genus Pelobates; species Pelobates cultripes. Next base: position 395,337,362 of record OW240912.1, on the reverse strand, counting down.
TGGTATTGTAGTAAAAAAAATCTATACTTAAATATTTATATATTATAGATTCATTAACTATGCAATATATAAATACATATTTTATTCTAGTTCCTTCTTTATTTTCAATTCATTGGTCACTTCACTCTTGATCTGTGAATACAATAATATTTAGTGGTTGTCCACTAACCATAAATCTTTTTATTTTTCCATGAATCATCTTTTTTTGGTTCCACGTAAAGAACTCCAAATCGCACAACTTATCCATTGCCCATTTTGTTGTTTTGTGACTCATCTATACACTGTTTCAAAGTTTGGAAATTCTGACGAGTTACCAATTGCCCAAGATTTGGATGAAACACATTTCAGGAGAAACTAAATGCATATGTTTTATTAGTAAGGCTTTTAAACCCCTTGGTTGACTTTAATCGCTTTGCCAGCCAGATCAACATTCGATTTAGTTTGCTTCAAGTCTGTTTTTAGGGTCGGTGCTGTTACAACATGAAAAATATTACAATGTGTTCAATGTGTTTGGATATAGGATCTAAACAAGGAAGACTTTTGCATGTACTTTGAGGATACATTGTGAACCAACATTTCATAAAACATCAGAAAGTTCATAGGCAGCATGTTCTTGTGCATTTACCAGCGCTTTACAGTTTGCAGTAAAAACTCTTTTATCTTCTCATACGCACTTTGTCTACATTCAAAAAAAGCACCATGATGAATAGATGAAGGGGCTACCTATAAATAAATCAAGGTGTAACTATGCCAGTATAGTTGGATCCTGCTGCTTTAAGACTGAGAACATTGGGTGCTGTGATATCTTATTATTTCAGTAACGTTAGAGGTAGTTTCACTATGGATTGACCAGAGAACAGTTAGAATAATTACAGATAGAAATATACTGAAATAATAAGATACCAGCTCTCAACACACAATGTGCTTAGGGTTACAGCAGCAGGCTTCTGATAGACTCATTACCTTTGCAGCTGGCAATATGATCATTAGCAATTTGGAACCAAGAAGTAGCTGGCATGGGTAATAGAATCAACAATCATTAAAGACTGAAACTATCAGAATCAGCACAATCACAGTCTCAGCTCTGTCGTGTGACGCTTCTGAACCGTTCAACTAGCCCCAGTTTGAGTGTCTCAGGTCTGAGATACAGAGCCACTGAGTACTGTAAAGAAATTGGTGGGCACTGGGCTGCAGAGCTAACACTATGCAATGTGCAGCAGGAGTTATTAAAACTAAATTTATATATTTCAATGAATTCCCGTGCTTAATCGGAGCTCAGTCAAACCTAGAGGGAGATCAAAATATTATAAAAATTACAATGGGCAGAGGCCAGGAGTACCTGCTGATGTGCTCTCTCTGCTACTTCCAAGATGTCTTATCCCTCCCTTGGGCAATGTAATCCCAACTTCTGCTTCTATGAGCCGATGATGGCCTCAGAATAGAAATAGAAATAGTATGCCTTCATCTGTGGGCTGCTGACTCTGAATAAGACACGGTGACTTTATGGGAAGCCTCTGAATCTCCATCTGAAAGCAAACTAGGCATTTGCGAAGTCTGCTGAAACAGGACAGATTTTGAAATTGTTCTGATTTTTTTCCCAAATTCCTAGATTCTCTCAAGAAAGCTTCTCCAGAATGCGACCATTCATAGGGAGGGGACCTTCATAATTGAAACATATTGCAGAATAAAAGAGATGCAGCATTTTATTTTTATTTTAACACATTCATAGGCAGTGGCTGAAGTAATGTATCTACTTTTTGCCATATTCTTTTAGCTTACCTCCCTGACCCCAGAAAAACTAAATCTTAGTAGTTCTATTATACTGACAAAACAACTGCATGCTTTGATAGAATAAATATTTGTTGAAGGACAGCTCCTTTGCACTAGAAATGTATTTTATTTTTCTCATAAAAAGCCTCGGGTACCTATTGACATGCCTGAACTAGTCTTATACCCATGTACACATATTTTTAAATTTTGACATATTGTAACATAATATATGTATTCTAACTGTGTATACTTTTTATATGATGTTTTTATGCTTTATTTTTTAGTGCAAACAAATTATCTTACATAGCTAAGGTAAAGAATTCATTAAATGTTATAAAAAATAGCTACCGTTTTATTTACTTCTATAGTAACTATTTGATTTATGTGAATAATGACACATTACAGGGAGTGCAGAATTATTAGGCAAGTTGTATTTTTGAGGATTAATTTTATTATTGAACAACAACCATATTCTCAATGAACCCAAAAAACTCATTAATATCAAAGCTGAATATTTTTGGAAGTAGTTTTTAGTTTGTTTTTAGTTTTAGCTATGTTAGGGGGATATCTGTGTGTGCAGGTGACTATTACTGTGCATAATTATTAGGCAACTTAACAAAAAACAAATATATACCCATTTCAATTATTTATTATTACCAGTGAAACCAATATAACATCTCAACATTCACAAATATACATTTCTGACATTCAAAAACAAACCAAAAACAAATCAGTGACCAATATAGCCACCTTTCTTTGCAAGGACACTCAAAAGCCTGCCATCCATGGATTCTGTCAGTGTTTTGATCTGTTCACCATCAACATTGCGTGCAGCAGCAACCACAGCCTCCCAGACACTGTTCAGAGAGGTGTACTGTTTTCCCTCCTTGTAAATCTCACATTTGATGATGGACCACAGGTTCTCAATGGGGTTCAGATCAGGTGAACAAGGAGGCCATGTCATTAGATTTTCTTCTTTTATACCCTTTCTTGCCAGCCACGCTGTGGAGTACTTGGACGCGTGTGATGGAGCATTGTCCTGCATGAAAATCATGTTTTTCTTGAAGGATGCAGACTTCTTCCTGTACCACTGCTTGAAGAAGGTGTCTTCCAGGAACTGGCAGTAGGACTGGGAGTTGAGCTTGACTCCATCCTCAACCGAAAAGGCCCCACAAGCTCATCTTTGATGATACCAGCCCAAACCAGTACTCCACCTCCACCTTGCTGGCGTCTGAGTCAGACTGGAGCTCTCTGCCCTTTACTAATCCAGCCACGGGCCCATCCATTTGGCCCATCAAGACTCACTCTCATTTCATCAGTCCATGAAACCTTAGAAAAATCAGTCTTGAAATTTTTCTTGGCCCAGTCTTGACGTTTCAGCTTGTGTGTCTTGTTCAGTGGTGGTCGTCTTTCAGCCTTTCTTACCTTGGCCATGTCTCTGAGTATTGCACACCTTGTGCTTTTGGGCACTCCAGTGATGTTGCAGCTCTGAAATATGGCCAAACTGGTGGCAAGTGGCATCGTGGCAGCTGCACGCTTGACTTTTCTCAGTTCATGGCCAGTTATTTTGCGCCTTGGTTTTTCCACACGCTTCTTGCGACCCTGTTGACTATTTTGAATGAAACGCTTGATTGTTCGATGATCACGCTTCAGAAGCTTTGCAATTTTAAGAGTGCTGCATCCCTCTGCAAGATATCTCACTATTTTTGACTTTTCTGAGCCTGTCAAGTCCTTCTTTTGACCCATTTTGCCAAAGGAAAGGAAGTTGCCTAATAATTATGCACACCTGATATAGGGTGTTGATGTCATTAGACCACACCCCTTCTCATTACAGAGATGCACATCACCTAATATGCTTAATTGGTAGTAGGCTTTCGAGCCTATACAACTTGGAGTAAGACAACATGCATAAAGAGGATGATGTGGTCAAAATACTCATTTGCCTAAGATATTGAAAAATGTTTTAAATGTGATATAAGCAATATAGACTGTGACTTTAAAATGTCTGTAATTGTTGTTTTTATATTTTTTTATTTATAAAATATTTTACCAGGAAAGATACATTGAGATTTCTCTCGTTTTCAAGTATGTCTTGGGTCCACAAAACATTGCATTGTTACAATAGGGTACAATAAAATACAAAAACAATATTAATACACAATACACACAATATTTAACATAGAACAGGCAGGAAATATATAATCAACCATAACACGTGATCCAAGGATAAATCTGACTGCCATTCTGGGGTCAAGAAGGAATTTTTTTCCTAGCTTGTTGCAAAATTGTGCTTCAAACTGGGTTTTTTTTGCCTTCTTTTGGATCAACAGCAAAAAACAAATGTGAGGTAGGCTGAACATGATGGACGCAAGTCTCTTTTCAGCTATGTAACTATGTAACGTGCATTCTGTTTTGAGATGTGTAGAGAGAGATCTGTTAAAGGACTTAGGCTTGGGGAAGATTTGAAAGTGTGCGGGCGATCGTTCCATAATTGCGGTGCTCTTTAGGAAAAGGAGGATCGGGCCGCTTTCTTTTTGTATTGAGGTAGACTAAATAAAGTGCTGATACTGGATCGAAGGTTATAGGAGGTGAGAATAGCCGAGGAGAGCTTTTGCTCAGGTAGGGTGGGAGCTTCCCAGAAAAGCCCCTCAACACAAGGCTGGAAAGATGAAGGGTGCGTCTGGATTTAGCATGTCACAATGGTGGGTCCTGTAATTACATTGTAGCACAAATCAGCAGAACGAGTTATACAATGTATTGAGTTTATTAATGTGGGATTGCGGTGCAGGTGCATATACTATATCCCCATAATCAATAATTGGCATCAGCATTTGCTGTACAATCTTTTCCTTTACTGTAGGGCTTAGGCAGGATTTGTTTCTGTACAGGGCACCTAATTTTGAAAAAAGTTTAGATGGAAGTTTTTCTCTTGATGCCAAAAGATAGATTGGGGTGGACTGCGGTCAGTGTGCTATTTGAATTTGTTTTGATGGATAGGTGGGAATTGTGTAATTTGTGTAATTTAGGTACTGTTCCAAAGATCATTGTTACAGTTTTGTCAGTGTTCAGGAAGAGTTTGTTTTTTGTGATCCACTTTTCTCCCTCTGTAAACTGGTCTTGGAGCGCAGCCTCAAATTGCGGTAGATTGGATTTCCTTGCATAGATCACTATGTCGTCTGCGTACATGTGTACATTTGAGGATTTGCAGACATTAGGCAGATCATTTATTAATAATGTAAATAGTAGGGAGCTGAGAATGGAACCTTGGGGAACACCACACGTGACTGGGAGAGTGAGGGAGTCGCTGTCAGAAATGGACACATATTGTGAGCGATCCGATACAGGTTAGTGGGCAATCACCAATACCTGAGTTTTTGAGTTTGTGCAGTAGAATGTCGTGGTCTACTGTGTCAAAGGCTTTTGCAAAATCAAGGAAAATAGCTCCAGTTAGGGCTCCTTGTTCCATGCCAGTTTGGATGTCATTGCAAACTTTTAAGAGGGCAGTTGTAGTGGAGTGATTCGGGCAAAAACCTGATTGATCAGGGGTCAGATAGTTTGATTGTTGTTTTTCTAAGATTTTTGACAATAGTGGGAGCAATGATATTGGGCAATAATTAGAAACCAAAGTAGTGTCACCACTTTTATGGATAGGCACTACTCTTGCAGTCTTCCAAAGTTTGGGTATGTATCCAGACACCAAGTATTTGTTAATTAGGGTTGTGACAGGTTTAGCAATGAAGGTATACAACATAAATAGAGAATGTTCTGACACTTCATTTTAAATGTAAATAATATTTTTTTCTTTTCACAAGCTGTTATAAATTTGTATCCATCACGGACAAGATAAGTTCTAAAAAAAGATTATGATGCACGGTTCTTTGTGGAACAATCAGCAGAATATTTACATTGCTTCCACTGGTTTCATGGCTTCTACTTTTAAGGCCTTTAAAGGGACACTCCAGACCGCTAAAGCACTTTCAATCTGATAGCTGGTCCTTTGATTGCTATTTGTTTGGCTCAGTGGAACACATGCCTTGCATAGACTTCTCATTGAGTTGCATTGGGATGACTGTGATTGGACAGACACAAATTCTGGGCTGGGTTAGAAGGGGATGGCTTGCAAAGCCAGCAGGCAAGAGATCTGCAGCTTTTGCTAGCTGTTTTTAGATAGCACTATAGTGTCAAGAATTTTTGTTTTGTACAAGTTTGTTTTCCTGACCTGTAGTATTCTATTAAAGGAGCACTATAGGGTCAGGAACACAAACATGTATTCCTGACCCTATAGGGTTAAAACCACCATCTAGCCCCATCATGCCTCCCTAAATATAGTGAAATCTTACTTGTATTCAAGCCTGCAGCTGCTTACTTTGTCCCTGTTTCCTTTAGACCTGCCCACTGCCTGCTGACATCAGCAGAAGTGGTAGCCTGGTCCAATCACAATGCTTCCCCATAGGATTGGCTGAGACTGACAAGGAGGCAGATCAGGGGCAGAGCCAGCACAATTCAAACACAGCCCTGTCGAATCAGCATCTCCTCATAGAGATTAATTGAATCAATGAATCTCTATGAGGAAAGTTCAGTGTCTGCATGCAGTAGGTGGAGACACGGAATGTTTGGATGCATTTTACGCTCTAACAGCCATCGGAGGAGTGGCCAGTGAAGTTATCACTAGGCTGTAATGTAAACACTGCATTTTCTCTGAAAATACAGTGTTTACAGCAAAAAGCCTGAAGGTAATGATTCTACTCACCAGAACAAATTCAATAAGCTGTAGTTGTTTTGGTAACTATAGTGTCCCTTTAAGGATAAATACTAAAAATAAATAACTTCTATGTAATTTTACTGAGAAAACCTCCCTTTGTGTTTCTGACTTTGGGGTGGATTCTTTGATGAAAATAATGTTACCCCTTTATCTGTTTTTATTTTTGTGACAATAGTTTATATAGTTTGATTGTATTTGTCTTTTGTGAATTAGCAAAACAAACAAATAAAACATATGTATAGAAAATTAATATCACAATTTGGATTGCACAGAATATATGAATTTACATCTTTTGTTTTGCACAGATACATCGCCAAAACCAAAACAAATGTAGCAATAAAAAATAAATAAATGAAAAAAAATTATGACGGACGGATCACAAGTCAAAAATATCTGAATTTATGTATTTTCAAAAATATGTATTTTTTTTCTGTTTCTTAACCAAAAAGAACAGAGAGCATATATTTGTAGTAGGACATCTGTCAAAATGATTATTTGTATATTGGCTGAAGATTCTAAAGTGGTCCTTAGAAGGACTAAAGCAGGAAAAGCCTTTTTTTTTTTTTTACTTTTCATGGATTTATAAAGCTTACATCCGTCAATGTATCAAGACGCATTTCACGCAACAATGAATAAAATGAAAAGACTACGCATATAAGCAAACTCAAGCTGTATTTTTCTCTGGAATGAAATACAATAAGTGCTTACATAATGAATTTATATATATTTTTTTATTGGTGGGCACACTGGCTTAAACTAATAGGAAACTCTGGATTTGCTTAAATTGGTCAAGAAGGGGACAGCACAATCCAAGTAAAACAGAAATGTAATACATTGCAACCCAGGCAATGTGCAGTCCATATAAATAGGACAGGTAATATCAGATTAAACTTGGCAACGTAATAGACTCCTGCCCCGTACTTTAGGTAATACCATCTAAGTATTAGGGTCATTAGGCTTGATTGTTTCATAATTTCCCTGGAAAGTTAATAACATATCCTAGAAAAAATATATATAACAGCGTTGGGGAAAAAAGACCACAGGGTTTAGCTATTTTGACCAAAAAAGTATACCAAAATAACGACTGTACCACTTAGTGAGCCAACTCTTCTTCCAATCATAAGGGAATTTAGAACTAGAGATCTACTTCGAGATCTACTATCGCCTTCAAGACTTCTCTAGAGCTGCACCGTTCCTGTAGAACTCCCTTCCCTTCTGCATTAGATGCTCACCCAGTCTCCACTCAAGAAATCATTAAAAACCAACTTCTTCATGAAAGAAGCTCACCCTGATTCCTCTCCTGCAACTGTCATTAAAAAACACACTAAGCCCTCAGTGAATACTATTGTACCAATCTACTTTTCTACCCCTACCTTTACCCTTTGTATCACTTTACCCCACTCCCTCTAGCAGGTAAGCTCATTGAGCAAGTCCCTCATCTGGTTTATCTGGATCAATCAGTGCTAGCAGATAAAGAGAATTACTTAAAAAAAAATCTTGTATGGGAGAAGCATTAAAATCTATTTCGTCCACCCCAGAGAAAGTAATCAAACGTATTTCCAGAAAAGATTTCCTTTAACCTTGAAAAAATAAAAAAAATTCTTAGAATAAGTAACTTTTAAATATATTGATATGTGTGTATATATATATATATATATATATAATCAATTTTAGAACATAAGGAGAAAAAAAATGGGTGCTTGTGTCAATGGAATTTCTCGAGAGAATTAAGAAAAGAAAATTCATGTTATTTTCTCTTGACCTAAAAAAAAGTGTCCCACTAGGGAATTTTTGATTTTTTTCACTTGCTTTTAAGCTATCATGCATTGTCATAAATATAAGGTTAGAGAATCTTGGCATTACATTGATAGCGATCCTAACATATAAGCCACAAAGGAAATCTATGGTTGTCTGAGCAATGTGCTTCTGGACAAAGCAAATTGCTTTATTTTTGTGACATGTATTTTTGTGAGATTGTGTTATAAGTCTTTTAAGATGTGAGTTTCCTTTATTGATCTATGAAGAACTGACTAAAACTTTTATAGTTATATATCCCAGTCATTTGATTAAAAAAAAGGCCAAGTTTCACATTAATGTTAAAATGGCAGAAGGTTATCTTAAGGACCTTTGAGATGATCATGTTATCAACGAAACACACTGTTAACATATTGAGAAATCAGATTGAACTACAAGGTGCTGTCATCCGATAGCAATTTGAAAGACAAAAGCATTAGTTTATGATTACCATTGTATTAACATCCTTTTAATGACACATGGTTTGCCATTTAGCCAGTATGCAAATGTATTTTAACCTTTGGAGTTCCATGCAATATCACACACAAGGCAGTTACGATTTGTAATTGCTAAGAATGTAAAACTCAAAAGTCAATGTAAAAAAAAAAGGAAAAAAAAGTGATAAAATAAGAAGGAATGCACTTAACTTTCACTGATTTTACAAAATATGTCATGCTATTTGTGTAATCCTTAATTTTTTTTCTGACTTCTCTTTTGAGTTCTCACTTTGATTTTTGAGGATGGATAGGGAGTTCCAAAGACTTCACTAAGAAAACGATAGAGAATAATAAAGTATTTTCAATGCAGTGCCTCCTCCACTTTATGTTGACTGCAGGAAATATCTGATGAACTACTCTACACTGAATAAAAGCTATTGCCTTAAAAAAAATTACAAATTACAAAGGGGATGTCCTTGCCTCTCCTTCTTCTCCACCTTAGGTGTTTGAGGTGGTTGAGAGCTTGGAACAGAAAAGGGTAGCAGAGGTCTAGACAGATTTCCAGTTTGCCCCCCATTCATTCCCCACATAGGGATAATAAATAAGGCCAATTCATTGTCCGGGCCCCTGTCTAACACATGGGTCCTTGAAGACCACCTTGGGTCTCCTTACAGTTAATCCTGCTCTAGTTTAGAACATTTTATGTGGCTGAGAAAAGGTAGAGTCTCCGGAACACAGTAGGCATAACATTGTCATTCTTGTATATGTTTATCTCCTGCTATATCGAAGTTTATTTCATTGAATGAATGTTTTTGTTTCTGTTAAAGTTAAACCGCTTGGATTACTACCATTTGAATTCATAATGTTAAAATGGCTCTGGCATGCTGTACAAAAGAGTTGTACTGCAATTCAGCTTTTTCCAGTGAGGCCACCAGCCTACCGATAAAATCATATGTAAGCACTCATTTTTCAAAACTTTGATAGGTGAACCAATTAAAGGTCATGCATCATTTTGAGAGAACTGTCTCATTAAAAAATCTTTAGCTTTCAATTAGATAGCTGCCTCACTGTGAAAAAAATACAGGTAAAATTATTTATTTATTTTTATATTTACCTTCTTATTTCTTATGCTTACTACACCCTCTCCAGAGGTACACTGATCTAACCAATCAGTGTCCGATCCCTAGGAATGCTGGGAAAGTGCATTGGGCATGCCTGACAGATTAATCACGTGCAGTTGGAAGATCTCTTCACCTTGCAACATCCTGATAGATGGAGAAGAGAGGGAGCATGATCCGAAAGTAAATAGATGTAAAGACAAACAAAGACAAATTGCCATTGTTAAATATATACCACATAAGATATCTATCTGATTGTGAGACACTCTGCCCAGAACAATATACTATACTATGAAACAGAAAGTAAATTTAATATGTTCACTTAATCGTATAATTTAAAAATTACAAACATGTTTCATGGCAAAAATATAAATAAACTAACATCTAACAAAAGTCACTGAGTTGATGAATTTTAACACTAATTGGACAAAAGTGCTACAGTATCTTAAAAGGCTTGTAATTTCATTAAAAAACAGTTTCAAAAATATCGGCTGAATTGAAAAAGTTCAGCAAAAATGGATATTGTCAGCCCAAGCCATTATAGCTAACAGTATGATTTTGCTTCTGTAATTGACACCAAAGCCATGACGAAAAATATAATGAGTTATGCCATTACTGTATGGAAATTAGTCAGTACTTGGTATTTTCAAGGATAATCTGTTTATAACCTTACAGGATAGCAAGTAATAGGATTGAAAAATGAGGGAATTCGGAGGCAGCTAGAGTTCTTTAAATGCTTCTCATAAACAAACAAAAATAACAATAAAGTTTTTAATATAATACTTGTTTTTAATAATAATATTAATAATAATAATTGTTTTTAATAATAAAATTAATAATAATAATAACAATACATTTTTTTATTCTATTACCAAAGAAGATGTGCTACATAGACACTTTACATGGGAGTAAACCACCTTTTAAATATAACAAAAATATTAAAAAATGCATAACTTTTACAAAATTTAATTCCGAATCATCCATGTTTGAAGGTGTTATGGAATTTGTATTAAGGTCCTGTTTACTAAACCACTGATAGACACCTGATTGTTCCCCATTCCACTTTGATCCAGTATTGTTTTATGTAGGGTATAATAGACACATACATCTCATTGGATGTAGCAGTGGCAATTTAACAGTTTAATTTATGTGTATATTGGTAAGATCGTTTGTTCACAGACTATAAATCACATAATTCTATGTTTCAACAAATGAATTAAGTAACTGTTCCACATGTATCAAAAGACAAACTGTTAAACCTCCTGGCTTAGTTAGGATGAGAGACAAAGCACAAGGCTAGGTGTGAATTAAAAATAATTCTATAATTCTACATTGTAAGGAACAATGGACAGAAACTAGTTTATAATTTAGAATGACTATGCAAGAAATATGGTGAAACAGTTTCATTTACGCAGGGTCATTTACTGAAGCCTGAATGGCCCCTTACCGTTATCTATAATGGCTTTGGCTGAAAATAGGGCCAAACCTTCTGGTTGCGTACGAGGCCATTCGGACTGCAAAGTCTAGACATAGTTCATGTAATTTAACAATATCTACATTTTGCCATTCAAACTGAATTAGGTCCAGATTTCAAACCGAATGCCAGGAATGGAGAAAAAAAATAAAATAAGGAAAAAGTGCAGCAAACTGGGCCTGGATGTTTACAATCTGGGCACAGATTTTCAAAAAATATAAACTATTTTAAAATAAAGGGGAGGACTTACTTATGCCCCGCCACCCCCGAAACATGGTCAGTTAGGGAGGGTTAATATAATATCTCCTTAAGGACACAACTTCTGGAATAACATGGAATCATGGCGTAATATTTCCGTCATGTGTCTTTAAGGGGATATTCAATTGGATGACCTAAAATCTGTGCTTTGTGAACCTTACGAATCCTATACTTCGTATACGATTTAAATGCGAAAGCACCACTTTTAATCCAGAAATCTGAGTAATTGCTGCCGATTCGCTCGGGCTGACCAAATTCTCACCGTATTCGGATAAATTCAGTCATTTTCACCGGGGTTTGTCCACCTAGAAATAATAAGTGGGACAAAATCCGGTGTTTACTGAATTACCCTGATAGTGTTCAAGTAAATGACTATCTCCAATGGTCTGACGTTATACCTCTCACCATTAATACTAACAAGATCACTACTGCAGTTCTCCGTAAATGTTCATATACATCATGTTACTCCAAATGTATTGGTAAACAACAAGACTTTATGCTTCATATGGATAGTGCTTCCTTTAATAAAACTACAAATATGTAGTGCACATACATTAAGGCTTGGTGTACAGAGTGCATAATGAAGTGTGTAGTCTGTTAAATGCTATTGAGAAAAGATTTTATTGGTTAATTTCTAAACAGTGAATTGTGGTGGATTGAAAACTGATTTGTAAAATTCACTGATTAATTTTTTGTTTTGTTAATTTATGAAACATTGAATTGTGACAAATTAAAAACCAAATTGCTAAATTTACTTAATAAACCACAAATTCAGAGACCAGGAAACACTATTTTTTTGGCTCCAGGATAGGGCAGACGAAAACTACCTAAAGTCTTCAAGGAGTGAGAATTGTTACCATTTGGTGTCTTGCTATCATTTCTTCAGTTACCATTTCTCTCAGCTACCAGAGCACAGAGGAAGTTGGTTCTTGGTAACATCCATTTGGTTTTCTAAAGTAGACCAGACTCTGCATGTGGTATAGTCAGCTCTTGTTTGTGTGTGAGATCCTACTCTGTCCACATCTTTCCAACATTGTCTCCAAATTAACTCTCCTGCAACTGTCAGTTAAAAAAAAATAACAAAATTGAAAAAAAACACATACTAAGTATTCTACTAATCTACTTCTCTACTCATACCCTTACCTTTTGTGTCCCCATACCCCACTCCCTCTAGCATGTAAGCTCATTGAGCAGGGCTCTCTGTCCCTGTGCATCCAACTCGTTTGATTACAACTAAATGTTTGTTAGTCTACCCATTATAAAACGCTGCTGAGTTTGTTGTCACTATATAAATAATGATAATAATACTAATAACTAAGATTACTCCCCAGTCAGAATCATCTCTTTGTATTGGTAGACAAAAGAAAAACAATCAATTTGAAGGTACCATAAGTAAAAATTGATAATTACTTCTACAACTGTTTTTGTGCAACTGAACTGCTGTTCCATATTAGCACTAAAATCTCATAAAGTCAAAGAAGAGAAAACACTTGACTCAAGTGGTCAGTTGGGTTCAGAATTGATATTTTATTTAAATACAGAAACTATGTGAATAACAAATGTTTTAGGTTTACGAATGCAATGATTAAGGTTTTTTTCACTCACATAGGGTTAAAAGAGTTTTCAATTCTGAACCCAATTTAAGACCTGTGTCAAGTGATTTCTTTCTTTGAATTTTCAAATGGGGGGGGTTAAGTCAACATAAGCCATAATATGTGTTCAGCGTGGATTGCAGTGGCTTGTCATAAAGACTTTAAATAAAGCCGCAAGAAAATCATGTTGTACTCTACAATTGGGAATGCCAACCAAACATCTTTGCCCAAAAGCCATATCATTTTGCAAGACTATTATTCCACTGTAAACTATGCAAAAAACAAAACAAAAAAACAATTGGCATCAGAAGGTGGGACTTAAAACCCAATAGTTTTTGAATGAAACACAGTTTTTGTACATCTCTTTTTACAGTAGCCTAAATTACTTATCAAAGTATAATATGTTTGGGTAAAGCTGTTTGCTTGTTGTTCCTCTCTGTGCCGATCAACATGACTTTGTTGCTGTTTCTCTTCCACCTCTAATATTTAACAAATATGGTGCAAGGACTTCTAATTTTATTTTCACTCTAATTGCTTACTGAATAAAGGGTTAGCGCGCAGACTTGGGAAAGGATAATGTTAATGTATGTGTCAGGACAGGGGTTTGGGAAACCTTAGTATCACAGCTATGGGAGGCAGCCCAGGGCCCCATGTATTGCCACAAGAGGACTTTAGAACTTCCTGGACCATTGCATCATCATAAGGAAGCACCAGACACAAAACCCTTTAATCATCTGTGCATAGCTTGATGGAAAATTGATGACAGAAGACACCATACTACTCCCCAACACTCAACCTGTTCATACAGGATTATGAGGACCCATTCCTTTAGGAGGAAACATACCTTGCTTTGCATTCTACAGTGAGTAGGGGATCCTTCTTCCACCACCCCAGGATTCAGGGAAGAGAGAATTGCTAATCTCTCTCATGGTTAATGGAATAGACCTCCAACGTTTTTATACTAAAGCAGTACTCTAGCGTACTATACTTGCGTATACTAGCGTACTATACTTGCATTACCAAAGTAAAGATCCCCGCTCTCCACTGCAGCACACACAAAAAAAGATCAGTGTAATGAGTACTATGTATGCATAGTCAGGCTATACAGGGTTACTTGGACAGGAGACAGAGGTGTGACGGACTTAGACATGCTTTTTGCTTGCATAGGATTTTCTCTGAAACCAGGCAACATCACGTATTTGAGTTCTGGTTACATTTACTGAATGATCAATATAATTGAGGCTGCTGTAGTGCATGGGGCCCTTTTCTGCGGACGATTCAGCTCTTTTTTCAGCACTTCTTACAATAGGTCTGCCTATTCGCAAGTAGAATTTTGGCATTAAAAATGGTCACCTGCTCCTATTGGCTGTTTTACTTAGAAAATATACTTCAGTGTTCCTAATGATACAGGGTTATATGTAAAACATAATTTAATGGAACAATAACTATAACTTTCATATCCTATACCTGGCCCCTTTCTGAACCACGTCCAACTAAGTAGAACTTGAGCAGGCTATCAAGATTCATATATTCGTTATACTGTTAAAGATAATTTGCCAGTGCTACAGGGTGTTCCGTATAATTCCCTTTGTGATAATTTGTACATTTTATTATTACTTACTGAACCAAGTCATATATTGTAATTAATGATATTCAGAAATGTTGGATGTATTCCAGCAGGTTAGTGAATTTAATCACTGTACTAAATTCATTTAAAAGTCTTATGTGATATCACACAGAGAGTGTGAGTCAATGACTAAGCCTTTCTATTGAGCATGATGGTATAGGACTATACAAATGTTTACTATTAATAGTGTAATCAAACATTCTACTTAAATATAATAAGAGAGAGAATAAATGTGTAGCATTCTAAACTGATTGTAATAGAAAAAAGGTAAAAATACACACTCAAGAAGTGTGTGAGTGTGTGTGTGTGTGTGTGTGTGTTCTCTTCATATTTTTTTGTGTAAACCATGGAATGAGAGACAAACGTACCCAGTATGCGAATATATTTATATAACAGTGATCAAAACTTCAATAAATGTAAAATAACAAAAAAACAGTCTTCTCTTTGTTTGAAATGTATAACTTGTCTATATTTTATTAAAAACTCGTTATCAACAAACATTTAAATTCTAGCGATAAAAAATGTTATGCAATGTAAAACTTTGACACTTTCTCCCTCAATGCATATCATGTATAACAAACATCAAATGTAAATAAGACACAATTCTATTTTCAAATGGTTTGGAGATGTCATGCAAGGACACAATTCTTATAGCTCTAAGCAAACCGTGACAATAGATCTGTCACAGTAAAAAAATATATGTATCCAGTATGGTTAGTGAAGAAAATAATCTGGCATAAAGTCATTTTATCAGATATGCACAAAATATAGAAATGCATTTCTTTCAGAATGGTTAAATTACCAATTATTACGACTACTGTTTCATTGTATACACAAAAAGAAAATCCTTTTTTTTCTTCAGATATTTGTAAATAGTAAAATATATTTAGTATTGTTAGATAAGCTTTCTAAATCATTTAATTTTTTGGGATAAACCTTTCAAATTTTTTTTTTAACATATTAAAATATCAAAACATAAATCAAATATAAAAATAAATTAATATTTTAACAAATATAAAAATATCAAACAATTTAAATATTTTCTAAATAATAAAGAATTTCAAAAGTTTATCCAAAAATATTAAATCATTTGGAAAGTTCCCCCAACAATATTAAATTGATGTCTATGCTAACTGATTAATTCTTGGCTGCAAATAATTATGGGTTGTATAGGCACTAGAGTATTTTTGCTAAGTTAGAACCCAGGTGATGGTGAAGCGCTATATTAAACTTAAATGATAGAATTGAAGATATTCAGTGCTGTAATAGGATGAATGGATATATTTGTATATACCTTAAATATTTCTCCTGTATCGGAATCCTAATATATAATGTATAGTTCCTTAAGAATA
Source organism: Pelobates cultripes (assembly GCA_933207985.1). Classification (NCBI taxonomy): domain Eukaryota; kingdom Metazoa; phylum Chordata; class Amphibia; order Anura; family Pelobatidae; genus Pelobates; species Pelobates cultripes. The sequence goes on along the minus strand of OW240912.1, from coordinate 395,321,178 downwards.
TACATACAAAAACCATATAATAGTGTAAAACAGTATAATATAGTTATTAAAAGGGTACAAAAAAATTTCCCACTCACAATTTTTAGAGCCAAAAGGTTTTAGCTCAATTCTTGCGGTTTTAGGGTCCGTAGAGGTGACCCTCTCCCTTCTTTTATACCTTTTGCTTCGTCTTCTTGTTCTTAATCTAGGATGAAGTGTATCTTCATACATATACCCACCCTATTTGTAATACAGAATGTACTACACTTTATTGGTATCCCAGAGTGGTCTGACCCACCCCAACAGTTTTAGAGATCCAAGTGCCAGGTAGCCACACTCAAGAAGAAAACTGCTACAACAGGATCATCGCCTTCGCTTAAAACATCCAAGATGGGGGCACTTGCGTCATAGCCTGGCAGGCCTTTCACACTTTTCTTACACCAGTTTGTTGGTGGTTGCCATCTGGGTACCACAACAGTGACCTTCACTTTATGTTCTCTGATGTTGAATATTTTTTGTTTAATTGCCATTTTATAACTGTCTAGGGTGTTCCATACCACCCATTGTTATGACATTACTCTCATCACCCTGTTGTTACTAAGATTCAGGATGTCTGGCCTTTACTATACAAGATCACTCTTCTGACTTGACTATTTACTTTGGTGCCTCTCTCAGATGCCAAGCAGTGCCTTAAAATGCATGTATACTGTCCTGTAGTTCTACCACAGTGTGTTCAAGACCGACATTGTTCCCTCAATCCTGTACATAGTTTGTTTTTGTATTTTTTCTCAAATTATTTTTATTGAAAGAGATTTTAAAATATATACATACAAAAATATCCAATTAATAAATCACATAATGTATCATAATATACATAAAATAAAACATTTACACAAACCTAGCTTAAAATTATTAACAGAAATGCAATTAAAAATATTAATATGAAATATTGCATAGGTTTTAGGGTGTTTTATCTGTAAACCCAAAATATAAATAATGTTCAACAAAGTATTGTTTTTGTAATTTCATGTTCAATACTTTTATTTTTGTTTATATGCAACCCACACTTGTGTCTTACACCATATTCTTATGCCTGGTATAACAGTAATGCTCCTTAATGTGAGAGGGTTCCACACAGTGGAGGAACTAATGAAGTAAGGGCAAGAAATATATTTTGGCCATCCTCCAGTGCAATGGTGGCCAAAAGGTAGAACTCCTGTGATGTTATGCCAGCTGGGAATCTACTATTTCCCATCCTTGTAAGTTGAATTTATGAGCAGGTCCTGATAAGTGTGCCTCCAAATACTATAATACATTTGTTCAAAACTTAGCCCCACATTTTATTCACGCTTATAACAACCTCTCTGCTACCTCTGGCCTCCCTCACTCTCTACTCAAGGCATCTGTCACACTGCTCCCAAAGCTAGGTAAGAACCCTTTGTTGTGCAGTAGCTACCATCCTTTTTCACTAATTAATGAAGACCTTGACTATTTTAGCAAATATTCTTGCTTTACTCTTGCAACCACTTCTCCCTGATATTTCACTCTGAGCTATCAGGATTCATCCTACATAGAGAAACAAAAAATAATAAAGAGAATCAAAGACTCATACTACCAAAATATTAAACCTACTCTATTCGGCTTCCTGTTTTGATAAACCATCATTCTTACTGACTATAGATTTTGAAAATGCTTTTAACAGGGTTTATTGATCTTTCCTATTCAATACACCTGAGCGCTTGGATTTTGGGCCCCAGTAGCTGTCCTGGATACGCCCTTTAAATTCCTCACCTACTGCTAAGATCCAAATTAAAGGCCACTGCTCCCTGGCATTTTCTATAGGGAACAGCACAAGACAGTGGTGTTCCCTGTCCTAGTTATTATTTGTCCATACTATGGAACCTTTGCTACAGGTAGTCTGTACTAATGCTAACATTGATGGTATAAGGATTCGGACCTCTGAGAATAAAATGTCCACATTTGCAGATTACCTTTTATGTTCCCTGGCTAATCCGGGGTTATCTCTCCCACCCTTATTGCATGAATTAAAATTCTTTGACTCCTTATCTGCTTTTAAGATAAGTATGATCAGAGTGAAATAATCAATCTCACTGCTGCTCTTCCCCGGGGAGGTTGCTGCTCTTAGAATGGCTTTCCTGTACCCTGAGGCACTTTACCTACCTATTTGGAAGTTTGAGTGACTGCCAATGCATCCAAGCTGTATGAATAAAACTTTCCACCCCTCCTTACCAATATTTGATGGGATTTGAAGAAGGGAAATCTTCTGCAATTTAATTTATTGAGCATAGTGCATATACTTAAAATGAATGTTCTACATTGTTTTTGTAGTTATTGCAGACATTGACAATTGGCATCCCGTAAGCGTTCTTCAGTTTGGTTCAGGCCGCCTCGTTACTCCCTTAACCACAAGTACCAAACATACCTCCGCATATGGTCCACTTGGGTGCTATTTCTAAATAAGAATCCACCACTGGGGCAAATTATGAGCCACAGCATTCATCTCAATCCCAGGCCTGTCCTCCTTATGCTGACTAGATTATTATTTTTTTATTATTATACTTATTTGTTCTCCACTCACTTGCACAAGTCCAATACTCTGCTGTGAATAAGCTGTATTTGTTATTACAGATGTATCTCCAAATGTTCTTTCCATTTTACCGGGCACAAGTGGGTTTTGCATTTTGCTGCTACATTTCTGTTTCACTTATGTACTATGATTCTATATTCATGAGGTTAGCAATCCCAGACATTGTAGCACCAAATAATATATTTTTTTTATCAGGATGCATGCCATCCTTCCCTGCAAATGTGCCAATCTAGTCTGATTTTACCTAATTCCAATGCTTAACATGCATATCAATAATTGTATAACTCAGTGGCGTACTAACAGGGAGGTGGAGAGGGGGGCGGTCCGCCCCGGGTGCCATTCAGCCAAGCAGTTCAACATAATTACGTGAAGGAGAAGAGGGGCAGAGGTGCGCAATGCTGCTCCATTTGGACGTACTCCGCCCAGTCTGCCTTCACAATCATCACACAGCATCAGACACTGGGGGTGGGCGGTGGCAGTGCTTTTTGTTTTTTAATGGATATAAATTAATGGATATGGTGGTTTGTGGGGGGAGCAGGGATTTGTAGGGGCTGGAGAGGGGTTTTGTGGTGGGATCAGGGATTTGTAGAGATGGGCAGGGGTTTTGTAGTGGGTGATGAGTTTTGTTGTGGGTGGAAGAGGTTTGTAGAGAAGCCAGGGGTTTGTAGGGGGTGGCAGGGATTTGTAGAGGGTGGCTGGGATTTGTAGAGATGGGCAGGGGTTTTGTAGTGGGTGATGAGTTTTGTTGTGGGTGTAAGAGGTTTGTAGAGGAGCCAGGGGTTTGTAGGGGGTGGCTGGGATTTGTAGAGATGGGCAGGGGTTTTGTAGAGGAGCCAGAGGTTTTTGTGGGGAGTGGCAGGGGCTTGCCGGTGGGGAGATCCTCCCGCTACTCCTTGAAGCCCTGTAAAGGTGGAGCACGTTGACATCACATTGGAATGTGACATAGCATTGCATGCAATGACACACACACTGACAGACTCACACTGACAGGCAACACACACACACTGGCAGACACACACACACACATTTACACATTCTTGCACACACTCACAAATCAATTTATTTATTGCTACCTACCTTTGGGAGCTGGTGTGGGGCCTTGTGCCTTAACAGTAAGCATGGCACACTCCCGGCTCGCTGGCCGCAAAGATATTCAGTGTGGGCTGCATACGGCCCATGAGTTTGACATGCTTGTTCTACATAGTTAAAGTAAGTTAATTAAAAAAAAACATACAACAGTCCACAGAAATCTATGAATATAAAAACACTCAGGAATTGTAACTTCTTTCCCTTATTGGCAGATATATGGGAAGAGGCTTGTTTCCATTAAGTATGTCACTATTTAGACATAAAGGGAGATTTATTAAAGGGACACTGTAAACACTGTATCTGCTTTATCTCACTAAACTGATTATAGTGTATGGAGTTCCCTGGTGCCATCATTTCATTCAGCATTAAACAGATTTTACAGTTTTTGAGTTTTAATGCTAAACAAGCGTCTAGCTGACTGTTAGCCTATCAGAGCTCCAACTGACTATATGAATGGCTATGACAACAAGGAACTGTAATATCTCTTTAACCCCTTAATGACACATGACGGAAATATTCCGTCATGATTCCCTTTTATTCCAGAAGTTGTGTCATTGATGGGTTAATCAAAGCAATTACATGGTTATAGTGACTACAGTGTCCCTTTAATTATTACACTTAGACCTTCATTTTCTTACCAACTGCAATCCATCCGAATATGGGCCGATAGGTCAATCATTTGAATTTCCAAACTCTGAGTAAAGGCCGCCCATGTTTGTTCTGATTTGTGATTCTGCATTTAGCCATGGGGGCAAAAAAAGAGATGATTCATGGGGAAAAAAGGTGATTGATGACTAGGGGACAGTCAATAAATGTCTATTTATTTTATAGATCATGTGAGAAGTAACCAATAGAGGAGAAAAAAATGAGTAGCAGAAAAACAAAAATCTATATTTATACATTATATATTTAAAGCCCCCAACAAAAATTTGTGGTAGAAGAGATTTGGCCGATAACACTTTTTCTTTAATCTATTATTTGAAAAGGAGCAACCAAGTTTCTTCATGTTGTCAGTCAAATGATAAAAGCTAGTATTTAACAATTATCTATTGCAAATTGCAAGTCTGGACAGCATAACAAATTTATGTGGAGTAACTCTGCAGCTGCTAAGGTTTTAAATAGGTTTAAAAAAAATATTACTTGAATTAGTTAAAAAGGCTCCATGAACTTTATAATGCAATGCAGCCACTGAAACAATGTTAGAGTGATGTTTTTCTGCACAATTAATTACTTAAGGACAAATGATGGTCTATGGCCATCACAACAAATTGTTATTTAAAGGACTTTTGCCTGAAATTAATCATCCCAGTCATTTAACAAATGCACGTCTCCTAAAATTTTTTTTTATAAACCATGTTGGTAATGTACTTAGGGACAAGATTAAGATGATTGTAAAGTGTATTTGTTGGCTCTTATGGAGTTATCAATCAAGACAAACTTAAAAATAAATGTTAAAGAAAAATAAAAAGATAAATTAAAAATAAAAATATATAAAACTAATGAGCAACTGAAAATGAATTGAAAATACAGAACAAATCCTAGAGAACGTTCAGAATATAACAAAAATAGTTGTTTTGTCAGATAATGTAAATTCAAAGCGTAGCTAGAAATAATTAGATTACTTTAGAACTCTAGACTGGTTTTGCAGTCAGTGATGATAACTAATGATGCTTGTGTGTTAAAAAGCACCAAGCACGCTGTATATATCTAAAGCCTATTATAGCTTCTCTTAAAATTGCAGCATATCAGGAGATATATGGAAGAGAGCCTGAATTAGGCATTTGAGTTGCTACATAGATAATGAGATCTATTAGACAAGGATCCACTTAAGTTGTGACATACATAGCTTTGTGTCCTGCTTTTTAATTATAGAAATAGCTTGGTGACCAATTCAAATGTAATATAATACATATTGAAATGACTCATGCCAAACACCTTTATAAACCTATTCTCAATGTCCCAGATTGCTCTCTCCCTTGTACTGATGAACAAAGTTCGACAACATTACAATGAATTATAAACAGTTGCCTAGGTCCAAGTCAATATCATGTACCAAACAGTTGGACTCAATGGACAGCACTGGATTCAGTTTTAGGTTTAAACTAATAATAGTAATACAAATATTATTTATATGGTGGACAAAACCCTTAGCAAACACATAGAGTAAATGGTATTGCCATTTTACTTCTAAATGTTTAGTCTTTATGTCATTGTCATTTATGTCAATTTTACATGGCAGTATAAATGGGGACTGACTATGAAGTGCCATTTACATTGTTAGTTGAACAAAAAAAACAAAAAACAGGGTTTTCATATAACGCTGTTTTGGTTTGAGTAGCTCTTCCTGTGCTGGTGTCCACCCACATCCCCCATTAAAAAAATAAAAATTAAGGCTTAAACTTACCTTTGTTCCAGCACCAAGTTCTCCCTTACCCCAATCTTAATCCTCTGATTTCACTCACCATCACTATAGAGGGGGCAATGTAGGGGAAGGAGAGCAGGCGATGGTGGTGGGGAGGGCCTGTGCCACCATTGGATGCCTGATGCCATCATGCTCTGTTTCAAATATGCACATAATTCACATTAGCACTGCACATAGAGACTCCAGGCACAATGACCACTTCAAATCACTAATTTGCTTGGAGTAACCCTTTAACATCAGAGGTCCACATTAACAAGTGTTAACGATGGGAGGGATATGCAGTAACTTGAATTAAAAAAAAAAATAGGTTTAATTTATTAATGAACAAACAGTCCTTGAATGTAACCTATTCACGATCAAGCTGACAATGAACATTTAACCTATTTATAAACAACTGGCCTTTTCATAATCAAAAAGCTATTAAATGATTCAAGTATTCCTGGATGTTTAACCTGGTCATGCCCAGACTGTACTTTAATGGGCAGGAGTAGGCAACCTTTAGCAAAAGGATGTTAATCAGGGAGGATGGATTGAGGGGAGGTGGAACTCTGTGTGCTGGTGTCAGACACCAATTCTGCACAGAATTGACATAAACTTTTTTCTGGGCTAGCTACGGATGTTGGTGGAGTTGGAGTTATGCCTCTGACATCTAATGGGTACATCTCTGTATGTGTGGTGTTTCACTTGAAGTCACTGATGTGGTCATGGTGCTGGAGTTATCCTATAAAATGTAGAAGTCAGGCAAATAGAAAATTGAATAGTATGTCCATGATTATATCTTCAGAATCAGAGCCTCCTGCTCCATAAGACAGGATAAAAAAATGTGTAATAAAAAAGACTTTAAGGGTGTCAGTAGAGTGCGTACAGAATGGAATTATTAGGGACACCAATTAAATATCTCTGTCAATCTTGGTCGCTGTTGTGATGTGGGGAAATATAATTGGATGTAATTGATTTTTAAACAAGTAGTCAATTTTCTTTAGACAAAAATGGATTCATGCAGTACAAAATAAATTTTATCAGAATAACCAAAGCAAAATGTCTTCATTTTGTGCAAAAGTAATTTTGTAGAAAATAACCTCAACTTACCTTACTCTCTGCTCCAGGACACCACTTTACCTAGCACCGCAGCAATATTTTCCACTGGTACTGTGTACTATAACCTCCTCCATCGTCTCACATGTTGCATAGGTCTCAAGCCATTCAAGGGTTAATATTTATTGAATACCTACATAATATTTATACAGGGATTCCAACTATCATGGAGAGGACTGGATACATTGCAGGAAATATATTCAGACTGGTATCGTGGTGTTCTGTTTAATAAGGATATCTGATTTAAGCCAAGTGAAATGAATTTGCAATGCATTGCAATTGCCTTGGTGAAGTTGCCATGCCTATGTAACCCCTTCACCATGTAAACCTTGTATACAGGCATCCCAGAGTATCATACACATAATTCTAAGAACTGCACATTAAATTAGTTTGTTGCTAATTAATTCTGTTTGCAATGTTGTCCTTTGGGATCCCAAACATTAGAGCCTGTACTACCATTATAGTGCTAGCTCTGCCGAGTGCCCCTGCAACTGCACATGGCTGGTCTGGAGATTTGTAGTTCTTCCTGCATGGCCATTTACTGCTCTCAGTTCAAGTCTGCACTTCCAGCGGGAAGCAGAACACTGTTGTTCCTTCCTCGTAGTCAGAGATTGGAAGAGAGCATTGAGAGTGGTCTGCACCTACAACTGGGAGTAGAACTCTCCCAGTCAGCGGCTGGAAGTGACCACTGAGAGGGGTCTGTACCCAGTTGCTGTTGTAGACCTGCATTAACAGCCCAGCAGACTACAACACCAGGGAGTAACTTGGTCCACAAGGGAAACAGGAAGTGAACAGCAATAAAATACAATTTTAAAAAATGCACAACAATGTATGTGGAGGTTAAACACAAACATACAGCCACCCAACACACAGTCACTCACCTCCACTCACAGTTACCCCCTCATCTTACCTCGCATAGTAACCTCCTCAATTGATTCCCACACAGTCACCACCCAATTCACCCCACATATACAGCCTATACCCTGTCACACTCACTTAGTAACACTCCACCCCCTGAACACTCACCCCATCCAACACTCACATCCGCCTTGTCAAATTAATCTTGTCATGTTAACCTCCCCCACAGCCACCCTTATACGATCACAAAGAATTGCCCTAGCACGCAAAGTCTATGAAATGTAGTCAAATAAAAGCCAAGGTCAGGGTAACAGAGAGACAGCATGAATATAAAACTAGCCGGAGTCAGGAACAGTATGTCAATAGAACTTATAAACTAGCCAGGCAAGGATTACAGAGAAAATCAGGGTTGAGAACTTAGTTAAGGTCAATAGCCATAATAACACAATGAAACAAGGAACACTAAAAGGGTGCTGAGAACAGAAACCACGATCGGGAAATAGGGCACAGTAAATGGGACCAGAGGAGTTTAAACTATTATGTGTGATTAAATAGGTCCACGTCATGCCAGGACCCCAGAACACTGGACTGATATGGACCAAGTAGAGCTGGAAATAATTGGCCGCCCCCTGTACTTCTTCAAGATGCGCTCCAAATGCGAGTAGCGTTCATGTTGCTGGGATTCGGGCCACCTGAATGGTTGCTTAATTTGTCCCTTATACACACAGTTACCCCTTATGCACACATTCCAGCTTTGCAACAATCAAAACACACACCAGGACCCCAAGCAATATCTCCAAACACCCAACATGCCACAAACAGCTGCCTCACTCAAATAATGCTACAAGACACAGAATACACATGCGTGCATAGGAACATTTATTTTATTTACTTTTTTGTTCTTTATTTTTTTCCATGTAGGTTGGGGTAAGTAGTTAGGTAGACTTGGCTTTTTTTCCCTTAGATAATGTAGACCATCAAGGGTTGAGACTAGTTGCATATAGACAGGGGGCGGCCAATTATTTCCAGCTCTGCTTGGTCCATATCAGTCCAGTGTTCTGGGGTCCTGGCATGACGTGGACCAATTTAATCACACATAATAGTTTAAACTATTGCATATAGACATAATATACGTGTAGTGTTGAGAGGTGTAATAAACCTGTTTTAGAGTGAACCACAATTCTATTCCCTGTATAATCTATATTAGACATTCTGAAGAGCCTCTATACCTCCTTGGGAGCCAAGTATGTTTTGGGGACCAGTGAAAGGGAGCGTTGCAGTTCCCTTCCTATTCTCTAGGGCAGTGTTTCCCAACCCAGTCCTCAAGGCACACCTACCAGTCCAGTATTTAGGGATTACCCAGTTGTGTCTAAGGTGTTTTTACAAAGAAGAAAAAAAAACGCCTTAGACACAACTGGGTAATCCCTAAATCCTGGACTGGTAGGTGTGCCTTGAGGACTGGGTTGGGAAACACTGCTCTAGGGGGCAGTTCCTCTGTTGTGATCTGAGTCAGTGTTTGTGAGCTGCCAATAAACATTGCAACATTTTTTAATTGTATCCTTTCTTCTCCTAGTTAGGGATCTGTTACTTTATTCGCTCTTTAGTTGCAATTTTTATTTAGTGTTTCCTTAGCTGTGAAACATCTATTCAGACCTAATCCACCTTTATTATCGTTTTTTAGCATCATTTTCACTTATTTCACTGGGTGATCACAGTATGTATGTAATGAGTTAGGCTGTATTTACAATATTCTAATAAGCTTATTTAATTATTGTTAAGGTCATTCCATTTCTTATGAGATTTTTTTGTTTTTCTTAAGATCACATCTAGTGATGTCACAGGCAGGTGGGTGACTAGAATGACAGACAGAGACAGACAGACAGATCGATAGATATTGTATTGCCAAAATTTTAAATCAAAGCGTTCTAACTAACTTTAGCAGCACAAGTCAAAATGTAAACCTGAACTAAAGAGATGTACATCAGGATATACAACAAAGGATGCAAACACATATATAAATGTAAATATCTATCATTTCCACATAATGGTAAAAATATATGGTGCAGACTGGTTTAGAATAGCGGTACAATATATTACAATGTTACTAGAAATAATCAGATAAGTTCTTCAAAGATCTATAAGATACAGAGCAGGTTGTATAAAAGCAGAATAGATATAAAGTTTTTAGGAATCTCTATACATTCTATAATTTTTATTATTATCATCATAATTTATTTATATCCTGAAGTGCAGCTACAAAAGGAACGTCTCTTCACCTGATGGAGAAAGAATTGAGAGACATGCTTGCAATCTCACAGGCAAGGAGAAATGAAGGCATTATATTGTAAAACATCAAAGTAAACAGTTAAAGTACCACTCACAGATTGAGATTGTCATGAAGATCCATGGGATAGAGAGTTATTGTTTGTGTATGACGTTTAGACAACTGCCAAAAGCTCTTACTCTTCACTGTTTCAGAAAAGGATGTTTGTTTTTCAACATCACCCAATGTTATGTACTAAACACCAAATGAAATAAATACACCCTGTTCCAAATTATTATGCCAATTCTATTTAAGTGTCACAAAGATTAAATATTTTGTTTTGCAGTTTAACTCGTGGATGGCATTGTGTCTCAGGGCTCTTTTGATCACGGAAAACAATCTCGGACACCTGTGATAATTAGATTGCCAGGTAAGCCCAATTTAAGGAAAAACTACTAAAGGAGGGTGTTCCACATTATTAAGCAGAGCACCATTTTCATGCAATATGGGGAAGAAAAAGGATCTCTCTGCTGCAGAAAAGAGTGAAATAGTACAATGCCTTGGACGAGGTATGAAAACATTAGATATTTCACGAAAACTTAAGCGTGATCATCGCACTATTAAGAGAGTTGTGGGTGATTCAGAGCACAGATGGGTTCGTGCAGATAAAGGGACATTGAGGAAGATTTCTGCCAGATCAATGCATCGGATCAAGAGAACAGCTGCTAAAATACCATTACATAGCAGCAAACAGATATTTGAAGCTGCTGGTGTCTCTGGAGTCCCGCAGACATCAAGGTGTAGAGTCCTCCAGAGTCTTGCAACTGTGCATAAACCTTCTATTCGGCCACCACTAACCAATGCTCACAAGCAGAAATGGCTGCATTGGGCATAAAAAAACATGAAGACTAATTTTCAAACAGTCCTGTTCACTGATGAGTGCCGTGCATGGGGATAAACGTAGAGGAAGTCATGGTGTGGCCTCCATCCTCCCCTGATCTCAATCCTATTGAGAACCTTTGGAGCATCCTCAAGCAAAATATCTATGAGGGTGGGAGGCAGTTTACATCCAAACAGCAGCTCTGGGAGGCTATTCTGACATCTTGCCAACTAATTCAAGCAGAAACTGTCCAAAAACTCACAAGTTCAATGGATGCAAGATTTGTGAAGCTGCTATCAAATAAGGGGTCCTATGTTAAAATGTAACGTGACCTGTTAAAATGTTTAAAAAGTTAAAATGTTGTTATAAGTTTGATTTAAATAGCTTTTGATTTCAGTAAATATGCTGCAAACACAACAAATTTTCAGTTCTTTACAACCTATAAAGTGTTTTGAAACTTACTGTGCGTAATAATTTGGAACAGTGCATTGTAAGTTTTTTATGTTCCAAAAAATACTGTTATCATTAGGAGGTTTGTTCAATAAAATTGTACTCTTAATAGTTGATAACATGAGAATTATGCTGACTGTTATTTACATCAATTATTTAGGTAAATGAGAAAAATATCATTTGCATAATAATTTGTGTAAATAGCTATTTTTTTCATATTGCAACATTGTTAGAATTTTTGCTATAATTTTTGGTTACATGTACTCTTACCGTAGCTCTCTATGGCACAGGTATATATACGGTGGGGCCTGACACAGGTAGGGGCATGCGGCAGGATTTAACCTGTGCTAGGTCCCCCCTTAGGTTTTAATGCAGGGGGAGGGTAAGAATAGTTATTTATTACAAAGAGGGAGTTGGTATCACTGCCTGCTTCCTCCTTGCTTTTGTTTTTTTTTGCGCATGTGCAGTGCTGTTTTCATCCAAATAGACTAAAACTAATTATTTTTTAACAAATTTCGTTCGATACCAAATGTTGTGAATGAAATTTAAGATTGATTAATGAAATTTTTATTTAGTACGAAATCATTCAGATGTCTAGTAACTAGTAACTAGTAATATTTGATAGAGTCCTAACTGCAACATCTGAGGAAAGAGATTTATATGTGATTTTTTTCTGATGACTTAAAGGTAGGCAGACAATGTAACAGAGCAGCAGGAAATGCTAGCACAATGCATGGTTGCATAGGAAGAGGTATTAGCAGTAGTAGTACAGAACACTGGTGAGACATCACTTGGAGTATTGTACGCAGTACTGGAGACCGTACCTCCAGAAGGATATTGATACTTTAGAGAGAGTTCAGAGAAGGGCTGCTAAACTGGTTCATGGATTGCAGGATAAAACTTACAAGGAAAGGTTAAAGGAACTTAACGTGTATAGCTTGGAGGAAAGACAAGACAGGGGGGATATGATAGAAACATTTAAATACATAAAACAAATCAACACAGTAAAGGAGGAGACTATATTTAAAAGAAGAAAAACTACCACAACAAGAGGATATAGTCTTAAATTAGAGGGGCAAAAGTTTAAAAATAATATCAGGAAGTATTACTTTACTGAGAGGGTAGTGGATGCATGGAATAGCCTTCCAGCTGAAGTGGTAGAGGTTAACACAGTAAAGGAGTTTAAGCATGCATGGGATATGCATAAGACTATCCTAGCTATAAAATAAGGCTAAGGACTAATGAAAGTATTTAGAAAATTGGGCAAACTAGATGGGCCGAATGGTTCTTTTCTGCCGTCACATTCTATGTTTCTATGTAACTATGTAATTTACACATTGTGCTAGAAAATTTAATAGCAAATGTTTAGGAAAACAGCCCTTTTCTCTTCCTCTCAGTCAGTTCAATCTGTGCCAATTGGCACAGAGATCAGAAGGTTGTGATCTGCATGTCTGTTACAAGGGAAGTCCTCCCTTGAGTGTCTCTGTTGCTTGAATTCAGTCTATGTATCTGTAAATGTTCTGATGGTCATTGTATAGTTTTATTATTGAACAACCTTGTTGTCCTAGTTTACATTTGTAAATATGGATATAATTTTATTGTCACCCTATGAATACACCCTTAAAAAAACTAACTTTACTAACCCATTTTATATGTAAAATATTTACAGACTTATTCACTAAACTCAGATTTTTTTTGAGTGAATTAAATCTGATTGTCAAATAGCCAAGTTGTAGATTTTTGGTCATATCACCTATTTTTGTCTCGATTTTTCCATTTAGGTTTAATTCATAAAAAATTAGAATTTATTGAATAACCCTGTTTATTTCCTTTAATAATTCTGCAGTCAAACTCCTATTTTTCCAGGTTCATAACATCCTTTTGGAGAACAAGTGACTAAAATTGCTTTTGCATATACTGTCTATACTGGCTAACTTAAAGGAAAACTATAGTGCTAGGAACACAAAGCTGTATTCCTAACACTATGGTGCCCTCTGGTCCACACCCCTGTCACATGTTCATCCTCACCATGTGGTGTCCGTGAGGATGACTATCTTACTGGCATTGGTGGAAATTCTGGTCGGCAGTCCTGTGCCGATGTCTGGCTCCTGCGGCATGCTGAAAGATGCTGGCTGCTGCAGATCATACCAATTTGTAGCCCCACAACCGCCAGCAGTGTTGGCAACGTCAACGTGCATGTGACGTCGCGCAAAGGACGCGCACACACGTTCTGGGGTCATATGCCAGGCTAATTGGATTTAAAGGAGACTTATTTAAACTCCTTTCTTGCCTTCCCTCATTGCCCTGTTGTGGTTTCCCTTAGTGGTTGTCCGAGAGTGTGTTCCTGAGCATTTATTTCTGGTTATTGACTTTGGCTTCATTTTCACTTCCCTGTATTCTGCTTTCCTTGACTTTTGGCTTTCCCTCATCGTTGTGTCTGATTCTGTGTCCCCAACCTCGGCAAGTATTCTGATTATTCTCTGGTAAGTTAAGTCCAGCCATTCTAAGGCCCAGTTAGAGGTTACCTTTAGTCCTAGGTGTGATATAGTTCTGCGTGCTGGATCAACTAGTAATCCTGACAACCCCACCCCCTCATGGCTCTTCTGTTTGGCACATAAAGGGTTAAAAAAAACTTTTAGCGGGGGCGTGGCCTGACTACCAATGGAGTAAGACGCACCTAACTCGAGCTCCTAGGCCCCAACCTGCTAAGCCCAAATACACAAGCCATATTTTTCTACAAAACTGCACAAATGGGGAAAAACAAGCGACTAACTGCCGCAGGACCACCCGGAGCGACCCCGGCGCGGCAGACGCCGGGCCCGATGGACGAATTCCTGTCAGTGCCGCCCGACCTCCGGGGCTCCGGGGACCCGAGCATGCAGACTCCCTCCTCCCCAGGCTCGAGTGTGATGGGATCGGCACAGGACTCGCCCGCAGTAGGCACCCTATCACAGATATCGGCCGACCTGGCTGCGATCTCCGCAAGCATGCTGACTCGCAGAGACAAAACTGAAATGGTGGCTGAGCTGCGCGCAATCATAAGGGAAGAAGTGGCAGCAGTCCGCAACGACCTCGCTGCATTGGAACAGAGGGTGGATACCCTGGAAGAAACGCAATTGCAGGCCGCACAGCATCAGCAGGCCGCGGACCTGGCCACCACGAGGCAGGGCAACATTCTCCTGGACCTACGCCGGCAAATTGAGGAGCTAGACAATAGAGGCCGCCGGAACAACATCAGAATCCGGGGCCTGCCAGAGGCGGAGGGGGAAAACCTGCAGGAGATCCTCACGGGCCTATTTACGCACCTCCTGGGGGACCTGGCCCCACAAGAATTCGGCATAGAAAGGGCACATCGAGCCCTGAGGGCCCCCAGGAGAGACGGTCAACCCAGAGACATCGTCTGCTCCCTGGTGTCATTCCAACTGAAGGAGGCCCTTATGAGATCCGCCAGGGCACAGCCACATGTCACCTACATGGACGCCGAGATCTCCCTCTTCCAGGACCTATCCATTATCACGCTGGACGCCCGACGGGCCCTGAGGCCAGTAACGCGCCTCCTGCAAGAAAGGAGAATAATCTACAAATGGGGGTTCCCTTTTAGCCTCCAGGCCAAAATCGGGAACATTTGGCATGTTATTCGTTGGCCCAACGACGTTCCCCGCTTCCTCCGGACGGCCGGCTTACCTGAAGTACCGGTCCCAAACTGGATCCTAGATAACCCTCCGGCCCGATCAACTGGACCGTCAGACGCAGCGCACAACCTCCGCCCGCACCCAGGGACTCCACGGCGACGAGGAGGCCCCGAGGGCCCCGAAGAATAGTACCAGCTAAGGAGCCACCCCCGCACAAGATGCCCGTCCTGGTACCCCAGCTGCACCAGCGCACACATGAAAGCCGGCAGCACTCACCTCGCCCTCTAAAGGTCTCCAGCCGTAACCAGGCGGGTATGTACTGACTCGGGAGCCCGGTTAATTTAGTCTCTCACCCCTCAGCCTAAGGGAAAAGCCACCAGGGGATCCCCACAGGTTGGGAGGGACGGAGCCTGCACGGAGAAGCGCAGAGGGGAGGGGGAGACCAACCGATAGAGGGGTCCACTGGCTTTTTACCCGGGGTCCCCTTGAGGTGGGGTGGGGCACGAGACACAGGGCACGCATGCAGGGGTCTGGGATCAGGCCCGCCGGGAGGGCCGGGATGCAAAGAGGGCCGCAGCTGAAAACCCTAACCCGTCTGTGGGGTCGAATACGAACTTGAACACTGCCCCAATTTCACGGGTATTTTACAGGCATGAGGGGCTTTGCGGGAGGGAAGGGGCGGGGGCAGGTCGGGGTGTAAGTGGCGACCCAAGCTGAACGATCAACAGAGGGAGGCAGGCGAAGAGGAAAGGCGTGGGCCGCCGCAGAGGCCTAACAGTTCAAAGTTAATGACAGCATGTTTAGTTTACACGTGGTTTCATAGACATATAGCATAGCAAGCTACTAGCAAACACACAATTGCTACACACACTAGGTAAGGCAGCAAAGGCGGATCCAGGGGGCGACGGGAGAAGGGGGCGGGGAGACAGAGACCCGGGGTATGGAGCTAGGGCACCCTGAGGTCACCCATACCACCCTAGGGTAAGGACACCCAGTTCGACACCCCAGAAGCAGGCCTTGACTGGGAGGGTACTCCGGTGGAGCACACAGGGTAGTGTACAGGAAGGCCTGGGGAACTAGGGGGCGGAGGCGAACACTTCAGCCAACTCGAGGAGCGGGAACACACTGGGAGGGGCCGAGGAGGGGGGAGGGGCGGGTCCAGCCGGACACACAACAAGTACCAACTCCTGTTCACACCCCTATATGGACTGGGTCAGCACATAGGTACAATAGGGCGGACGTCAAGATACCCCCACAACTAAGACCTGCTACTTAACACAATGCATATAGCACCCGCAGGTTGGGAGTCATAAGGGGAGTTCGTAGACTGGACACAAGTACAACCGATAACTTACCTCCCTCGGTGGCTACACTGAACCTCACTGTGACAGACCCTTTCTGTATATAATACCGGGGTCGCGGGATACAGGCATATTTCTGACCCTGTGACGACCGTAACCGGTACCGGGACAAAGTCACACCACACTCTCCCCTGAACCCAACCCTCAGACAACCGGACGGACACACACCGGACATACCACTGACAACATATTTCTCTCTCTCTCTCTCTCTCTCTCCTTCCCCTCCATGCCCTCCCCGGGGCGGGGCAGCCCCCTCGCTGCGGCCGCAACTACAAAGTGTTTCGCGCCGGCCCCACTAACGCTCTGGTCGAATAATGTCCAGGGTCTCAATGTGCCGGAGAAACGCACACGCCTACTCAGCAAGCTCTGGACAGCGAGGGCGTCGGTGGCGTTCGTACAGGAGACGCACTTCAGAGGCAACGAGGCTCCCAAATTAGAGAACCGTCGCTTCCCGTTAGGGTTCTACGCGAACCACCCGGACGCGAAAAAGGCAGGGGTGGCGATATTGTTTGCACATACAGTACCGTTCCAGCTCAAGGCGGCAATGACAGACCCCAATGGGCGCTACCTTTTCATCAAAGGCTCTATAGCCGACTACACATATACCTTCGTTACCATATATAGCCCCAACAGACGGCAGCACACCTTCATCAGCAGGACACTAGCTAAACTGGAAAGCTTCAGGGAAGGTATGCTGGTGATGGCGGGAGATTTGAACGTACCGCTAGACCCCCGTCTGGACACCTCCAGAGGTGTGAGCGCGGTACCAGCGCACTGCGTACGCAAAATAATGCGGGCACTGAACAGGCAGGGGCTGGTGGACAGCTGGAGAGTGAGCCACCCAGACGACCGTGACTACACCCACTATTCAGCGGTCCACTCACACTACAGCCGCATTGATTATGTATTTCTAGCGCAAGAATATCTGAACCTACTGCACAAAGCCGACATCGAACTACTGGACTATTCCGACCATGCGCCCGTGGTGGCGCACATCAGTTCTCCACTGTTTAAACCTCGAGAAAGACAATGGAAACTCAACGAATCCCTGCTGGATGACCCCGCACTTAAGGCTATGGTTATCGACGCCCTGACCCAATATTTCGCTGACAACGAGAATTCGGAGACCTCCCCACTGGTACTCTGGGAAGCGCATAAATGCGTCATCAGGGGCCGTCTCATCGCAGAGAGCACTAGACGCAAAAAAGACCGATCCGCACGCCTCATCACGCTAACGAAGCGCATAGCCGAACTAGAATACGAACATAAACACACGCTGGAAGAAGGCACATACCTACACCTCACGATCGCTCGCAGAGAACTTAGAGACATACTATCACAGGGACAACTACACACAGCTAGAAAATCAGCCAGATTCTTCTACGAACATTCCAATAAGAGCGGCAGGTTGCTGGCGAAAATGCTACAAGACAAGAGGAGGGCACAACACATCCATAAAATACACACGCGAGAGGGAGAAGTCACGCACTTACCAGAAGGCATCCTCGAAGCCTTCCAAGAGTACTATGCGACACTCTACGCGCAAGCTCGAGCCCGGGAGGGCCCCGCAGAACAGCGTCATAAGGACCGAGTCCGGACATACCTAGAAAATCATGTGGCCAGAAAACTTACCCCGGAACAGGCTGCGGAGCTGGACCAACCTCTGACGATTGAAGAACTGGCCGGCGCCATGAAAGCCTCAAAGCCGCACCGGGCACCAGGCCCAGACGGGCTACCGCTATCATACCATCGCACCTTCAGAGACATCCTATTGCCGAGACTTCTCACGGGCCTCAACTCAATTCAAACGGATGGCCACTTCCCTACGGACACCTTGAGAGCCACAATCACGGTCCTCCCAAAAGAGGGTAAAGACCCCACGAACTGCGCCAGCTTCCGCCCAATTTCCTTACTAAATGCGGATCTGAAGATATTCGCAAAGGCAATGGCACTACGGATCTCACATCTCCTGCCCGACTTGATACACCTCGACCAAGTCGGCTTCATACCCGGGAGGGAGGCCAGGGACAACACCATCAGAGCCCTCAATGTCATACACGCGGCCAAGATTGGAAAACGGGAGGTAGTGCTCCTGTCGACGGATGCCGAAAAGGCGTTTGACAGAGTGGACTGGACGTTCCTCGCTGAGACGCTACGCCACATGGGCTTTGGCACCCACATACGATCATGGGTGGCCGCATTATACACGGTCCCAACGGCGCGCATTCGGGTCAATGGAGCACTGACAAAACCATTTAGCATCCACAATGGTACCCGCCAGGGATGCCCTCTGTCACCCCTTCTGTTTGCCCTCACTCTCGAACCGTTTCTGGAGGCGGTCAGACAGGACGGGGGCATAACGGGGACTCGCCTGGGCGGAACGGAACACCGGGTCGCGGCATACGCGGACGACATGCTCTTCTTCCTGGAACAACCTAGAATCTCGACTCCGAATTTGCTCGAGGCGTTCAAACAATACAGCAAAGTCTCAAATCTAAAACTTAACCTAGAAAAATCAGAGGCAATGCCGGTGGCACAAAACCTGACCCTGACAAGGCACTTTGAAACACACTTCGCATTCAAAATCTGCACAACAAAGCTCCGATACCTCGGTGTCTGGCTGCCGAAAGAGCTCGCGCAGATCTACCAACTGAATTTCACTCCTCTCCTTGCATCGTTACAACAAGACTTAAAACGATGGACGTCCAAGTACATATCGTGGTTCGGCCGCATAAGCGCTATAAAAATGAACATCATGCCGCGCGTTCTATACTTATTTCAGACACTGCCTACCACTGTTCCTAGAGTCTTCTTCCAGAGGCTAACGACCGACATTAGACAGTTTGTCTGGAACAAAAAGCCCACAAGGGTTCGGAGAACGATTTTGGAGCGACCAAAGTGTGACGGAGGCATGGGACTCCCGTCCGTACTCATGTACTACCAGGCAACCCACCTACATAGACTGGTGGACTGGCATGCCAACCCCAACGCTAAGCAATGGGTGGACATGGAGCTCCAACAAGCACAGGGGAAGATCCCCGCCGTGCTATGGTTGGGAGAGGCTACGCTTAGAGAAATACGCACAGGCAACCCAATGATAGACGCCACCCTTGGGGTCTGGTGCGGAATAAGATACACCAAGCAGCTTACCACATCTCCCAACCCGCTCACACCCATAACCAACAACCCCCAGTTAGCCGATGGACTAACTCCTACTGCCCTTAAAAATTTTCAAGCGACGGATTGGGTCTACCTACACCAATGGTGCAGCGGCCGGAGCCTGAGACCCTTGACAGAACTGGTATGAGACTGTAGACCTACCAGACTAGACGAGTTTCATTACCACCAGCTCAAAGCATACTACAACACTATCAAGGGGAAGGATCACGTACACCGCCCCCTCTTGTATCTGGAACAACTATGCACGGCCCGGCAACACATCACACATGGCGTGTCAACTCTGTATACCGCCCTAATGAACAGCGGAGAAAAGGACGCCTTGGGCTTCACGAGGCGGTGGGAAATAGAGACGGGGACAGAGCTCACGGACGTGGAATGGAACAAAATCTTCCTACTGTCGCATAAGGGAAACATAAGCTCAAAGTACCAGGAGTGCAACTATAAAATTCTAACGCATTGGTACAGGACCCCGGATATCCTAGGACATATTCATGACACGATCCCTGACGACTGCTGGAGATGCGGAACAGAAAGGGGCACAGCATACCACATCTGGTGGACATGTCCCCTTATAGCCCCCTACTGGCGAACGATAAACCGCACAATAGTAGATATCACAGGCACTGAACTTCCGCTACAGCCCCTGCCGATGTTGCTCAACCATACGCACACACCACTGACAGCCTACAAAAGAGGGCTCACTATACACCTGCTTACGGCGGCTAAGACGCTTATCCCCACACACTGGAAAACCACGCTGACCCCCTCGCTAGAACAGTGGATCGCTAGGGTGGAAGACATCTACAACATGGAACGGATGACGGCTTCACTGCAGGGACGGGCGGAAAAATGTGCGCTGACATGGTACCCATGGATGGACTATGTGACCAAGAGAGCGGGGGTGGCGAGACCGCGTGGGGGGGGGGCGGCGCTCGCCTCGGGGGGGCTGGGGGGGACCTAGTATAGACTGACCACACGACCATCCTAAAGAACTACCCCCGACAGGGAAGGCAACACCTGAACCACTCCCTAGAACTCGGACTGACAGGTCCACTGACACACCCTAACCCAAGAAAGCCGAACTCCCGCTTAGGACCACGGACGGCCCAGACACAGAACTACGGGAGTAAATTCAGAGATACGTCGACTCCCCTAACTCAGTAACACGGAGTAGCACACAAATGGGAGACTGCCCCAGCCCCACACGCCACCTGACACCAAAGGCGCGGCAAAAGCCGCCATCCAACACGGAGGAAGGGAGCTGGGGACAGCACAAACCCAGACACTCGCACCACAAGGCACTACGACACGGAGGATACTAAACCTTGGGGAGACAAGACGAAGAGTAGATCCATCAAAGGAAGCCTCACAATGATTAACACATACACAATAGCCCACGATATTCCACAGGACAACAATGGATAAAGGGGACATACGCCTAGAGGGGACCTAGCTGCAGTATTAGAGGGCCCCCAAACCGGGGCAACCACTTCACGGTTACTCACAAGGCACCAACGCACCCTACACCTGCTGGGTTGAACCCGAGGGACAGAGTGAGATAGAGACCGACAGCATACCACGCTCAGCCACTGACCAACACATCACCCACTATACGGCCCGGACGACCATGACCGTAGACAGAGAGGATGGGGGGAAGGGCTGGGGAGCTCTGCACAGCCAGAGACGGTACCCCAGAAACAACTCACTTCAGGGGCTCTCACTCCAAGCGAGAAAACACCGTAGAAAGACGATTTCATAACACTAACTCACTAACTAAAGACAACATATCTCACATACCACACCGCCTCATGAATGAGGCGGGCCGCTATTGAAATAACCCATGAGAACAAGCCTTAACACGACATGCTGTATAATGTACAAGAACGTAATTGTGAAGCACTATTTTCTTCCACATTGCTGTACAATACTTATGCTTGTAACACTTCGATAAATCCTAATAAAATTTGATTGACAAAAAAAAAAAAAAAAAAAACTTTTAGCACTTACACAATTCTGCGCAGAGGTCCCTCGGCACTGTGTCGTGGTCAACCTTCTATGATGTCATCCACTGGCAGTACCTAATGCGCAAGCATGGCAATCACCAAGCTCATTAGGCCTTCTCCACAGGAAAGCCATTGCCTTGATACATTCCTATGGGGTTTTTCTCTGACACTTGATGTCCTCATGCAGAGTGCGAGGAGGTCCAGCATTGGTTCACAGAGTGAAACTCCGTGAAACTTCAGGATGCACCACCAGTGGCTTTCTGGTAGACAGCCACTGTAGGCAGTTTTGGACCTGCAATGTAAACATTGAGGTTTCTTTAAAACTGCAATGTTTTACATTGCAGGGCTAAGGAGGACAGGGATATTGCACTCAAACTACTTCAATGAGATGAAATGATCTGAGTGCCTTTAGTTTCCTTTTAAGACCTATTTCATCTCTCAAAAAGTAATGAGTATATCCGAGATTATGTGAACATAAGAAGTGACCTGAATTGAGTCCTCTTTTTTTCCCTCCCACTCTATAGGTGGGGTTGGTAAGGCAAAATATCAAACGTTATGTTTGTGTTCTGCAGGAAACTGAAACACAAGGCAACATATTGTAAAGCAGGATGCTGTTCTTATATGGCATGTTCCATTCTTTATCAGATTATTACTTATCAGAATAATGCACAAAAGTATTGGTTTATTTTGTCACTTCTGGAAGGATAAAAGGCTAAGTAGACCCACTGAGATCAGTGACTTTTTAATCCTAGATCTCTATCGTACTATGGATGAAATGAAAATTGCTGCTACATTTCTCATGTCATACATCCCTGCTGTGTGTGCATTT
Source organism: Pelobates cultripes (assembly GCA_933207985.1). Taxonomy (NCBI): domain Eukaryota; kingdom Metazoa; phylum Chordata; class Amphibia; order Anura; family Pelobatidae; genus Pelobates; species Pelobates cultripes. The sequence goes on along the minus strand of OW240912.1, from coordinate 395,298,529 downwards.
ATAAGATGTGGCCAATTTCTGTTAAAGGATAGTATATCTCTTTGAAGCAGAAGACGTGGTGGTGGAATTAAGGTGCAAAAATTTTCTCTGAATTTTTTACTTTTCAAAAAACATGCATTAACAGAAATATAAGGATGAGTACTTGTAAAATGCATGGCTTGCTAGTTTTTGTGCCTGACATAACACTTCTTTAAGAACCAATTTTTGCAGATTTATGTCAACATAAATGAGACAATCCCGGATGCTGTGCTCCGCTATTTAGTGATGTAAACAAATATGCATTATAAGAACACTGTAGGCACTATATCAAATTTATTATATTGAAGTTGTTACAGTGCCTTCACTCCTACACCCAAACACATTTTATTTTAATAGCTTGTTCAACCCACATCTCCAAGCACTCTGGGTATGAGTTGCTTCGCAACCTTCACAATTTCAGTGGGACAATTCTGATTTTTGGTCCCCGTCCCACTGCAACTTTGTTTCCTGCTGAAGACATCAGGAAACTTCCCCCAACAATCACAGTGAAGGCACATCATTAGATGCACTTTAACTATGTTTAGGGTACTTAGCTCCTCTATGGATCGGGTGGGCATTTGGGCAGAGCCAGTTACACCCTTTCACCAGCATCCCCAATCTGAGACAATTGATGATGGGAGGCATGTGGGGAGGCAGTGCCTTTCAGACAGTTAATGGATAGACTACTAACAATGGGGGAGTGTAAGGGTACTCCTGGCACCATAACCACTACTGACTGACTGTAATGGTTATGGTGCTTGGAGTATTATATTAAAAAATGAAGTGTATAAAAATAAAAAGTGTTCATAGAAATAAAAAGCATGAACTGGCTCTAAGAGTTAATACCAGGTAATATCAGTTGTTTTTGCCATTTACCAATTGTAGATATATAGACAGACCTACAGACAGACACATACATACATACACAATATAAAATAATATATATTTCCATTAAAAAAAATATAAAGATATACATTCTATGTAATGTTTTAGCCAGAAGGGACCCAATTGTCCTATCTAGTAGATCCATAATTGCTTTATTTAATTAAAAATGATCTGATCTATCATGACTTGTTCTTAGATAGAGAATATAATGATTTTTAATGGATTTGTAGATATCTTCAGCGCCCTTATGTTTTCCATGAACTGTCTCGCTATTGAATGCAGTTTCTTTGCAGGTTTTTTTTCAACCTTGCTGGCTCCACAATGTTTGCTCACTCTCTCTTTCTGTTCTAGAAGTGCCTCATTGTAGGTCATCTCACAAAAGAGAGTTATCAAAAATAAAACAAAAGAACTTGTATAGGAGATATATTGCTTAATAATGAAGGACGTTTCTGTGCTGCAACTTCTAGTATATTTCCATTTCCCATGTATCCACGCTTATAGCAGTATCTACAATGGGTATTTCCAATGAGGTTGTTTTTTTATTAAGTCTTGTGTTTATTATGCTGTTCCCAGAACTTCAAAATGGTAATATGTTCCACAAAAGACTTGTTCAACTCTTATAAATGTAAACTCTATATATGTTTTCTTTGCTATAATAAAAAAAAAAAAGAGTAAGTACGATAATATTGTACAACTATAAATGGGGCAGTACAAACAGCTATTTGCTAAACCTGTTCATTAAAAGTACTGTTCAAAGGAAGAATAGTCAACCAAAGGAAAATTAGCATAACATAGCGAGGGGTCCTTTAAGATACGTTTTATCAGATTCTGTGTATACTGTTAAACATGGTCTGGATGTTTTGTAATATAATAATTAATATGTGGAATAACAGCTTCATGTTCCAAAGAAAAACATGACTACCATTTTGGTTATGACATTTGGTGGCAAAACTGCAAATCACTTCAAACTGGCCCTTCTTTTGGACTGACGGAAGAAGCACAAATGTGTGAAAGGCTGAGTGTAATATATGTAAGTCTTTTTTTCAGAATATATAATGAAGAATAGGTGGATTAAAAGCAATTTATGGAGTTTGATAACAAGTCCTCTATGCTTAAAAGTTCTAATTTTTAAAGTATTTTAACTATCCAATCTACAACTTTTTATAATATCATTAATTTAACCTACATACAAGAAAATTATTAGAAAAAAATGAATGGGTAATCTAAATACCTCTCTAATTAGAACTTTATATGAGGATCAGTAAATGACTAGATTAAAAGTAGCTAAATGAAAATGAATCATCTTTATCAGTCACATCGAATTTAAATGGGATTGGATAAATCTATAGATTAGCAGTCAGAAACAAAATGAAAAAGAATATACATCAATTGTGTAATGTATAATTCATACAGCAGACATCAAGTGCAGTGGGGGTGATGACCACACAAACTCTAGGATTGTATGAATAGTAAATTATGCATTCTTCTTACTTAACATGTGACTGCTAGCTATAGATACACTCAGTCCCGTCTAAATTCAAAGTGACTGCTATAGATGATTTATTTTCTTTTAGCTACTTTTAATCAATTCATTAACTGAGCTGACAAAAGTTTTGATGTAATTATTTTGGATAAGCTTTTCAAATGATCACAACCTGTTGGAATCAAGAATCTGTTTGTAATTCTTTATTTTTGCGTGCAACTCATTAGGTACAAAGATATTAGCAGTGTCACGACATTGTACAGTATAAGGCTCACAGTTGACGTATTTATAGAAATACATGACTTTGGACATTGCCCTTTTTCTGTAAATATTGGGCTCAACAATTGCATCAGGTAGTTAGATATAGTAAACTGTGGGTGACAAGGTAATTGAGTATGCAAATTAAGTGCATTGCCTGCAGCGTGCTTACATGCAATAGTGTGAGTAGGATGCTGGTTGTTTGGCGTTGCTCGGAAATTGAGGTCTATGTGGTATCTTGCTGGGTTCAGCACTGAGGGCATCCTGGCAGCCTTATATAGTCGTCAGTGTAGATTTATTCATGTCAGGTGAACTTTGATAGTTTATATATGCATATAAAAGGATATTAGGTGAAGGCTATCTAGAGAGTGGAGCGTTAGAGTCGCCCAAGTCGGGATAGTCGGTTGTGAACATCTAGGGTTTAGACATAGGCGGTTGTGGCTACTATATGTTAGAGAGGTGCTCCAGAGCAGGTATAACCCTCTACTATGGGGTAGTTGGGGGGGGGGGAGAGGTTGTATCACAGTAGTATGCTAACCGGGCACGTGTCTTAGGGACACAGAGCGCAGCGGGTTTTCAGCCACCTAGAACAAAGGTATTGAAACATTAAAGAACTTTGAGCAAGAGAGTAGTAACATAAGATAAACCCTATAAACATTAATTGAAGATGGATTGCAGGGGATGGATCAGGTCTTTGAACCTTCGCCATTCCTAGGTATAAATGCAGGTATGTTATCAACATTCCAGAAGGGGGGGCTCGAGGCTGTCCTTGTGGGACGACACTGTGGTCGGTGAGACCCAAAGTCGCCAGTAGAGCCAGGCTATCTCTGGGTTCTGAGGCCTTGTGCATTTTCCCTTCTTTGGTGAATAGAAGTGACCCTGGGGTCGCCTACCTGTAGGTCAGTCCAGCAGTTTGGAGAGTTGTGGTAATGGGCTGCATGGATTTGTGCCAGAGCAATGTGGACCTGCTCAAGTCCTGGAAGAGGGTGGAACCGCGGCTGTTTCCTCATTTACCACTATAATGTCTTAAAGCATAGAACTTAGCAGGGCTAACCATACAGATATCTTAGCCATAATATTATATAGTTAGTAAGAGATCCTCTATTTAACATATATAAATAATTGAGAATACAATATGAAATATGGATTGTCTTGGAAGCAATAAAGTTTTGTATTTTTAGATATTTATTATATAAAAATATAAATATAGACATATAAAATCCATTACAATAATTTATAGCAGAGTTTATAAGCTTAAACTAAATGCTTGCAAATATCATTAATAGGTTAACATACCCTCCTGAACATGTCATAATGTCAGCCTCTCTGTCATTTTAAGATGGAGCAGCATCTGTCTCCAAATATCTTCTCTGTCCCTTAACATTTAAAAGTACAGCTATTTATACCTTAGGTGTCTACATTTTAGGGTCACCGTAGTTCATATATGAAAAAGTAACTTCTTTTACTTTTATTCATTTTAGGACCTCCCTTAACTTGGCAAAAATACAAGGCCATAACTAAAGGGTGTACACGTCATGGAAATTTTCTTGACTGAGGTCAAGATGGCATCTTTAAGTCTGAACTTCTTTATCTACTTAGGGTTACCGCAGTATATTATGTACTGAAAGAATCGTAGCATAGCCTTGAAGCTTGTTTATGCATTATTGTTATTGTATTTACGTCTGGGACAAAATAGATTAAACATATTATGCACTGAAGGTAAGTAAGAGGTTATTGCTTAAAGAAACATGCATGAAAAACAATACGTTCCATTTCTAACACATTGTCAGTTTGCAATATCTCTTAAAGACAAAGTACACCGTTTGAGGAATAAAATATTTCATTCTAAAACTTGTAATATTTGCATTTGCCCATAACACCCTCTCCATTAAATTGTGGACATTGTAGCGCATTTCTTCCTTAAATTAGTAAACCAAAGTTCTCCAACAGTCTTAAGGTTTTTATGCTCCCAGCATCTTTGATCATTGTTGTAACAGTAAAACATCGTAGTGTGATCTTTGCATTTAAAGGTGGTTGATTAAAACGAGCAAAGCTTTTGTCTGGGAAAGAATTGAAAAGAACACCAGGTTCCAGAGTAAGATATTCTTGGATGGATCCTGATAGGAATTGTAATCCAAAGTTAAAAGTAGTAATTGTACTTGTAATCCAAAGTCTTTAAAGACCTGTAGAAGTTTACATTCATTAGATACATTGCTGGAGGTTGTGTTTGTAGAATAGTATTAGTTGTAGAGTATAGATTGTAGAGTCCAGTTATCCAAATATTTGGCTAGAATTGGTTGCAGATATTGAATCAGCATCATCTGTTTTCACCATGGTGATGGTGTTGGTATTTGTCTTTGTCTTTTGTCTTTGATTTTTTTTTTTTTCATGAAACATTTTTACACCGTTTATGATGTGTATAGATTGCATACTCTCCGATATTCTTTTATGGAATAAATTAATTGACAGCATTTCCAAGACATTGTCTTAAGTGACATGGATCCCATTATTGTAAATGTTATGTTGATACAACAATCGAAGTGGTATCTCAAGAACGCCTCTTTTTGCTGGTATTGAAATCTTGGTAACACCTCTACATCTCACTGATAGACATTAAACGACATCAGGTGCTGTTGTGCTGAAAAATGTTAACAGGTAAAATCTGTGGAAAAATCTTTATATTTGTTATACTTTGTATAATAATGATAGATGAAATAGTAACATAGTTAATCTTTCTCGTTTTTTGTTAAACACCCTTGTATATGATTTAGATATATAAGGATAATTTGAAGCAGCAAAGTATTTATCAGCCTTTGTTCACAATAATATGCAAAACTACATTCTCTTTAAATGTTAAAAATACTCCTTTATTCAAAATCTCTCAATCTATTTAGAATAGTTAATAATTGGAAATATGACATTATTCATCTTTCTTTGTCCTGTTAGGGAGAAGACAACTTATTCCCTAAGTTACAATTAGTAAATATAATAACTACAGTTATTAGTGGCTTAAAATACCAGAAACACCCAAAAATTGTGTTAAAAACATTTTTTTACCGAGATCTGACAGCCATTGTGGAAAGTCCCGTTCGTGAGGTTGGATGCTAAACAATGAGAATCTTAATTGTTTAAGTATATTTTCCAGTGGCTGTTGGGTGTAGCTTAAGATGATTTGATTTTTTTTATTATTTCTAAAAGTCAGTTAAGAAAGCACTCAGAAACCATTTTGAAGGTATTTATATTTTAACTCTACCTTTGTATATGTGGTTTTAACACATCATTTTTTATAATAATATATATCAGAATATGTTGTAACTATAACTGGTTGAAGTGGGGGTATGTTACAATCAGAATATGAATTAATAATCATATGTATGATGGATTGATTAAACAATCCATAGATGTGGCAGAATCATTACTACAAGGTAAATGTACCTTTAATCATCACAAACCAAATAACATTTTCTTGGTATTTGAAAAACAGATAAATAAAACATTTGATCACTTGTATTTTAATATATATATACATATAGTGGTATGGATGTTGAATTTATATCTTTGACATCTTTTCACCAGTTTGCAGTAGGTGACCTAAGTCATCAGTTTCCAAAATCATCATGTATATCACCTGGAAGGGTTAATCCATAATACTCTTTTACCTTCCATTGACTGACCTTAGCTCTGGCAGACTGAACATGTTTATCATTATAAATAAAGGTTTGTGGCAAGTGAAGTAAAGTTTCTGCATGTCTTTCAGTTAAATGTTAACTGTTGAAGTACTTCACTTATATTAATTAGATTATATTAATCGCAACACTCTGCAAACGAATACCAAGTAGTTTCTGATTCAATAAAAAACATTTTACATTTTCTTCTAAAGTTTAAACATTATTCATTATTGCAGTCGTAACTGTAATCATATGATCTTTAACTCTCATGATTTTATTATGTAAAGATACATTGTTAAAATCAGATAATCTGGCCACTGCTTGGATTGAATCTACAAGTAAATGTCTAGTAGATATAAAGGAATCTGCAATGTTGAGCTATTTTCTTTTGCTGCAAGACACAGGCATTAATGTAAATTCATCTGGATAATCAGCTGTTATGCTCTTATACTTTATGTCTAATATATTTGTTTGTAGGCAAGGCCACAGCTGCATATGGCATTTTAGCAATAATTTTCAGTTATAATTCAGATACTCACAAAGTCTATTCATCTTTGTAATTAACACATTATGTGTTTATTTTATACCATTAATTATAGTAACTGTATTATATTACATATTGTCACTGACACATTTCTGATACAGGGAAAAAAATAGCATGATTGCTTTAGTAATTATAATTTTTCAGTCCATGCACCACATTCCTGGAAGTCCAGAATATAGCAAGAATCCTTTGTCTATGGTTCTATGGAGCCATTTAACATAGTTACATAGTTACATAGCTGAAAAGAGACTTGCGTCCATCAAGTTCAGCCTTCCTCACATTTGTTTTTTGCTGTTGATCCAAAAGAAGGCAAAAAAAACCAGTTTGAAGCACAATTTTGTAACAAGCTAGGAAAAAAATTCCTTCTTGACCCCAGAATGGCAGTCTGGTTTGACTGGTATAGTTGTACCAAAAGAGCAAGGAGTACATCGGTAGATCACATCTGCAACAGAACCATTACAGATTCCTTGTTGTATCAATGTCTCTGTGCTTATGTTTACAGTAGTTCCTTGCTTTGCAGGTATGTACATAAATGTAGAGTTTAAGAAAAGCTGCAAATCGTGTTTTAGCGCAAGTATCCCATGAAGTTAGGTTTCTGAAAGGTTTTGCTGGCCTTTTATATTCCATTCTCTTGACAGGGCTTCTGCTCTTAGTAGGCCGGTCTTGTTATTATTTATTAATTGCATCAATGTTTCTTTCGTTAATGTGTTTCTTCCGATTTCAAATTCAAATGCCACCAAATGTCATTGTAAAGTTCATTATTACAGAATATGGTTCCAGTATGGTTTTCCATCATCGTTGAGTCCATTATTAGGATTTGAAATAGTCCAATCACATCTTTCTCATGTATAATCTGTTTTTGGAATGATCTTAAATAGGTTCCTTGTGAAATACCAGTGTAGGTCACATTAGCAATCATTTCACTGTGAGCTGTGTCTCTCCTTTTGAGATGGTTCTTGGAGGTAGTCCTCACAATCAAAGAACTTGTATAATGTGCAGTCCAATTCAGTTCAGGTGATTCGTGCTTGTTAACATAATCCCAATGCAGTTTTAAAACGACAGCTAGGGTTGATGTTATGATAATGCTGCAGATTGTAAGAAAGAGACACCATAACCAATTTTCTAGCATCCTTTTGCTTGCATCTTTGCATTTCTTTTTACTGTATAAGATCATTCAGGTACAGTCTGTTTTCTCCAGAGTCTTTCTGATAATGATGTTGATGATTCATTTTTTATGTATTCCATGTTAAAGGACCACTCTAGGCACCCAGACCACTTCAGCTTAATGAAGTGGTCTGGGTGCCAGGTCCAGCTAGGGTTAACCCATTTTTTCATAAACATAGCAGTTTCAGAGAAACTGCTGTTTATGAATGGGTTAAGCCTTCCCCTATTTCCTCTAGTGGCTGTCTCATTGACAGCCGCTAGAGGCGCTTGCGTGCTTCTCACTGTGATTTTCACAGTGAGAGCACGCCAGCGTCCATAGGAAAGCATTATGAATGCTTTCCTATGTGACCGGCTGAATGCGCGCGCAGCTCTTGCTGCGCGTGCGCATTCAGCCGACGGGGAGGAGAGAAAGAGGATCGGAGGAGGAGAGCTCTCCGCCCAGTGCTGGAAAAAGGTAAGTTTTAACCCCTTTCCTCCTTCCAGAGCCGGGCGGGAGGGGGTCCCTGAGGGTGGGGGCACCCTCAGGGCACAATAGTGCCAGGAAAAAGAGTATATTTTCCTGGCACTATAGTGGTCCTTTAACTGTGAATGCATCACATCTCTCTGTTCATCCTTCTCCTTCACATTTGCAGGTTCAGATGTCAGATCATGTTTCAGTCTGTTACGTGGCTATGATTCTAGTGGCTGTATTCTGGTGGCATTTCTGTAGTCCTCTGTTTGTACTATCTTGCCTTCTTTAACAGCATCCATTGTATCAGTCAGTGGTTCTGTGAACATCTTGGAAGTATTTAGCAGGTTTTAAAGTATCAAAACTTACTGTTCTCTGTTGGCTCTTATTGTTCTATGTACTTAAAGTTATTGGAGTCACCCTCTCCAGGACAAACTGGCCAACAGTAGGAAATAGGTGGTGGTGCATGGTGAGATGGGCTGGAAAAAAATTCCCTAAATTTCTCTAATGGAACCAATGGTTCCAAGCTCTCCCTGGTGTATAAATATGATTGTCAGTGAAAAATGTGTAACATTTCATATGGTGTCTCACCATTTGTATCATCAGGTATGTTGTGAATGCTCATCTTTACCATAGGAATAAGTAGATACCACTGTGTGGGGGCAAGCAACTAGTAACTTGGTTAATAGTCATTTAACCTCAGCATTTTTCCTGGACCACAACCCCACTACTTTGGGGGTGGTTGTGTGCACTGAATTCCCAAAGTAACCCAAATGTGGTTGCCCAGTTTTGGGTTTCCTTTGCAGTAACTGCAGGACCACCATCCAAGTGAATGGTCCTGGGATTATCAAATGCATACTAAGGAAGTGAGACTAGAAAACGTGGCATCAGAGGTTGCACTTCGCACAGGATATATCCAAATAAACCTGGTACATGCATCAACACATACAAAAAACATATATATATAACCACGAGATGTTGGCAAACTTCCAATATATAGTAATTCAAAAAGTATGTTAGATATTAAGATTTCAATAAACAGTACATCAGTAATGTGGCAATAAGCAAATGCTTATGATTACTAAACACATGAACTACAGTATTTCCAATATTGGGCCACCAATATTCCTTTTCAGGAGTTAGAAGTACATTACCTCTATCTATATGAGCTTGTCCTAGCCATGAATAAACTTTTAGGGCAAGTCTCTCTTTCCTTTACAGGAAGAACAACCAATTTATTACGTTCAATGGTTATTATGTAATTAACCCCTCTAAACAATAGGAGTATTTATTTGGATAACCAGGTGCAAGCAAAAACTCTGCATCATGACTGAGAAATAGGGTATGTTTTTGTGATCCAGTGACCACAGAAAAGCGTTGGTAGACACATTGCATCAAAGTGCCTGTTATGACCAACTATATGAGGAGAGGGACCAAGCTTTGTTATAAGCATGTCCATACACGTATTACAATGCCAGGCTTTCAATTTGTTTCCACAAAGCAATATGCAGTTGTGGATATAAACTCACGACGTATTGTAAGAAAAACGATTTGAACACCAGACAGAGACTCGAGAGATCAGTGAACAGTGGGCCAAAATAGATAAATGAAAACTTTTATAAATAATAAACTTTCTGCAAATTACTTTATTCTCAGTATTAACTATGAAATATTAGAGTTAAAACAATAACATTTAAAAGCCAACTTTTAGTGTGCGTAGGAATAACAAGGCCGTTCATAATGTGAGCCAAAGAACAGCTTTTTAAAACTGAATAGTCTGTGAACACAAAATGACCTTGCACTGAACATTCTAAACTTTTTTGTTTCTTACTCAATTAATTAATTAAACTTAGTTAGAACCTCCCTCAATGCCCCGATGTCTTTGCAAAAAACATGTCGTCCTTAAATACTGTGTAAGTCTATTAAACAGTGACATAGCATTTTTACCCTGTGTGTTATTTTGTCACAGCTATAATGTGTAGTACAACAAACCAGTTTATAAGTGTTGGGCCAACTTTTCATTATACGCCAGTGGTCTAGCAAGCCATAGAATATTTATTTATTTAATTCTTTTATCCTCTGACCTCAAACGGCAAAACAATATTGTAATGGTGTCCATTGCAATCTGCTTTTTTTACTTGTTAGATAAATGAAGTTCTGAATATGTTCAGAGATTTCTGGGCAATAACAAATCCCCCCCCCCCAAAAAAAAAAACTTAGTATTTATGCTAAACCTGCCTGTTGTAAATGGATTCTGTATATTTCTTGTCATAAGTGCTTGTACTTGAATCTGTTTAACAAAGCTGTTTATATTGTGGTAATATTTTTATTTTTTACATTGATTATTTTTTAAAGATACCTGCATATTTATTTAAATATACTTTATATGTCTTTAAGGCATAAATTATCTGCAAATTAATATTATACACAAAAATGTTCTGCGTGTTCCCATGATTAATTTTCTATAATTTTTTTTTTTTAAGTCTGGAATCGGATGCTTTTTGGGATGAGCACCCCTCTCAGCCCCCCAGTTTCAGAGGCTTCTTTGGAGGTGACCACAGAAAAGTATAGGTTCTATAAAATAGATGTGAGGGGGCTTTGGACAGTAAAGTCACCTTATTTATCATATAGCAGATATGTGATATGTAATATGATTTTATATATCGGAGCATTATCACTTTAATTGACACTGCATTTTCTTTTATGCATTATTATTTAGTTTTTCTTAAATTTTAATGTCTGTTTAGAATATTGCAGGCTTTGCAATATCACATTAATTTTGCATTATATATATTCACAATGCTCTTACAATGTTTTATTATTAAAATTAGCCTCTTTCAGCATAAGCACTATCTTCCACTGGAATTAGTGTAGGATGTACCAATATTGGGGTACTGTAGAATATATGTGGTGGAACTGAATCCCCATATATGAGATTTGAAAGTTATTTTTATTTCTACGCTGTTCCCTAATCAGTATTTATGTACATAATTGCAGCAGCATATAGCTTTTATAGAATCAATTATTTTATCCATAATGTGTTTGTGGTTTACCTATAACTGTGGGGTTTTCACTAGATTTTTAAACCCCCCCCCCCTTTTTTTTTTTAATAAATCAGTTCCTGGCTCTGAGACATGTATTTATTTATAAACAACATTGATACATTTATATATAAATATCATTGATATTTAATATTATTTTATGTTATTTTATGAAAACCTAGTTTATGACATTCACTGAGATTACATGTGTCTGATCTGATTACAGTCAGTAGTACAATATCATTATTCTAATTTCCTTACTGCTAGCACTACAGGTACAGTGGGATAGTACTACTGATTTAAGTAAGCTTTCCCTTTTAAAACTGGTGGACTTTAATCCTTCTGCCATTGCAATAGACTAAAGTCTGTACCTGAGTAAGCAAAGTCATTATGTACAGGAATTGTGCACTTTAAATAGTAGAATATTTATGCTATTCTAGTGAATTGGGCTGGCTACTTAATACATACTTTAGTATATTTTGGTTACATTTAAAGCTGTAAATGGATTTAATATTTTATGTAAGTAAGCCTTTCAACAATTTCAGTTTAAAAGTTATCAGAGATCCTGCATATTTACAATTTTATTTTGCCCTGATTTATCTTACATTCCGCGGTCCAGGAACTTCTATTTCAGGTTCCGGTTTCCGGCGGGACTGAAAGGAAGTGCACACTCAGTGCACTATGGGACAAGGGGAGGGGGACACTATGGGAGAAAGGGAGGGGAGACACTATGGGAGAAAGGGAGGGGAGACACTATGGGAGAAAGGGAGGGGAGACACTATGGGACAAGGGGAGGGGGGACACTATGGGACAAGGGGAGGGGGGACACTATGGGACAAGGGGAGGGGGAGACACTATGGGACAAGGGCAGGGGGGGACACTATGGGAGGGAAAGTGCACTATGGGACAATGGGAGGGGGGGACACTATGGGATCAGAACACTAATGGACAAGGGGAGGAGGGGTTAAAGAACACTATGGGACAGGGTAGGAGGGGTTAACAATCACTATGGGACAGGGTAGGAGGGGTTAACAATCACTATGGGACAGGGTAGGAGGGGTTAACAATCACTATGGGACAGAGGAAAGGGGGGTTAAAGATCATTATGGGACAGGGGAGAAAAAAAAATATTCTGAACAAACTGTCCCATGGTAAGAAACACTATGGAACAGTTTGTTCAGAATATTTTTTTTTCTGGGTTTCCTCCTCTAAAAACTAGGTGCGTCTTATGGTGAGGTGCGTCTTATGGAGCGAAAAATACGGTATATATTATTTTTAATTATTTTATAAATATTTATTTTTGCAGAGCATTTAGAGAAGCAATGGATGTATAAACCATTGTACTGCGCTACGGAATCTGATGGCACTATTTAAATAATAAAATAATAATAATAAAATAATAATAAAATCATATTAACAGATTTTTAGTAGGGTAGTATAATTTCAACTCTGTTTAGGAAAAAATATAAGCTAGTTAGCATATCAAATATATGCTGCAGTGTTCTGCATTGTACTGCAATGAATGTTTTCAAAAGCCATGTCTTTCTCTTTATGGCTGTATGTAATAATGTTGTTTATAATTTGGAATATAAAAAACAAAAATGACTTCTCAATTCCTTGGAATGGAAGCAATGTTTACATGTCTCTGTATCTCCACAACCTTGGCTGGAAACTCCAGACTCCAAAAATAGTATGCTGTTATAATTCCTGATTTTTAATCAACAGCAAGTGTAACTGACAATATGGAAATTATCACTGTTTTATAAAACTTTTCATATATAGTGGATATTACAATCCAGAACGCAGTAATGCAATAAGTAAAAATCCTGTCTGTCTGTTGCCTCTGTGGCATGAATGTTTTCATTAAGCCATAATGCAATTTTCTTTACATTCTTGGAATTAGACTTCAAAATCGATTAGCAATATAATAGCAAGTCTTTCATCGCTCTGTCTTATCACTTTTCTTTTTACAATATCTTGCATTACTCTTTTTTCCTGTGCATGCATACTAAGCAGCTACAAAGAGAACATATCCCCCTGCCTACAACCCACTGTCCTGGAACTACTGGACTATGCTGTGCTGGTGTATTAGGCATATCAGGGAGTTTACCAAATATGTATATTTGCTCTCTTATGATATTAAATAAGATCCACAATTTCAGCATTGTATGCTAATTACAATGTACCTGGCACCTGAACTCAAAGTGCCTTGTACAAGTTCACATTAAAATCATCTCTTCATGATGAAGATCTCTCTCTGAGTCTGGGCTACAAATAGCTCATTAGATTCTTGATATTTCAAGATTTGTGCCATGACAAAGTATTGTGTCTTCTCTTACGTATAAGAGGTTACCTAGGTACAAGGAGGAGACCATATTTAAAAAGAAGAAAAACTACCACAACAAGAGGACATTGTCTTAAATCAGAGGGGCAGAGGTTTAAAAATAATATCAGGAAGTATTATTTACTGAGAGGGTAGTTGGTGCATGGAATAGCCTTCCAGCTGAAGTGGTAGAGGTTAATACAGTGAAGGAGTTTAAGCATGCGTGGGATAGACATAAGGCTATCTTAGATATAAGAGACTAATGAAAGTATTTTAGAAAATTGGGCAGACTGGATGGGCCGAATGGTTCCTATCTGCCGTCACATTCTATGTTTCCATGTTTCTAAGCCCCACGTTGGGCGCCAATTGTAACCGCGGCTGGTTCCCTTATTTACCACTATAATGTCTTAAAGCATAGAACTTAGCAGGGCTAACCATACAGATATCTTTGCCATAATATTATATAGTTAGTAAGAGATCCTCTATTTAACATATATAAATAATTGAGAATACAATATGAAATAAGGTTTGTCTTGGAAGCAATAAAGTTTTGTCTTTTTAGATATTTGTTATATAAAAATATAAATATAGACATATAAAACCCATTACAATAATTTATAGCAGAGTTTATAAGATTAAACTAAATGCTTGCAAATATCATTAATAGGTTAACATACCCTTCTGAACATGTCATGATGTCAGCCTCTCTGTTATTATAAGATGGAGCAGCGTCTGTCTCCAAATCTCTCCTCTGTCCCTTAACATTTAAAAGTACACCTATTTATACCTTAGGTGTCTTCATTTTAGGGTTACCGTAGTTCATATATGAAAAAGTAACTTATTTTACTTTTATTCATTTTAGGACCTCCCTTAACTTGGCAAAAATACAAGGCCATAACTAAAGGGTGTACACGTCATGGAAGTTTTCCTGACTTAGGTCAAGATGGCATCTTAAAGTCTGGACCTCTTTATCTACTTAGGGTTACCGCAGTATATTATGTACTGAAAGAGTCGTAGCATAGCCTTGAAGCTTGTTTATGCATTATTGTTATTGTATTTCGTCTGGGACCAAATAGATTAAACATATTATGCACTGAAGGTAAGTAAGAGGTTATTGCTTAAAGAAACATGCATGAAAAACAATATGTTCAATTTCTAACACCTTGTCAGTTTGCAATATCTCTTAAAGACAAAGTACACAGTTTGAGGAATACAATATTTCTAAAACTTGTAATATTTGCATTTGCCTATAACAAGGGTGATATGGTATAACACAAATTCATATGGTGTCTTTCTGGATTTTTATAGATAAATCGTTTGAAACGTATTTATAACAGATTGTGGTCATTTAAAAAGATTTTTCTAAATTATTATTATATATAAAGTGCCTACAAATTAAATAGCGCTGTACAATAGGTGGACTAACAGACATATTTGCAACCATACGAGCTGGACGCACAGTAACAGAGGGTGTTGAGGGCCCTGCTCAAACAAGCTTACATTCTAGAGGGAGTGGGGTAAAATAGTACAAAAGGCAAGGGATGAATTTATTTCATGTATGGATAAAGTAGGTTACTAGAATAATTTACCATGTATTGTGGATGATAGCGTTACAGGAGAGGACGCAGGGTGAGTTACCAAGGTTTGGGGAGGGAAAACTTGTAACAGTTTAATTGATATGCTTTCCTAAAGAAGTGAGTTTTTAATAGGAACGGCGAAGCCTTAGAGAAGTCTTGAAAGTGCATGTTAGAGGAGTGAGTATGAACAGAGAAAAGCAGGAGAACTTCAGCAGAGCATAGTGGCCTGGATGGGTTATACTTGTGTATTAGTAAGGATAGGTTGGTAGGAGCAGCGTTATGTAGATATTTGTAAGGAGGAATTTTAAATTGAGCCCTATATATAGCCCACTGGAAGCCAGTGTATAGAATGACAGAGGAGGGAGGTATGGAAGGTGTAGGGAGACAGGTAGAATTGTCACTGCATTCATTTTAGACTGCAACAGGGCCATTTGGGAATGCATAAAACCACTGAGAAGCAGATTGCAAAGAAGGTTAGAGATGATAGCAGCATGGACCAACACCTTGGCCACATCCAGTATTAGATTGGGGGAGATGTTTTTTTAAATAGAAGCAACAGAATTTGGCAAGTTACTCGACTTGAGAAGTGAAGGAGAGGTCAGCGTCAAAGAGAACACATAGGCAGGGAGGTAAAGCTGATGATAGTGCCATTGATGTGGATGGAGACAGACAATTGAGTAGCAACACTTGAGGGAGGAAAGATGAAAAGCTATGTTTTGGACAGGTTTGTTCAGATTAAGTTTAAGAAAATGAGCAGCCATCCAGTTGGAAATAGCAGAGAGGCCGTCAGAAACACGACTCAAGATAAATGACAAAAGATCGGGAGGGGACAGACAGATTTGCACATCATCCACATAGACAAGATATTGGAAGCTAAATGAGCTGATGAGTTCACCAAGGGAGGCAGTATAGAGCGTGTATAGTATGGCCCCAAGGATAGAATCTTGGGCAACACCAACAGAGAGGGGATAGGAAAAAGAGGCCAAGCCAGAAAAATAAATACTAAAAGACTAATAGAATCACGTAGACCGAGGTTACTGAGGATGAGAAGAAGTTGTTGATGAGCAGTAGTGTCTAAAGCAACAGAAAAGTCAGGGAGAATTAGGAAAGAGTAGCGACCAGTGGGTTTAAAATCCATTAAATCTTTGGATACCTCGGTCAGGGCAGTTTTGACATACTGACAAATATGAAATCTGAACTGAAGCTGGTTGAGCACAGAATTGAATTCAAGGAAGTCAGTCAGTCTGGCATACAGAACAGAACATACAGTAACAGCGAGATAGGGTGGTAGTTGGATGGGAGTTAGGATCAAGGTTTGGCTTTTTTAGAATTGGAGTGATGGTTGCATGTTTGAAGAAGAAGAAAATATACCAGAGAAGAAGAAGGAATGTAAAAATTTAGTGAGAGGCAGAGCAAGAGAAGGCATCAAAGTTTGAATGAGATATGAGGGAATAGGATTGAGGGAACAGGTCATGAGGCAGAAGAACTGAAGCAGAGAAGAAACCTATTCAGTTCCTCACTTTTACAGATGAGTCTTCAAGGCAAGTTGTATTTTTGAGGATTAATTTTATTATTGAACAACAACCATGTTCTCAATGAACCCAAAAAACTCATTAATATCAAAGCTGAATATTTTTGGAAGTAGTTTTTAGTTTGTTTTTAGTTATAGCTATGTTAGGGGGATATCTGTGTGTGCAGGTGACTATTACTGTGCATAATTATTAGGCAACTTAACAAAAAACAAATATATACCCATTTCAATTATTTATTATTACCAGTGAAACCAATATAACATCTCAACATTCACAAATATACATTTCTGACATTCAAAAACAAAACAAAAACAAATCAGTGACCAATATAGCCACCTTTCTTTGCAAGGACACTCAAAAGCCTGCCATCCATGGATTCTGTCAGTGTTTTGATCTGTTCACCATCAACATTGCGTGCAGCAGCAACCACAGCCTCCCAGACACTGTTCAGAGAGGTGTACTGTTTTCCCTCCTTGTAAATCTCACATTTGATGATGGACCACAGGTTCTCAATGGGGTTCAGATCAGGTGAACAAGGAGGCCATGTCATTAGATTTTCTTCTTTTATACCCTTTCTTGCCAGCCACGCTGTGGAGTACTTGGACGCGTGTGATGGAGCATTGTCCTGCATGAAAATCATGTTTTTCTTGAAGGATGCAGACTTCTTCCTGTACCACTGCTTGAAGAAGGTGTCTTCCAGGAACTGGCAGTAGGACTGGGAGTTGAGCTTGACTCCATCCTCAACCCGAAAAGGCCCCACAAGCTCATCTTTGATGATACCAGCCCAAACCAGTACTCCACCTCCACCTTGCTGGCGTCTGAGTCGGACTGGAGCTCTCTGCCCTTTACCAATCCAGCCACGGGCCCATCCATCTGGCCCATCAAGACTCACTCTCATTTCATCAGTCCATAAAACCTTAGAAAAATCAGTCTTGAGATATTTCTTGGCCCAGTCTTGACGTTTCAGCTTGTGTGTCTTGTTCAGTGGTGGTCGTCTTTCAGCCTTTCTTACCTTGGCCATGTCTCTGAGTATTGCACACCTTGTGCTTTTGGGCACTCCAGTGATGTTGCAGCTCTGAAATATGGCCAAACTGGTGGCAAGTGGCATCGTGGCAGCTGCACGCTTGACTTTTCTCAGTTCATGGGCAGTTATTTTGCGCCTTGGTTTTTCCACACGCTTCTTGCGACCCTGTTGACTATTTTGAATGAAACGCTTGATTGTTCGATGATCACGCTTCAGAAGCTTTGCAATTTTAAGAGTGCTGCATCCCTCTGCAAGATATCTCACTATTTTTGACTTTTCTGAGCCTGTCAAGTCCTTCTTTTGACCCATTTTGCCAAAGGAAAGGAAGTTGCCTAATAATTATGCACACCTGATATAGGGTGTTGATGTCATTAGACCACACCCCTTCTCATTACAGAGATGCACATCACCTAATATGCTTAATTGGTAGTAGGCTTTCGAGCCTATACAGCTTGGAGTAAGACAACATGCATAAAGAGGATGATGTGGTCAAAATACTCATTTGCCTAATAATTCTGCACTCCCTGTATTAGCCAGTTCTATTGCAGGGGCCATAATTACAAGGTAAAAGGCTGGCAAGCAGTCCTCTCCAAAAACTCATGGCAAACTCACTTGAAAAGGGGAGTTTATCACAACATATATACAGATCATTCTGTCAGATTCCAATCTTGGCTGCATTGTAGCATTCCACAAGGTACTTATCTACTTGAATAACTTTAATCCTACTTGGATATCAAAGACTTTCTTTATTTAACTTTCAAGTATCCTGTGTTCTGGCATATTGCCTTAATTCTCTTTTCTCTAAAGACTTTTCGTTATCAACTTACAAGATATCCTGTTTTGCGGCATATTGCCTTAATTCTTCTTTCTCTCAAGTTATTTGCTATGTCTAAAAGCACCAATAAAGTTTTAACCAATAACCCTGGCAATCGTCTCCTCTCTGACCTGCTCAGGGACATGACACATTCTGCTATAGAGGTTTCTCTCTGGTCAATATATTGTTTTCTAGTCAAATTTAAGAAGTTAAAAGACCCATCACTTGGCGAGGGATAGAAGCACTTCTAGATTGTCTGTGCCCACTTTTGCCTATATTTGGTACACCTGGGCTGTCACATGGATTACTCCCTTTGTCTACTTCCTGTACTGAAGTATTTAACCTAAATGTCGCAAAAAGCTGACTGAACCACTGCACACAGTCAGGTTCACTAAACCTTGCACAAAGCTAGATTCTCCTATATTTTAATTGACCGACTGCAAACAGCTGAGTTCACTGAACCATACACAAATACAGATTCCCTTAGGCCCCCATCTGGAATAAGCCATTGCACACAGCCTGGTTTGTTCACTTAGGTTCCTCTATACCAGCTGAGGAGATCACTATTTCTTGGCAATTGCCCAGACCACATTTTGGACTGTTAAAATTCCAAAGAGTTAATCTTGCCTTGCCTGCATATCAGTGCTATTAGCTGGGTTAGTTATGTCCTATGACTTTGCAATCCTGGATGAGCCCCCAAAACTATTCGCTTTCTTCTACCTATCTGCAAGCCACAAAGTAAGACTAGAGAAGCAGGTTCCAAGATGTGTTTTATTGATCCTAATAAAGAAAATAAAACTAATGATCAGAAGGGAGAATTCAAAATGAAAATATTAAGGGAAACGTTTTCATTGCCAATATATGGATACACTGTTACATAGAAAATCATTGTGTATACATTTTATTTAAAAATAATTGGCAGATTTAAGCTAGTTACTCATCACATGCACGTATTCTAAATCAAACTGTTTCCTAAACCATACTTAATGTCTGAGAGTGATAAGCAGAGACAACTGCAGCCAGCCAGTGATAACCACAAAGCAGGTTCTCAAAATATTTTATAAAAACACATTAGTTCTAAAGAATACAAAAGTAAGGAAAGTTAATGAAACAATTTTATTAGCAAACACCTCTGTTAAACTTTTCACACCAAGTGGAGTTCCCTTAAAAACTTGATCATACATCCAAAATACAACTGACGATTATAACTGTCACAATCCCCCATGGCTGTGTGCCCTCTTTCTTTCCTCCACCAAACCTCTCTTTTCTAAACATGTTGACAGTCTGTTGTTTTAATATCATCTTCTGGAAAGTTCAGAATAAAAACAAACATCAATACATACAGATCATTGTGAATGGAGAATGGTTAAAACTAAATGGATAATGGATCTACAAGCTCTTGGTGCTCCCTACTCCAACCAGACGATCATTTGGGTAAGATTAAGGTGGAAGACAAAGTAAAGGGACAATTGTAATGTGGTGACATCCCATTTATAGGTTTATCATTTCACTCAAGTCCTGTGAAAGTCTTAATTCTGTATTTAAAAAGATCCCATGACTATTATTAGGCAGGATGCAAGAAACGCTGGGCATCACTTGTCAAGCCTGCTAAGTGCTTGATCTTATTGAAACCTTGGATTTCTATGACTGCTTGTTCTTAATTGGAGTTAGTGTGCCTACGGAAAATAATACAGACAAATACAGGCCTGGATAAACAGGAGATTTGACAAATGTAGCCAGTTTAAGTACACAGGAGCAAGGACTAATGATGACGTCAAGCCATGAAAGCCTGTTATATGTTATGTCAATCATCTACGTGTAGGCTCCCTGAAACAAGGTAGATACTCAAAATTCTTGGGATATGGACAAAATTTACCTGGAAAGTAATTTCGGTTGTGAGCCTATGGAATCCTGCTTTCCATCTTTACAATGTATAGGATCTCCTCAGTAAAAATTTACAAAGGCAATGCTGTAGAGCACCAAGCATGTGGCCTAATCTCTTGGTGCAGCAGAGAGAATTGTCAGCAGAATCCTCTCATGTCACATAAAATATCATGGTTTATATTAGAGAATTAACAGTTTCCATGAAACTATGGAACAGTGAGAGAAGATCCATCAGTTATCCCAGTGTTCTCTAAATCATCCAAATGATTGGTATGTGATGTCTGATTTCATAGGATCATGCAACTTCTACTAGACCCATGTTTCAGTTATATCTCTCTGTCTGGAATGAAATTTACTTAGCAGGCATGGCCGTGTTGAAGCAGATTGTCATGAATGGATGGTTTGTAGTGTAAGCGGTTCAGTGGTGACAATCATTGAGAGCCCCCGAACAGCTTACATCATTCATCATTGTTCATGGTCTACGCGATGTTCTCCTCACATTCCAAACAGAGCAGCAATACAAGCAGTTGTAAGAAACAGGCATAGTTTTTTCTGAATCTGATATTCAAATGAGCCATAGGGCTACCAGCAGTCACAGCCAGTTTTACTCTACCTAGGTTAAGGTCCACTGATTCATAGCAGGGCTCAACATTTTAACTGGCCCAGAAGCCATTGGCAAGTGAAAATATATTGCTGCTGAGTTAACATTCAGTACTGAAGAGTGTTTCATGGACCACCACTACATTTAATGCCATATAAAAGCAGAAACATACTGTAAGGAGTGAACTTAAAGTGGGGGTATAAGAGAATGTAAAAATCTGCATATTAAACACCAGTTCTTACCCAATACAGGCATCCAGACAGACTCACAGATTGATGAGGGAAAGAGATTTTAAATTCCTATTTCCACCTCATACATTTCAATGTGCAGGGAAATTTAAAATGAAAAGATAAGCCAATTAGCCACAGTAAATGTAGTGATGTATTGATCCACTGTCTTCCCTGTGGTTAATGTTTAACAATTTACGTCAAGATTACAATTGTATCTATGTATTATGGTAGTCAAATTTATTGCAAATGTACAGGCAAAAAGTTATTGCATTACACTTTTTTTTTAACTTCCTTAGCCTCTGTGCAATAGATAGAGTTTTTCTTAGAGCAGAAAGATTAGGCATTTTTGTTATCATACATTAACAAATTCAATTTTAAAAAGTCACTTTTGGGAGAAGATACCAAGAAGCTGTCAGAGAGGTTATGAGGCACAGAATTATGGAAAAGTGTGCTAAAAATTGATCATTTAAGAGTGCTGCAGGTAATAGTGGGTAAACATATTTAAATTTACAAGAAGTGTGTAAATATATATATATGTATATATATTTTTTTATTAGCCACAACATTAAAACTACCATGGACAAAGAAGCACCCACATTATTATTCCCAACCCTTTCTTATATATAGATTTCTCAGATTTGATGCTTTTCCTGCTCATTGTGTATAAGTATACATTCAATGTGCTCACTCAATAATACCATTTATTTATTCAACTATTGTAAAGACAGGGTGTATATTTTTTTTGTAAATTTTATTGCTTGGATTACAGGTGATAAGGTGAAACGCCCTTACTTTTGCACCATTGATAGCTGAACCTCCAACACACCTTGTATCATTATTTCTGTCCAGCAAACCCAGCTTGAAGTGCTTTCTAATTTTGTAACAAACTTGGAAAAATCATTCTTGATCCCAGAATGGCAGTCAGATCTCTCCTCGGATCAAGAACCTATTACCCAACATATTAAAAAGTATATCCTCATGGCACCCACCAGGGTTGTTCCCTTTCCCCAATCCTGTTTATTTTGACATTAGAACCTCCATTGGAGGCAATAAGAGCCAACACTTCAATAGACAGTCTCAAACTAGCAGGGGAGGGACATAAGGTTTCCATATATGAGAATGACCTTCTCTTTTATGTAGAGCAACCACTGGTAACCTTACCTAATACACTCTGAGAGCTTGAAACTTATGACCATTTAAGCAATTTAAAACTCAATCTCAACAAATCGGAGGCCCTAAACCTTTCCCTGCAAGACAGAGAAGCTGAACACATATAAACCCAGTTTGCTTTTCGATGGTGGCCAGTTTGGCTTAAGCATCTTGGTTATGGATCCCATGGGACTTAACATGCCTAAATAGTCTTAATTTCCAACCGCTGCTGGATAACTTTCTCTTGGACAGGAAGCATTGGACAGTCCCCCACTTCTCTTGGATCAGATGCATAAACAGTATCAAGATGAACCTACACAGGATGCAATACATTTTCGAAACCATTCGGATTCGCCTCCCCAAAGCTTTTTTCTCTTCCTTGAATTCAATCTTAATCCACTATGTGTGGGAGGTAAGATTACCAAAACTCCAGTTGTATCATCTTAATCCTTCAAAGCAAGATGGCGTTCTAGGTTTACCCTTCTTTATCGGATATTACTGCGCTGCACACTTGGTACGCATAGTAGAATGGCACAACACTAACTCTAGCTAGTACAATCAAGCTAGGTCCAGCGCAATCTAGCTAGGTCTAGCGCAATCTCATTCCCTCAGTGGTTTAGCTGGGCATCAACTATGTCAAAGAGCTCATCTGTACCCAAAACCTTATGCGGACTCCCCTGGAGGTTTGGCACCAGATTCAAGTCTGGTTCTTCCTTTCCACAATAATGGGCCCATGCTCCCATTGTCGGGTAAATCAGGATTTCCTCCTGGGTTGCACCACCAGGATCTTGGGTTCCTAGGTGGGGTCTAACCTCTGAATTTCTACACTATGTCAGAATGGTGGATTGCTTTCCCTGAATGAGATCTTCCTGGATAGGGCACCCACAATGCTAGAGAATTTCAATTAAAATACTTTCATGGCACAATTCCTCACCATCAGGCAATTCATGGGGTGTCCACGCCTTTCAAGTAGATCTGTGCATGAGGGAAACCTTTGCACTGGGGCAAATCCAGCATATACCAGCTTTTATTTTTTTGCAGATACTCCAAAACCATTTTGGTTTAAGGTACTAGGGAGGAAACCTTGCAGACATCTTTCTTGGACCACGAGGGGTTAAAGATGATTACGTTGGCACACTTATTCCAAGAGATACATTATACATTGTTGACATGATTGTATGATACACTTTAAAAACTTTACAGGTTCATTCTCAAAGTCACTGATCGATGATGGAGGTGAAACGGGCACGGGTCTCCCCTTTCTGCACAACTTTTGGGAGTGCTCGTCTTTAACCACTTTTAACACTATATTGGCTGTATCAGATTAAGGAGGGTGATTTCACCCTGCAGATATGCTCTTCTGTTGCACTAAACTCCCCATCTCCAGATTCAAGAAACACTATCCAAACATTTACTTACAGCTGCCCGTTCCTTAAATCCTATCTTTATGGCATAGGCAGGTTTCCCCAACATTCAAGGCTTGGTTTGAAAGAGTATAAAAAATCCTGCAAATGTGAAGAGGGTACTACTCTGCTTTAAGCCGCTCTGCTCATTACCAGGAGGTATGGTGAACTTAGTAATACTACCTATGAAATAGTGAGGATGGCGCTGGAGGAGACAGTAGGGAAGTGAGACCTGTGCCTCTAGGGTGGTGTCCTGAGAACCTGTTTTCTTGTGTGCCCACCCCTCATTCCCTTTCCTGCTCCTCTCTACCAAGGGTGGATGGATGTGTGTGTGTGGTGTGGTTTGTGTGTGTGTTTTGTTTTCTTTCCCCTTCTTTCTTCTCTTCTTCCGTTACTTACTCATATTCAGTGTCCACTCTCATTCTCTGTCCATGAGGGTTTTTCAGTACTCATTGCTAGACACGAAGCATGCAATAATACCATTTATTTATTCAACTATTGTAAAGACAGGGGCATCTGGAATCCAATGTTCTCTAAAAATCATAGTACGTGGTTCTCCGTTAGCTCTCTTGATACATATAACATGGCTAGTGCCTTGATAAATATAACATGGCTAGTGCTAGATAAATATAACATGGCTAGAGCTGTTACATTGTGCTCATTTCTTATGATTCTAGCTTACTTTGAGTGTGTTTATCAATGGTTTGTTTATGCTCTGAAAGTGTCTACACAATTGCGCAAACTGATGCTTTATAATTCCCTTATTTTTTTGTATTTATAACTCATCCATGTTATTTATGTCAAAAATGCTACATAAAGATTGTAGAAAAAAAAATTATATTCCTGAATATTATGTTTTTGCAAGTATTGATCCAGTTGCTGCTTAAACATCTGTACAGACTCTGACAAAACCACTCTTTCAGGCAGAGAACTCCACATACTTGTCCTTCCCACTGCAAAAAAGGCCTCCCCTGCCACACACTAAATCTCCCCTCATCCAGTCTAAATGTGTGACCTTGTGCCCTATGTACAGTCCCATCTGTGAACAGATTTCCAGACAATGGTTTGCATTGGCCTCGAACATACCTGCATAGTGCTATCATCCCCTCGGAGGCAATGTGTTTATAAACTAAACAAATCTATATTTGCTTACCTTTCTTTATAACTGAAATTTTCCATTCCTTTTTTTTAATGTTGCAGACCGTTTCTGCCCTTTATCCAGTGCCATAATATTCTTCTTTAGAACAGGTGCCCAAAATTGCACAGCACATTCAAGACGTGGCCTCACCACCGATTCACAAAGAGGTAAAGTCACATCTTCATCCAAATAATTAATGTCCATTTTTATTCATGACAATTCCGCACTGACCTTAGCAACTGCTTACTGACACAGCACGCTGTCCAGCCTGCCATCCGGAACAATTCCAAATCCTTCTCGTGTGTTGTTATCCCTAATTTGCTAATGTTTAGGGTATAAGTTTCTTGTGCATTCTTTACAACGAAGTACATAACTCTGCAACCACCTGCAAAGATATGTGGTTGGTAACACATGATATACACAAGCTTATTGCATAACTGAATCACAATGTATTTCATATCTATCTTCACTGTTCCTGGCTAAATGTTCTAT
Organism: Pelobates cultripes; assembly: GCA_933207985.1. Classification (NCBI taxonomy): domain Eukaryota; kingdom Metazoa; phylum Chordata; class Amphibia; order Anura; family Pelobatidae; genus Pelobates; species Pelobates cultripes. Next base: position 395,272,853 of record OW240912.1, on the reverse strand, counting down.
GTTTTTCATTGACTTAGATCTCTAGATGTAATAAGAACAACAATAACAACAACATCAATAATTATTATAATAATAATACAAAATGATAAACTTACACTTAGAATGACATTTAATGGGAAGTGCAAAATACTTATTCTTTTACGTTTGAAGAAATCGCCAACAAGCGGACTCCCCCATACATATACATGTTCACATATTTTTTTCTGATTAGAAAAAGGTTTGGGGCCTGGAATAACTCCATGGAGGAGCTGCAAGTCGGAGATCAAGACCCTGCTACAGAACATAAAGGTCAGAGATTCTACCGCTCTCACCAAACATAGAAACATAGAATGTGATGGCAGATAAGAACCAATCGGCCCATCTGTTCTGACCAATTGTCTAAATACTTTCATTAGTCTCTGGCCTTATCTTTTAGCTAGGATAGCCTTATGCCTATCCCACACATGCTTAAACTGCCTCACTGTGTTAACCTCTACCACTTCAGCTGGAAGGCTATTCCATGCATCCACTACCCTCTCAGTAAAGTAATACTTCCTGATATTATTTTTAAACCTTTGCCCCTCTAATTTTAGACTATGTCCTCTTGTTGTGGTAGTTTTTCTTCTTTTAAATACAGTCCAACTTTACTGTGTTAATTCCCTTTATGTATTTAAATGTTTCTATCATACCTCACAGACTAGGCTCCTAGGCTCCCTGATTCCTCAGACGACTCAGCCCCAACCACCAAACGCGATTTGAAAATATTACTGGCTAACATACACAAGTTGCTAGCAGCTGATACTGCACTTATCAAAACAGAGCTACAGGCTGCTTCAGATCGTGTATGGATCACAGAAGAAGACATTGTGGACATTCAGACTCACCTGTCCAATGTAGAGAACTCCATACAAATGCTCCAAACCCATCAACACTCTCTGTCATTGAAAAGAACGACCATAGAGGACCGTCAATGATTCCCCCTCTGTCTCGAGAGCTACAAGCTCACCACCAGCGGCTCCTTGACTAAGCAAGGAACTCCACCCCTCATTCACTTTGTTTTCTCTTATATTTCACTCTTTGTTAGCAATGCTTTGCTTTAATTTTGTTTCAGGTTCACATGTCCTAAAAGAGAGTAAATATGACCAACTGGCAGATGTCTGGATCTCGATAAATGGCGCATCACTTCTCTACCCTCCCTCGCCCCACAGCCCCATTGGTTAGGGGCCACCATCCAGGATGCATGACCACCTACTCTAGCCTGTGCCTTTCATAGGCCCTTTAAGCACCCTTCCGTTGTACTCAATGCATCTCACTCACACGCCTGAGCCCTCATTATAACCAAGATCTTATGTTTACTCAACATATCAGATTTAGCATTGGGAACATGTGTCAGAAATACTCTCTAGGTCTCTAGGGACCACTTCCCACTAAACAGATTAGCTCATGTCAGTTAACGCATTGATTTACTCTCTTGGTCATTGAGTACAAGTTTTTTTGTTTTTTTTTAAATGATGCATTGCTATTCCTGTAATATCCTCTAACAAACATGCATATTGTCCATAAAGTTGTACTTTTTGTTGATTACTTGTTTTATAATTTCCAAGCACTATAATTTAATTTCACATTGTTTTGTTTCTTCAATAAATAGATGGACCACCCAAAAAAATGGCACTGTGAGAAAATGTTGTGAACTCAGTGTTAAGTCACTTAACAAAGGAAAAATACATACCATACCCTATAGTACTTATCTTAATTCCCTTTATGTATTTAAATGCTTCTATCATACCTCACAGCCTAGGCTCCTAGGCTCCCTGATTCCTCAGACGACTCAGCCCCAACCCCCAAATGCGATTTGAAAATATTACTGGCTGACATACACAAGTTGCAAGCAGCTGATACTGCACTTATCAAAACAGAGCTACAGGCTGCTTCAGATCGTGTATGGATCACAGAAGAAGACATTGTGGACATTCAGACTCACCTGTCCAATGTAGAGAACGCCATACAAATGCTTGGAAATTATAAAACAAGTAATCAACTATACCATACCCTATAGTACTTATCTACTTTGGTGTGTTTAAATAGCTTGATAATAAAAAGGCCCATGGAGGTCCCCCAGCAGTGAGTCATCACACATCTCTTGAAATAAATCTTTAGACACAGTTGTTCTCTGGTCCTTGCTACTGCAATTGATTGGCTAACTCCTAATGCGGCACATTGATGTCTATATTAGCCCAAAGGCTGTTCAGTTCTTTAACAGTCAAGAGATTAACACTTTGATCTCTGGGACACTATAGGTCGCACGTCCGTCCCTGATGGCAATTGAAGTATTTAAGTAAAGGTTTTACTTGAATGAGGTGTAAAAAAGATGTCTGTATGGCTGGAAAAATTGATTTTTTGAATCCTGCTAGTCTGCAATCGACTTATACATTTGGAAAGTGGAATTGCATCTGATACATTTTCAGCAATACATACATGATACATTTCTAGCAATTTTCAACATAAGTCATGTGCACGTAGAGAGATAATACACAGACGAAAAGTAATATTCTAATAATTTAGAACTCTGTCAACAGCTGCTTTTTCGTAACTGAAAATATTTGAAATTTTATTCAGAAATCCAATTATTCCTGGTTATTTGTGAAATAGAATTTTGATGGCATCATATCAGAGTTTAATTATATTTTCAGAAGAACATGCCATTTCAAGTCCTGGCATACATATTTATTTATTTTTAATTAACATGTAGTGGTCATTTTAACACAAACTGCAGGGAGTAAAAACTGTTTATAGTTTGTGTTAAATGAAATGAAACGTAAACATTTCCTTGTACGTCACTAACCAGTAAACAGCTTATGGAATATATCTGACTTCTACGTTCAAAGTCAAGGCAGGCTGAGCATGAGGTAAGCGTTCATGTTTTTTTTAAATAATTTTGTTTTTTAAAGAGTGTATATAGTCTGTGCTAGAATTAATATAATGTAAACCAGCTCACTCTGCTACCCTGAGATAGCAGGTGTCTCTATCATGGCAGAGACAAGTTGAGCTTCCTAATCAATGTCTGGGTCCCTGACCTGGCTTCCAAGATACTTTTGAAAAACTCTACAGAGCATTTTGGCAATGGGTGTCCTCTACACAAACCAGTATAGATCAATGTGATGGGGTGCTCAGTCCTGCCGAGGACGCTGGGCGTATGCTGCAGTTTGTCTATTGATGGTGAAGTGGCTTTGACCCTTCTCGCAGTTCCATTCCCCCATGACCAAAAAGGAAAATTGTCAACACAAACTATATTGGGCAGACAGCAGCCTGTTACTGAATCCAGCTATGGGACAGATTTTGGCACCTGCTGCACCCCGACTGGCAGGCGGACTGTTTTGACCTGCAAGCAGGCCTGGAGGATTGTGGGTAAGTATTTACTGCTTTGTGGTGGATGGGGTCCTGGCGGCTGTGAGACGACCAACCTGCTATACTTATTATGTTATGTGCCTGTATCTAGCCTTTAGAGATGGGGTCAGGTAGCCTAACAGGAGAATCTTTCTCCACACAGCACATTGTGGTGCAGCAATTATTCAGTCTAGGCTCCTTAATTAATGCGAAGTCAATATTTGTTTTCTATGTTAATTTTTCTATCGCTGAACCTCTGATCTAATATACCTTGCAGTAAGTGTTATGTATGCTTTGACAAATCATCTGTCCTTCTGCTATTATTACTACTACAAAAAAAACATTTCAAACCTCTCTTATCTATTTGTCCTTCGCTTAGAATGTTATTGCTCATATTCTATTGTGACTACAAAATGTGTGATGCAATGGGATGTGAGAATATAAAAAGCTAAATAAATAAAAAGTTATACATTTCTTTAAATTTTCAATGTATTAGTCTTCAATGATCTGTGTTTTTTTTTCCTTCATCAGAAGACAAGGAAACTAGATACTTAATCTTAAGCAGTCAAGAAGAATAGTAAATCAATTATATGTAACATCTTAAATACCAATGACTAATAATTTGAGATTCATTCTTAAATACCCATGTGCTGCTTTTAATCATCTGCCAATACACAGAACAAAAGATCATCAGTAACAAACATGGAAAAAGGGAACAGGACAAAACCAGTCTATATGTATGCACACAGACACACACAACAAGAAACAGTTCATAGCACTTAGCATTTGGCAGGAGAAATACTAAATAATCAGCAACTCTAGCAGCCTCCATCTGTAAAATCATACATCACATGCTCCATGTGAGTAGGACCATCTACACTGAGACATTTATGTTTTTTGTGAGAAAGGACAATTTTATTTGTTTAGATTTGACCGCAGGCCAAACATCGCCAGCCCTGTATATATCCATATTTAGAAACAGTGCAAAAAAGTTGAAATACTGTGCAATAGTTTCAGACTCCTGGAGACCTGAAAATAAGGACACAAAATACCACCCAAAATATGTCCTTCTTCTGGTTGCTGTACTGCTGTATGTAATGTCACAAGTCCCTTTCTGTCTTCCCCTCCACACTGCAATGTGTCTCTAATAACAAACATATATATAATTGTTCATGTGATCAGGAAACACAGCGAATGGTTCCGGGAGTTGTAGATGTGAAAAGAGCTTTCATAAAAAATGCTGAAAACTAAGCTATAACTTGCAGAGATATCTGTTCTGTCTAACAATCTTACTATGGGGGATTTATAAAATAAAAGTGTCATAGAAAGTTATGAGATAGTTTCTTCTTTATCTTAGCACTCCCTTGTCTGGCCAGTGCTAACAACTAAAAATACTGCAGATTTATTGCAAAGGCAGCAACTTCAACTGTGAATATTTTTTTTTTGTATCTTTTATGATTTGCGTTATCAATATAATGAATTGGAAATGGATCGGCTCAAGTATAAAGTTCCCCTTTAAGAGTCTTTGTCGCTTTGTTTAGATTGAACATGCTAAAACTAGGCCAACTGTAGGGAACCAGATTGAAAGCCCTTAAAATGCTGAATCGTTTGTCTAATTATCTTAATCATAAACAGCCCTACAAAAACTGAGAAAGGGGAGAAAAATAGAACAAATAAGCACATTAACATAAAAAATACTACCCACACCCATATAACACCAAGGTAAGCTGTTAAATTGAAGAAAAAAAAAAATTTAGATTTAACCAGAGAAAGAAATGACTTCAACTGAGATATATTAATTTTAATTACGATATGCCTATTTAAAATAATGTATTTTTACAAGGATATTTTAAGCCATACTGCATATCAAAATATTAAAACTGTAAAATTGTATTATGATTCAAGGGCAGCTACTAAAAGATGAAACTCGAAATCAAAAAGAGGAATAATATGCTCTCATCTTTAGTCAAAACTTGTGTTTTTATTCCAGAGAAAATTAGTTCTACAATATTTATTAACACGGAAACAATTTTAAAGCATTGTCAGATAGTATATATATATATACTATTTTATTTCCATTAAAAAAAAAAATGTATTTCTTGGTTGGTTACATTGGGATTACTCATTCGGAATGTGAAACATTTTCTATTTAGAAATGCATTTTTCCCAAAGAATAGAGATAACAGAACCTGCTGCCAGTGATAGCTCTTTAAAGAGTACCAAAGCCCTATTAATATTCTAAGACAGTGATTCCAAACTACTTTCCACATGTTCGTATTTTGTTTCTTGTGGAAAGTATGGCTACGCTAGTCTTTGAAATGCAATACAGCAATTTTCCACTTATTCATGCTAAACAATGACAATGGGGACTAATTCTTTCTCTTCTATTTAAAAGTGTATGTCATCCTCATGAAAATAAGTTACAAGCACACATGAGAAGAATAGCAATCACAAGAGAAAGCAACAATTACTAAGATTTACTTCAGACATTCCATATAGACAAACCTTTTTGAATAAAAATGTTTTAACAAAATGTATCACCTATTTAAATCCTTACAATGAGGTTCATTGTGCATCTGAAATTAGCTGTAGGATGATACTAAATGAAGACAAATGTAAGTGAATTGTCATGTCCGTGCTATTCTGTTGTTGTTGAATTGTATAATGACATTATTCCGGATTATTGTACCCCATGAACTGTTACCGTTGAAGTTGTTGGAACTTAATAAAGTAAGCAAAGTAAATTAAGTTGACGTGAAAAAGATTAGAAAATATGACCAAGGCATTACTAAATACATACTATACAAATGGAAGGTTTTCATATAAGAGAAAAATATTATCATTGTTATTATTATTATGATTATTATTATTATGTAGTTTATTCATTCAGAACCAATAAATGCCAAGGCCATTGGATACAATGAATAAGAGGTATATAAAAACAGCTTTGTTCTATAGATAAAAAAATAAACCAGTAGAGTGGATTTTGATATCCTTTTTTACATCACTTCTATCACATACTTTAAAGCAGATAAATCATGTTTAAACATGTTAGTAGGCAGAGTATGCAGTTGCCTATACATATTAGAATGTGCCAATATTTTTAAACCCTTACTTACGTGTGACATCCAGTGTATTTTGCCACCACTATGTTCTTTAGTGACAGCTGCCATTTAAAGGCTTTCTCAAACTCATGTCTCACCTACTGGGTCCTCACTAAGTGAAGTTCAGTTATGCAGAACCCAAGATAGACAAAGTTTTGCTGTTCATTGTCACTTTACCTTATGCACTCTGGGGTCTTCCTAGGTTCCCACGTGCAGCCTTCAGACAGATTGATCCGTCCTCTCCAGACTACACGCTATATGACACAAAAATGAAGCACAGTACGGTGTTAAAATTAAAGGGACACTATAGTCACCAGAACAACTACAGCTTCATGTAGTTGTTCTGGTGAGTATAATAGCTCCCTTCAGGTATTTTCATTTAAAACTACATTTTTAGAGAAAAGGCAGTGTTTACATTGCCCCCAGGGACACCTCCATTTGGCCACTCCTTAGATGGACCACTGGAGGGGCTTCCTGGCTCAGGGCTGCACAGTAAGCAGCCTGCCGTTCAGCGTCCCCACGCTCTGCATGGGGATGCTGAATTTTCCTTATAGAGATGCATTGATTCAATGCATCTCTATGAGGAGATGTTGATTAGCCAAAACGGCATTGGGCCCCGCCCCTTGCCGATTTTAGCCAATCCATGGGAAAGCATTGGATTGGCTAAACATCTGCAATTTTGATGATGTAACCAAGGGGGCGGGTCCAGCACCGGCGGACCCACGGGGAGCTAAAAATATGGTGAGTTTTAACCCATTCGGAATGAGCTAAGGGGCGGGTGGCAAGCCACCTAAATGGTGGGTTTTCACTAAAGGGCCAGGAATACATGTTTGTGTTTCTGACCCTATAGCAATCCTTTAACTGATTAATTTCAAAATTAATTATTTTTTATTATTTTTATTATTCCATACTTCACAGTGCACATACAGGCAGCAATTACCACTTTATAAATCTCATGTCCTCCTGGTTACTTAATCATAAGTCTCATTTCTAAAGCTAAAATAAATTGATAGTGTATATCTCAACTAATTAATTAGTAAAACGTGTGTGTTTTCCATTTCATCATCACATTTACCTATACTCCTATCATTTTAGAGATGAATAATGAATAAACAGCAATTTATTTACCTGATGGTGAATCCTCCACCAATGAGATGATTTACGTTTCTCCCCATCGTAATATTAATCTTCAATATCCAGTTATGCAAACCTTAATCTATCCAAAACAGTATTCACACAGTTTGCACACAGCCATACACAGCACAGTTCACACAAACAAAATCAAATTCAATACAGATCAGCAGAATATTCAGAAAAAAATATTCCCTATATGTATATTGTTCTATACTTCACACTCATTAGCAATAACTGCTTATTTTCCCTTTTTTTCTTTCCACCACAATTCTAATAGGAAATATAACAAAAATTTGTTTATTATATATATATATATATTTATATATATATATATGTTTCGTGTAGTTGGCCATCAGGTTTGCAAACATCTCAGGAGGGATTTTGCCCCACTCTTCTATGCAGATCCTCTCCAAGTCATTAAGGTTTTGAGGCTGACGTTTGGCAACTCGAACCTTCAGCTCCCTCCACAGATTTTCTATGGGAGTAAGGTCTGGAGACTGGCTAGGCTACTCCAGGACCTTAATGTGCTTCTTCTTGAGCCACTCCTTTGTTGCCTTAGCTTTGTGTTTTGGGTCATTTTCATGCTGGAATACCCATCCACGCCCCATTTTCAATGCCCTGGCTGAGGGAAGGAGGTTTTCACCGAAGATTTGACAGTACATGGCCCTGTTCACCGTCCCTTTGATGTGGTGCAGCGGTCCTTTCCACTTAGCAAAAAAACACCCCCAAAGCATTATGTTTCCACCTCCATGTTTGATGGTTTTCTTGAGGTCATAGGCAGCATTCCTCTTCCTCCAAACACAGCGAGTTGAGTTGATGCCAAAGAGCTTTATTGTGGTCTCATCTGACCAAAACACTTTTATCCAGTTCTCCTCTGAATCATTCAGATGTTCATTGGCAAACTTCTGTTAAACATCTTGATAAAGATCCTGTTGGGTCAAAACGTTGATTTATGCAAATGTCTGAGTTTGATTTAATACAGATATGCACAATTCTTTCCGGTTTCAGTTTTGTTTGAGGTTTGGGAAATATACTTTTTATAATGTAATGTAATCATAATGTAAATTATGATGGGTGGGGGAAAAAAATGGGTGACTGACTGCCTTTTCTCTGAAGCTCAAACGTTTTTTTCTAATGGATCTTCTTATTTTTCTTCCTTTAAGTGCTCATCTATTCTGCTGAAGATTTGCAGCTCGCATGCATCTTCCACCTTTTAGTTACAAGGTTCCTCTAGTGCCATATCTATTTTGCTTCCTTCTACTGTTAAGTCATTTAAGCTAGCATTGAAAACAAACATTTTTAGAATGAATATCAATCATGATATCAATTATGGTAATACAATAAACTTAACATGTGGGCTATGGAAATAGGGCTTCAGAACACCACCTTGTCCTTACTCAATGATACATTTGCCTATGATTGGAGACTAAACGTTCTTAGGTATTTGACTTAACAAAAACTCCACTGATATGTTTACCCAGAACTACACCAGAATAGTTAGATTTGGACAACTCTGTAAACTGCAGAAATAAATTGTGTTGCCTAGGCAATTTAGCTGAATTGAAAATGCCCATATTTAAAACAATACTATAATAATTTGTACCCTTCATATTGAGACCTCTCACACTTTTCTGACTAACATGCAAAAAAACATACATTTGCCTATGTTTGGATACTAAACTTTCTTATGTATTTGACTTACCAAAACCCCCACAGGTCGGTTTGTCCAAAACTATTCCTTAATAGGATTAGAGGTTTTAAATTTATTAGGAAAGGAAAAAACAGAGTGGTGATTAACACTATGCAAAAATAGTCAGTTTGAGATGTCTATCATGCAGCAATAATTAGGAGCATAGTGAATGTAAATTTCCTTTGTTCCCCATCACAATGCATTGCCAACCAACAGAGCCATCTCCTTGAGCCTATACATTGGCTCCGTGTTTGTGAGCGCTTTACCTTCCACATATATTGCACTACTCCACTGTGAACTGGCTATATTGCACTATTTCTCTTTATTTATGTTTATATTTTAGAGCATACTCCTACAAGGATACGTTTATTGCAACTATCACTGGAAGAATTGTGTATATATACTCCACCTTATACCGCATGTACATTTCTATGTTTATGTGGGGATAAAGGGAAACCCCACAAAAGGTATCTTGAGTATTTGGCATTTTATTCGGTGTCACTCATTGGGATATTGTCATATAGTGAAGTGTTTTATATCTGAGGAATTGGTTGTGAAAGGAAGTGGAATCTGCAAATAGTCCACTCAAACTATCTGAACCTGGTTAGAAACTTTAATGTAAAGCTTCTGCTTCATTTTATTTTCATTTTGTTAATTAGACTTCCTGTTCTATAACAGATTGTCATTATGGTATCAATGACTTGTATCTCTTTTAGTGGCACAGTTGTCAATTAGTTCAGATTGAGTTTTTTTACCTTTTACATCAACATACAAACAACATAAACAGGTGTGTGAAAGATTGAAAGTTAGGATGGTGATCCTTTTCTCAACCAACTTAGCATGTAGCTAGGTTTGCCTGGAAGAGTTGCATAAAACACAGCATGCCAAGGATAAGGCGAGTTTCCAGATTAAGGCGATTTCAGATTAAAGTTTGAATGGGTTGAATTCGGAACATGACCAATAGGAGGGGGGTGGGGGGGAGGGTTATAGTAACAAATATTAACAAGCATCAAAGTATCAGAAGAAAATTACAAAAATGGGTCACGATGTGTGTGTTTTTGAGCTAGAGAAATGTGTTGCCTCGACAGCCTGCACACCAGCGCAGCACACAAGTAGAGTGTTCTGCTATCACATGATCAGAAATACTCTGCAAATATTTTTGCACATATTAATGCATTAGTATAACTTGGCATTTTTTGGTATTATATTAGAAATGTAGCTAGGGGATGTGTATTTGGACTGTGGTACATGACCACAGACTGTTGGGAGGTATGTGTTTAAAGACAGATAATATAAACAGATGTTAGACATTAATTAGCTATGAGTAACTATATATCAGCTATTTATTAATAGAGTTTGACTTATTTATTTGCACCTTCAATAACCAGTTAGGTACTTGATCTTGTGATCACCTATTGCCTTGTAAGATCATTATTTTGTCTAGTGTTCATTCATAATGGTTATGAAACGTGTTCTAAAAAAAAGCCTTTTAAAGATGATTAGAATAAGAATTAGAATAATTTCAAAAAAGCATATGTTTGAATGGCACTAATCATTTACTAATTGTATTTTTATTCTAGATTAATTTTACTAATACACCACAAGAGGATGTTCTTTGGTCATTCATGAAGAATAAATGCAAAATCCAAACCACATATCTTTGTTTCAGATTCTAATTCATACCTCTCTCTTTTTAATTTTATAGATTCAGATGCATGAACACTAACAAATATGAAACTATTGGTAACTTTGTCTTAAAGAAGAAAATTATGTTGACCCAAAATGGCAGATGTGGTCATTTAGACAACCAAGTTTTTTAATTAAATATTATACTCACAGACACAGTGCCTAGGTCTAGCCAACGCATTTTATCTGTTAATTACCTTATCTATGACAATGCCCATGTATTATATATTTAAATATAGAATGTCTGAAGCATAGGAAGAAGCATATGACAGGTGGGGAGAAAGAAATAAAAATCTTTAGCCACCTTAAGCAATCCATTTAACCGAAATAGTTGCCCTCATTTCTTCAGTCCATGAAAAATATCAATTTATGAACTCAGCTATTGAGAAAGCATTCAGGCAAGATGAGAAACATGAACAACCATTTTTGAAACATTTTCCCACCTCAAATTCCTCACATCATATTTTAGTATTTTTTTGTTGCTATGCATATTTTCTTTTATTTTATGGACCTTCAAGACTTCAAAATAAAGCTTAAATGTTGCAAACCCTTCATTATGTTGGATCGAGTGCGACAGTAATTTCATGTACATAAGGGGCTATTATAGATTTATGTAAAGCTTTCAAATGACCTTAAATACACAAGGCAAACTACTTAGATCAAACTTAGTTGCCTCTTATTCTAAACAAATTCACTTAGTTTTGCTCGAGTTGGTTTCATAATTCCACCGCCCACGGGTGGTTGCCGGGAGGGGGAGAACATTAGGTCCCCCCCTTATTGTTATTTAGGGCCCCCAGCCGCACAGGGGTGGGGGCCGGGGGGAGGACAGTAGGTCCCCCCTCCAAATTCTTATTTATGGCCCCCACCCACCGCTCAGGGGTGGGGGCTGGGGGGAGGACATTAGGTCCCCCCAATTTTTATTTATGGCCCCCACCCACTGCTCAGGGGTGGGGGGCAGAGGGGGAGGACAGTAGGTCCCCACAATTTTTATTTATGGCCCCCACCCACTGCTCAGGGGTGGGGGGCAGAGGGGGAGGACAGTAGGTCCTTATTGTTATTTAGGGCCCCCACCCGCCGTGCAGCAGGTCCCCCCCAAATTCTTATTTGTGGCACCCACCCACCGCTCAGGGGTTGGGGCCGGGAGGAGGACAGTAGGTCCCCCCCTTATTGTTATTTAGGGCTCCCACCTGCTGCACAGGAGTGGGGGCCGGGGGGAGTACAGTAGGTCCCCCACAAATTCTTATTTATGGCCCTCACCCACCGCTCAGCTTTGGAGGCCGGGGGGAGGACATTAGGTCCCCCCCGATTTATATTTATGGCCCCCACCCACCGCTCAGGGGTGGGTTCCGGGGGAGGACAGTAAGTCCCCCCCATTTGTTATTTAGGGCCCCCACCCACCGCGCAGGGGTGGGGGCCGGGGGGAGGACAGTAGGTCCCACCAAATTCTTATTTATGGTCCCCACCCACTGCTCAGCTTTGGGGGCCGGGGGAGGACATTAGGTCCCCTCCGATTTTTATTTATGGCCCCCACCCACCACTCAGGGGTGGGGGCCAGGGAGGAAGACAGTAGGTTCCTCCCTTATTGTTATTTAGGGCCCCCACTCGCTGTGCAGGGGTGGGCTGGGGGGAGGACAGTCGGTCCCCCTCCAATTCTTATTTATGGCCCCCACCCACTGCTCAGGGTTGGGGCCCACAGGGGGCAATAGGTCCCCCCTTTAGTTTAAAAGCCCCCACTCGCACGTCGTGGGTGGGGGCTCAGGAGGGGGGATTTTTTTTTAACAGTGAGCAGCCACAGGCCCCTACTAGTTGGGTCACATGCTGCACTACCCAATCACAGCCATGCCATTAGTAGGCATGGATGTGATGGCTTCTAAGGGCACACGAGTCAAATGCTTGTTGATTGGCTGTCCTTCAGCCTTTCAAAACGCGTCATTAAATCGCTGAACACCGAACTCCAACCCGAACACACAGTGATATGTCCGTGTTCGGATCCGGGGTCCAAAAAACGTAATGTTCAGGACGAACCCGAACTTTTCAGTTTCGGGTTTGCTCAACTCTAATTATGAACCAAATGCGTAACATTGTGTTTTTCCATCTTTTATGATTTATATAATTTTTATAACAAATTTGACAACATTGAGCTGTATTTTTTTTTTTGGAGGGGGGTCAGGGGAGAGTGTGGAGGTTTAAAGGTGGAATTGTATTAAATACACATTTAAAGATAAATGTAAAGGCTTGGCCTGCACTTGTGGGAGGGGCACGTTACCTATTTAAACCCCCTACTCACCTTCCTCCGTCCCGTACATTTTTTAGTGACTTACACCCTTACCTGGTCCTCGTGGCTCCATTGCCTGGCCTGCTGTTTCCCGGCTGCTCGTTTGTCCGCAGTCCTCCTGAGGCTCTACTCCCTCTCTTGCCATCCGGTGCGATTATAATGGCCTCCACAGGCATCCTGCTTGCTGTAGTCTTGTGGGCAGGTAGAGATGAATTGTAGGTATGCCTCGGCCGTGACTCTGAGGAGAGAGGTCGGCTCTGCTGCGACGCTGATCGCCTCCGTGGTTGGCTCGGCTTGCTGCGCGTTTTCTTTCCATCATTCCTGGCTGCTGGCCCCCCTTGCTGCCCGCGGTGCTGTCGCACGTGCCCTTATGCACTCGCTGGCGGTCGTGCATCCATGTGGCCACAGTTGTGTGTTGGGTGCAGTTTCGGGAGGAAGGTAGGGACCATTATAGTAGGTCAAACTGTTCAGGTACTGAATACATAAATTTATTTTTCTACTTAAATTGATTTTTACAAAGGAGTACTCAGCAGACCCATTACCTACTTGTACATGGTTCCTGGGTTACACCTTGCCCTAGAACACCTCCCAGGAACATTTAGCTGGATATTCGTTAAATGTTTTATCATTATGTGCTATTATACAGTGGGTGCAGTGTTTTACCTAGAACCTCTAGAGGTGCAGTTCTAGTCTGCTTCTAGATGGCAACTCTCAAATGCCATTTAAGTGCTACTTTAATTTTGCTACAGTTTATGGTTTAGTGAATAATCCCTTTGGCCCCTTTGTGTCTCCACTGCCTTTTCCTTTTAACACTGTGTAAGTACAGTATAATTTGCCCCTGTAGTTATTGTTAATTATAAAATGCCAACTAATTCTGGTGCCCCCCCAAGAAAATTAAATAATAATAATAATAATAATAATGGAATTTTAATCTATGTTTATATAGATACGAGCGGTTTCGGTCCCGTCACGGAGTCTCTCCTACGTTTAACTTCGGGCTTTTGTTTCTTTGCTTGGCTGGGCCACGTCTGCCTGCCATATCCGTGCTGAGTTATTTTCCAGAAGGAGCGTTATGTTTTGTTACCGGGAACATGTTCGGGCCCTTACGAGACCTGTGGGCTATACAGGCGCATGCGCTTTCTGTTCCTATTTTCTTTGTGTACTCCTACAGCTTGACCACCTGGACTCTGATGGGCTCACTCTGCCCTCCAGTTACGGTCAGCCCTATGATTCTCCCTCGTACCCCGCTCCCTTTTTCTTTTCATTTCACACAGTACATTCCCTCTTTCACTCATTACCCTCCCCTCTTAGCTAGCTGTTGCTGGCTGTCAGGGTCCTAGGTGTCCAATAGTGTTAATTTCCCCCTGGCTTCTTCGCCTTAGGTTAGTGGTCCCACGAGGCCAACACCCATCCTCATACTTGGAGGTACTACACTCCTCGGGCCAAATCATAGTTAGTCTCCTCACATTGTGGCATAGGGAGGGCCTCACCTGTCACTCCCATTCTATCTTATGTTTAACTGTCACCGAGAGGCCGACACCCCGCCACAACGTTTCATTGGCCACGATATCCCCTCGTGCCAATGCATAGATAGAGCCTCTCACACCGCTTGGAATCTAGCAGGGCCTCACCTGTCACCAAACCTAGTTTTAATTGTTTCGCCTTTTGGCTTAGCTAGTATGCCAGCACTCCCGTGCACGATCACACACACACACTCGCACTGGGTCTCGTGACCCCCGTGAGGTTTACACCACCATGGTTTCTGTTGCCTACTGCCGAGCTTGCTCCTTTCAGCCTGTCCGCCTGGACTCTGATGTGCTTACTCTGCTTTCGGTTATGGTCGGCCCTGCGGTATTTCCTCGTTCACCCTCACGTTTTCGATACACGTTCAGCACATCCGCACTCTCTCACACTACCTTCCCTCCCCTCTTAGTTAGCTGTGGCTGGCTGTCAGGGTCCTAGGGTCCACTTGTTTGTAATTCCCCCCCCTGGCTTCTTCACCTTAGGTTAGTGGTCCCACGAGGCCAACACCCATCCTCATACTCGGAGGTACTGCGCCCCTCGGGCCAAATCATAGTTAGACGCCTCGCATTGTGGCATAGGGAGGGCCTCACCTGTCACTCCCATTCTATCTTATGTTTAACTGTCACCGAGAGGCCAACACCCTGCCACAATGTTCAGTGGCCACATTATCCCCTCGTGCCAACTCATAGATAGAGCCTCTCACACCGCTTGACATCTAGCAGGGCCTCACCTGTCACCAAACCTAGTTTTTAATTGCTTCGCCTTTTGGCATTAGCTAGTATGCCAGCACACATACACATGCCCACACACACACATTGGGTCGCTTATGTGCTGCCTATTCGTCACTTTTTCTAGCAGATCTCCGCTGCTAGGCGTTGGCGTGGTATTGTCCGCCAGGGCTCTCTGGCTTGGTCTGGTACCCATCACACTGTGGTGCTTTGGCTACGCCTATATTTTTTTTCGGGTCCTGGGCCCTTCCTTGCTTCACTGCGGTTCTCGCGAGTCCCCTTTTTTCCCCCCACACGGCAGCCTTTTGGACAGCTGAACTCTCAGTCCGAACTCCACGGGTAACGCTGTTGCTGGGGGGGGGGGCCCCGAGTTCGCTCTTACTTCTCCGTTTTGGCCTCCTGGTTGTCTTCGCTGCTGTCGTCTATGGGGCGGGTTCGGATGGCAGTTTGGGGTATGGACGATTTGTCCTGTGCCTCCTCTACTCTTTCCACATGGCTCTGCCTATGGCCTCTCCCGTAGCCGATGCCGATACCTGCGTTTCGGGGCCCGACCACTGCTAGCTCCGGTTCACAACTCCACATGTTGTACAGGTTTACCATTCATACGCAGTTTAATGTCCTCATACCAGACTATTATCATACTCAAGGCGTTTCAGGTTCCAGGAAATTTCAAATTTACAGATTTCACATCAACATCCAATTATCTCATTCACTATCAGACTTATTAAATGCCTGTCACTATGAACCGGGCATCGACCTTCAATGTAGGGCAATAACTGCTTGATCCAAGGAAAATCTGACTGCCATTATGGGGTCAAGAAGGAATTTTTTCCCAGCTTGTTGCAAATTGGCAGCACTTCAAACTGGGTTTTTCGCCTTCTTTTGGATCACCCGTTTAAATACAAATGTGAGGAAGGCTGTACTTGATGGGCACTAGTGACTTTAACTTTGTAATCTAGTTGTTGAGCTGCTATACCTGCTTCCACGGTTTATTGGGTCTTCCCACAGCCACTATGTCCTTCTTGCAGCATTATCTTTGGAAGTCTCACATATTCATGCAGTCTATTGATTACCTTCTCTACCCCACATTTAGTCTACCCTAGGGGGCCAACATGTTTAATATACCTTACTTCCTCTTGCACAATTAAGAGTGCCGGTTAAAGTGCTGGGCAACTATTTCCTCACTTGGCATTTACCATACAGCTAGGCAATTAGGTTTTGCTGATTGTTTTTCGTTTCTGACAGGTACCCAATTTTTGCCCTCTTTTATTACAGGCCTACCACGACGTCGGTTCCAACCGACTTATTTCCCTTTTTTTATTTGCCCCTCACACAAATATATCTTATGCCTAATTATAGGCATCATACAACTGTCAAAGTCTGTATAAACTCCATGCAAAATAGCAGAAACCCTTGATATTCAGACAAGTAAATAGTTGTGTTGTTGCTTAAATGACATTACAATTGCAATTTGTATTTTTCTGTTCTTTATTCTTCTACATAACCGAAATAATAAAATCTTGACTCTGTAGTTAAATTATGTGAGTGAAAGCACCCATGCA
Source organism: Pelobates cultripes (assembly GCA_933207985.1). Taxonomy (NCBI): domain Eukaryota; kingdom Metazoa; phylum Chordata; class Amphibia; order Anura; family Pelobatidae; genus Pelobates; species Pelobates cultripes. The sequence goes on along the minus strand of OW240912.1, from coordinate 395,255,787 downwards.
GTGTGTTGTAAACATCTGACATCTGTTTTGGCCTCTAAGCTCATTTAATATTTTGTAAAATGAACATTGCCTACTTTAATCTATGCCAGAAAGTTTCAATTTGCAACTGTGAGTGCTTGGATGCAAGTGGATCTTAAACCATTATGAATAAATATTTCAGATTATATACTTGGAGATGATTTTTACTGCTCTAATGTTAACCTGAAATAAAATAAATATGCACAGCGTGCTCAAGAAATGCCAACCAACTGTACATGAATAATTAATTAACTGAGATGATAGACAGACAGGCAGATAGATCGAGCCGACTTTTGTTGGAGCTTCACATTTTTGGTGTGTCTTTATGTATAACAGAGCTTCACAGCCATACAATTTACAGTAATGGGTCTTTAAAATACAATAAATGAGTATAGAAATCAGTCAGTATAAAAAAGATGATTTTTTCTTGCATTGATTTCCATTTCAGTTGTAAATAGTTATCAGTATCACCCCAAAAAAACCTGCACCTCTTAGCCACCCGTTCAGTCACATTCCCTCATTGATAGTGTGCCTCTTCAGCCATTGTAAGATGTTGGCAGTTAAGCCATTAAATTGTAATGTTACTGTATCTGCATGTAATTCAACTACTAGCGGTACTTGCGTATCATATTTAAATATGTACAAACTGTCTTCTTCTTGAAATGTATTTAGTCTTAAGACACATCCTAAAAATAAATATAAACATTACGAAAGGCTCAATATTAAATGAAGACATGAATGCATGGTGTGTAATAGTACAGTTATCCATAAACATAAAGTCAATTATTATTATTATTATATTTATAGAGCGCCGTCAAATTCCGCAGCACTTTACAGTGGGTGGACGAACAGACATGTAGTTGTAACCAGACAAGTTAGACACACAGGAACAATAAAATGCATTCCAATTGTACACACTACCAGAACAATTAATTACGATTCACATATGCTAAAAAAAACTCCCAACACATTTAATTTGACCGCGTTTATTTAGAACTACTGCCAAGAAGATATGATAATTTGTGGCCAGATTTTTGCGTTTTTGTAAAGAATTTACGAGTTAAAAAAAATCTACTTTTTTTTTTAAAAAAATTGAAAGAAAAATAATTTTATTTGTTTAATGACACTTTTAAAATTAATGGAGGATTGCATTCAGCTCTTTACAATAACCTCTATGTATATGTTGGCATGCTTTGTTATGCGTAAGTGTTAATTTCAATATACAGAATACTACGGTACCTCTGCATTTGAGGATTTATGGATTATAGAGCTGTACAGGAAAATGAATGTCCATTAATCATTGATGTGAACTCGGAGTCAATGCTATCTATTCTTTATAAAAACCAGGAGAGAGGAGAATGTAATGCACACCCCGTTGGCAAGCAATGTTGACATATATGTATCAGTGCAGATATTGTATGTGCAGCTTGTGGGAATTAAGATTTGGTTTTTATCAGAATTACCGTCTAAAGGACCCAATTAGTTGAGCAATGAGGAATGAAGTGACTATATCTTTATGTCAATGTTCTATATATAAATTATTGCTTCATCAATGTGCAAAGAAAATGGGTTCTAATATAAATCACAGCCGTCAAAGGTGTTGTTTGGTGAAAGATTTGGGCGCTGAGCCTCAAGTGTGGTTCTCTATAGTCCAACATTGAAGGGGCAGAAGGGTTTTAGTTGTCTTTTTGTCTTTTTGTCTTTATCAGGCATCTGTTTCATAAAGCAACCACCGTAAACACCAGGCTGCTTTTAGTCTGAAAGGGCTACTGGTGTAAGGACTATGATGTCTCCATTTCGGAGTTAATGTGCGGGTATGAATAACATACCCAGCTGATAAGGCAGTCTCATGAATAAATTCTACGTTACACACAAAATACATTATGCAGCTCTTTTACATTTGTTTAATTGTGCTGCCCTATGTTAGTGTGTCATCTCTTTTTATAGAACTTCATCTTTTTTCTACGATGTACACTCTTTTGTCATGTTGTATAGAATTTTTCTATTTAACTTAAAGCAAAGAACAAGGTTACTGGAAACGGACAGGGATGACAGACCAGCTTTTTCAAACAGCTCACATTTGTATAATTTTATTTTATATTTAGTGATGTAGCCTGATTCACCCCCCATCCCACCAAAAATATGTATACATTTTCTTCCACATTGTAATTACAAGAGTAGGACGGGCATAGATTACAAGTGCTGGCAACGATGCCAAACACAATTACAGTACAGCTCTGTGTTCAACAATTAATGCACCAGTTAATTATAGAGTGACTTTCATTGATTATGCCATTCATTTTGCCATGCATAAAAAACCACCCATTATCCTGTACTTGTGGTAAGTCAATGTGTACAAATGACATTAATGGGATGGTGCCCAAGCACGTGTGCAAATCCAGAATTAAGGGGAAAATATGCCTGGCGACACATACGTGCTTGGGATAAAATAAATTTGAACGGTCATCAGTCTATGATGAAAATTCCTCTTTAGGGCGATGGCATTTTCATGGCAGAAAATCTTGTAATTTAAGCTTGTAATATCAGCTGTTTTGATGACATTGAGCTTCCAAAAAATATAAATCTCTAAGAGGGTTATTTACTAAGGTGAGAAATGCTTGGATCAAATTTAATGTCAAAATAGCTGAATTAGAAAAATAAGTCAACTATAATTTAAGTCGGGATACTCTGGCCTTAAGTTTGAGATTCACTTGGAATTCTCACCTTAGTAAATAACCCTATTAGTGTTACATTTGTCATTAATACTTCTATTCCCCTTGAATAATGTCCATTGAAAGATTTTTTTATAAACACATTTTTGAAGTTTCTTTATGATTCTTATGCACCATTAAAAAATATAAATAATTGTACATGTTCAATTTTTTTTTTTATAACAACATAGCATGTCTCAGCTTAAATAAACATTAATACAGATTGTATTGTTATTATTTTTAGAATGTGTATTTATAAAGTGCCAACACACTTATATACTGCAGCACTGCTCAATTTATAGGACATAGATAGAACAAAATGAAGACATATCAATATGAAAAGAATAAAGGACCCTGACCGTGAGTTTAAAATCTAGCATTTATAGTACTTTTATTCAAAGTTCTAGCAAAATAACTCATCTTGCAACTTAGATGAAAAATTTATTAAAATCAGAGCTTGCAGGGAAAAATTAGACTAATGTAGTACTGTTTAGTAGACTTGTGCACGACTTTCTTTCAGGCAGATATGAACGTATCAGTTAATTGGTCCACTTTAAGGACCGGTAATACGTCTAGCTTGGGTTGCCTGTTAGTCCTATAGTTAGCGTGTTGGGGAACCTAACCTTGACCTTACGACAGGGCCATGGACCCTGCAAACTTGGGAAAACAAATGGCAGTCTGTGAATGCAGAATGGAGGGTTTGGATCATAGAATGGATCAGTTTGCTCAAGCACTGCAAACTATCCTTACAAGAACAGCACATCTCCAGCAAGGAGAGGGGGCTGGCGCTCAAAGCACTGTATCTTTACCATCCACGCCTCATTCTAATCCTTCCATTCGCTTAACCCCTCCTCCTCGTTACTCCGGGGATCCGTCTTTATGCAGAGGTTTTCTGATCCAAGTGGGAGTACATTTTGAAATGGCTCCTCATTCTTTTCCCACCGATAGATCCAAAATAGCTTTTATTATGAATCTGTTAGATGGAAAAGCCTTAGCCTGGATAAATCCTCTATGGGAGAGGGATGATGCCATCGTATATGATCTTGATCTATTCCTAAGAACTTTTAAAAACGTATTCAACCCTCTGTGTAGGAAATGATTAGCCGCAAAGGCCTTATTGAAATTAAAACAGGGTTCCAGATCAGTGGCCGACTACGCCATTGAATTCCGTACCTTAGCTTCTGAACGTACCTGGAACAATAGTGCCCTGACAGCTGTCTTCTTTGAGGGACTTACAGAATCATTACAAGATGAGGTGGCAGCCAGAGATCTACCAGAAGACTTTGAAGAGTTAATTCAATACCTGTCAGATATTGATATAAGAGTCAAACAGAAACTTCTCCATTTAGAGAGGCAAAGAAGGGTTCTAGGAAGAATCACGCCCCATACTGGGCTAACTGAACTCCCTGCCTTACCAGCACCTGATTCTGATCCTGAACCTATGCAGTTGGGTACAACCCGACTTTCTGAGGCTGAAAAAACTTACCGAAGGAGAGAGAGGTTGTGCCTATACTGTGGCAAGAAGAGGCATCTATGTAATAATTGCCCATCCCGTCCGGAAAACTCCACCGCCTAAGATCGTTCAGGGGACCGGCCTTGGGTGTAATGTCTTTGTCCCCTAAACCTCCTACATAGAGGTGTCTTATGACTGTAACCCTTTCTTGGGGAAAGGTGTGTCATTAAGCTATGGCCCTCATTGATTCTGGTTCTGCTGACAACTTCATTGACCAGACGTACTTGTCATCTATTTCTATTCATTTTGAGAGGAGAAAAACACCCTTGGCCATTGAGGCCATAGATGGTAGACCTCTAACAGTCCCATATGTGACACACCAAACTAAGACTTATCTTGTTAGTAGGGGCTATGCATAGAGAAAACATAATATTCCAAGTCATTTCTTCTCCTTCTTGCTCTCTAGTTCTTGGTCTAACCTGTTTACCGAAACACAGTCCTGTTATAGACTGGAGAGAAAGACAGGTATTATCTTGTCCTTCTTGTATGCATACCTGCATTAACCAGGTTAAAACACTCAGTTCTCTCAATACTCCTACCTCTCCTCCACTCTCCACTGTTTTACCTCCTCAGTATATGGATCTCAAGAAAGTATTTGAAAAGGTGGAGGCCGATCGTCTACCCCCTCAAGGCCTTCCAGGTACTATGCCACCTAAGGGAAGAGTTTACCCTCTATCTCAAATTGAGAATAAAGTAATGGAAGAATATATACAAGAATCCTTAAGAAAAGGATTTATTAGACGTTCTTCCTCCCCTGCAGGGGCTGGTTTCTTTTATGTTTCGAAAAAAAGTGGTGGTCTTCGCCCCTGCATAGATTATAGGGGACTAAACAGAATTACTATTAACAATGCTTATCCCATACCATTGATAACAGAGCTTTTTGACCGTCTTCGTGGTTCTAAGATTTTTACTAAGTTGGATCTAAGAGGAGCATATAATCTTGTTTGCATCAAAGAGGGAGATGAATGGATGACGGCATTCAACACGCGAAGTGGTCATTATGAATACACAGTAATGCCCTTCGGTTTGTGTGATGCTCCTGCCGTCTTCCAGGATCTCATTAATGATGTCCTTAGAGACTATTTGCATACATGTGCCATAGTATATCTTGATGATATACTCATCCACTCTACTGATATTCTAACCCATCACAGACAAGTCAGGAAAATACTACAGACACTTCTTGCCAACGGTCTATTTTGTAAACTTGAAAAATGTTTATTCGATCAAACCTCCATACATTTCTTAGGTTATGTGATCTCTGCTAAGGGTTTTCAAATGGATCCTAAAAAACTCTCCTCGATTATTGAATGGCCTTTACCCCTCGGATTAAAATCTATACAAAGATCTTTTGGATTCGCAAATTACTATAGACGGTTCATTAAAAACTTTTCTCAGATTATAGCTCCTACTACCGCTATGACCAAAAAAGGAGCTAATCATATCAATTGGTCTCATGAAGCTAAAGCTTCCTTCGCTTGTTTAAAGGAAGCTTTTGTATGAGCACCAGTCTTGATGCATCCTAATCCCTCTAGACCCTTTATCCTAGAGGTAGATGCCTCCGAATCCGGTGTAGGGGCTGTACTTTCCCAGAGGGCTTCTCCTACGGCTCTGTGACATCCATGCGGGTTCTTTTCTCATAAACTGACACCTGCAGAAAAGAATTACGATATAGGTAAAAAGAGAATTATTGGCTATAATTCTTGCACTTAAAGAATGGCGTCACTTACTGGAAGGGTCCTCGGTACCTCTCATGATTCTCATTGATCATAAGAACTTATCATATCTAAGTGACTAAAAGGCTTTCTTCCAGACAGGCACGCTGGGCTCTTTTTCTCTCCCGTTTCAACTATCTGATTTTCATACCGGCCAGGAAATCTTAACACTAAAGCCGACTCACTGTCCAGACAATTTGCCACTCTTGATAAGGAGGAAGACATAACCGAACCTGTTATACCTCCCGAGAGGATTATTGCTGTGACTAGAACAAGAGTCTCATCTCCTCTTTTGTACAAAATTCAAAATGCTCAAGAAGGAGCACTGATTTCCAGACAGTTCTGGTGGCCGTCCCTCAGAAAGGATGTGAAGGCCTATGTATCGTCTTGTAATATATGTTCACAGTCTAAACCTTCTCAGCAAGTTCCAGGTGGCCTTTTGCATCCTCTTCCCGTGCCGTCTGTTCCTTGGTCACAACTGTCTATGGATTTTATAGTCGACTTAGCATCTTCTAAGGGTTTTACAGTTATATTGGTTGTGGTAGATTGCTTTTCTAAAATGGCACACTTCATCCCATTAAAAAAGTTACCGTCTTCGGCTGAGTTAGCTAAAATATTTATTAAAGAAATAATAAGATTGCACGATATGCCTGATGTCAGATAGGGGTTTACAATTTATCTTGAAATTCTGGAGGGGTTTTTGCAAAGATATGGGTATTGAACTCAACTTTTCCTCTGCCTACCATCCTCAAACGAATGGTGCTGCTGAACGGACTAATCAAAGTCTTGAGCAATATCTCCGTTGTTTTACATCTCAACTCCAGGACAACTGGGCGGACCTTCTTCCTAGGGCTGAGTCTGCTAGAAATAATGCTGAACATTCTGCCTCTGGCCACAGTCCCTTCTTTGTTACGTATGGTCGTCATCCTAATTTGTTTCCTGCTTCATTCTCTTAAAGGGAATGCCTATTCTGGATGAACACTTATCTTCTATACGTGATTCTTGGGCAAAGGTTCAAGCCATCTTGGAGAAGAGTGTACTCTCACAGAAATCTTTTGCCGTAGAGCGGCACCTTCCTATCTATCGGGTCTGGTTGTCTGCTCAAAATATCCATTTACGTGTCCCTTCCATGAAGCTAGCCCCTAAATATGTTGGTCCCTACAGGGTTCTTGAGAGGATCAATCCAGTATCCTATGCTTTGGACCTGCCGAAAAACCTACGCATACCTTCCACATCTCCCTCCTGAAGCCTCTGGTTTGTAAAAGGCACTCCAGATCCCATTCTCATCCTCCTCCCGTTTTGGTGGTCAGGAGGAGTACATGGGTTTCTTGTCTCTCACATGGGTCATTTCAGTATTTGGTCCATTGGAGAGGATATGGTTCTAAAGAACGCTCATGGGTCCCTGCTTCTGAGGTCCATGTGCCACGGCTTCTTCGTGCGTTCCATGCCAGGTTTCCTTCTCGCCCTTCTGGTGTTACTCCAGTGGGTGTTCCTGAAGGGGGGGTTCTGTCATACCTCCTCGTGGCCCACGCTGCCCCGGTCCCGCCATCCGCTCTGCTCCTCCAGGCTCTGCCGGCTTCCAACTGACAGCGCACGCGCGACCAGGGACGCACGCATACACGCGCGGCTTGCCGCTGAACTCTTAAAGTGATACTACCATTATTGCATGAATCCTGGTAACCCTTTTATAATCTCTCCTATTCTCTTCCCTAGCCTATCAGATCTCTCTTTATACCTCCCTCCTACATCACTTCCTTGCCCTGTCGTGGTCTATTGTAGCCAGAGAGTGCGTTCTGTATACTTGTGTGTTTCCTGGTATCTGACTTCGGCTTGTCTCTGGTTATCCGTAATTTCTGGCTTCCTTGACCCTTGGCTTTGTTTCTCATTTATTCTTCCTTCTCCTGCCCTGACCTTGGCTCGTCTGATTATTCTGTTACTCTCCTTACTTTTCTTCATGTTAAAGGGACACTATAGTCACCTGAACAACTTTAGCTTAATGAAGCCGTTTTGGTGTATAGAACATGCCGCTTGCAGCCTCACTGCTCAATCCTCTGCCATTTAGGAGTTAAATCCTTTTGTTTATGAACCCTAGTCACACCTCCCTGCATGTGACTTGCACAGCCTTCCATAAACACTTCCTGTAAAGAGAGCCCTATTTAGGCTTTTTTTATTGCAAGCTCTGTTTAATTAAGATTTTCTTATCCCCTGCTATGTTAATAGCTTGCTAGACCCTGCAAGAGCCTCCTGTATGTGATTAAAGTTCAATTTAGAGATTGAGATACAATTATTTAAGGTAAATTACATCTGTTTGAAAGTGAAACCAGTTTTTTTTTTTGCAGGCTCTGTCAATAATAGCCAGGGGAGGTGTGGCTAGGGCTGCATAAACAGAAACAAAGTGATTTAACTCCTAAATGACAGTGAATTGAGCAATGAAATTGCAGGGGAATGATCTATACACTAAAACTGCTTTATTTAGCTAAAGTCATTTAGGTGACTATTGTGTTCCTTTAAGTCCGGCCACTTTAAGGACCGGTAATACGTAGCTTGGGTTGCCTGTTAGTCCTATAGTTGGCGTGTTGGGAAACCTAACCATGACAATCTATAGTCAAAGGAGAAGAGGTTCCAAACCCATTCCTTACGGCAAGCCAAAGGTCTAGGTTTTATTAGTATCCAGGGACGGACTGTTCTTAGTAGTTTAACTTTCTACATGCAGTAAAAATGTTGATGCTCTAACTAGAACATGCATATGTTTCCCTTGGGAAGGTTCATTTAGTAAATGTGCTTTTTTTTCTTTTTCAGATGAATTACTCTATATCAGGGGTTCCCAACCCAGTCCTCAAGTACCCCCTACCAGTCCAGGATTTAGTGATTACTCTATTGTGTCTAAAGTATTTTTTTTCTTTTTCTAAAAACACCTTAAACACAACTGGGTAATCCTGGAGGGTATTTGAGGACTGGGTTGGGAACCACTGCAATATATGAAGTCCAACATTATTTGTAATGCTTGTGTTGAAACCAAACCACTCTACAAAAGAATAAATACACAAATGTTGCCAAAAATATCTAGTTCTGTGTTATTAATGTGAAATAAAATAATAGGTATTGCCCAGATTACTGGTAAATATACCCAATGTTGCTATTGTTGCTGTGGTCCTTGCTATTTAAGTTAAGAACATACAGAACACACAGGAGCTAATTGAGATAATTGAGATGCATAAGTGACATCCATAATTTGAATTAACCTGTAACACACATTATCAAATAATGGTTTTTCTATCATATACGTAAAAGGCATGGATACATTGTGAAAGTTTCTCTGAGGCAGAAAACCAAATGGCCAACTTCCCACCAGTGAGGTAAAGCTGAAGTAAAAGGATAATAAATTAGTTGATGGAGGGGAAGAAATGTAATACTTGGGACTTGCCAGTGCAAGGTGTGGTGACATTCTGTCATCAAACTAATATGGTGACCAGGGGTCATGTGACCAAGCTAATGTTTGCCTTTCTTACAGTGGGATAAGCTTTACCCTTTGAGATGGTAATTGGGTAATTCAATACCTTTACAAATCAGGAAAGAGATAACTACTTCCCCCTTTCTCCATTCCTCTCTGTTCCTTCTTGGCTGTGCTACAGAGCAGACGCCATGTGCTATCTTGGTGAATCATGTTACACTTTGTTGCTTCCTTTTCTTCCTTGGTGGATGTGATGTTTGACTTGCAGCAGTGAGCCATTACTAGATGTGAAGGCCTAACCATGGGTGAGATCAAACGTGTGGGGAAGGGGATTACTATACAGATAGATTTAAAAAGGGTTGTTGCTCCGTGGGTCTGGGCTGTGTGTTTGTGATACATTTATAGTATTGTGTTGTTGCCTTTTAATAAATACCTTTTAATGTAGACGAACCTTGTGTAATATATATATTAATTTGGTGATACACCACACAAGGCTGTTTGGGTATACAGGTAAAGGCTCATTTTGCTGCCCCCCCCTCCAACAAATGCATCTTCACCTGTGTCTCTTACCCCCTCTTTGTTTTTCTATTCTCTTTTGTGTTCCTTTTCCCCTCTTTTGTGTCATACACCACCATTTACTGTATCTTATCCACCACTTATCACCTTTGTGTGTCTCTTACAACCCACACTACTTTGTCTCTCACTTCTTACTAGCCCCGTTATGTGTCTCTTTCTCAACTAGGCCCATTTTGCTCTACTGCAGCCCACTTTTTGCTGTTTTTCATTTAATACTTATTGATCTTAATGTTGTGTTACATTTAAATACAGAGTATCAAAAAAAATCTAATTTTTCCTTTGAAACATGAGATATAATATGTATGGGTACACTTAAACAGAAGGGTGAGATTGTAGTGGAATCAATACATGTTAAAAATGCCAAAAAGGTCTTGGTCACAAACACATCACATCTCAAAATAGCATTGGTCCTTATAAAGTTAAAAGTACAGAAATATGTTATGTTTGTACACCATTGTCTTAATTTCCTTTCACTTATAAAGTAAGCAAAATACATATTACATAATTTGGCACTAGTTAATAAAATAAAGGATTTTTTTTTTTAAATTTAAACATATCCTTAGACATTTTGATCTGAACGCCACTTTTTCCTAATTGTCTTTTTCCAACTGCAATTTGAGAGACTTTTTCTCTTCTTTCTGAAATGTCTCTCTAGTTTAGTGACACGTGTAAATGGAAGGTATGCGATACTTCAAACAATTGTCTTTGATGCTTTCAATTGTGTTTCATCCCATGTTCAACCAAGAGAATGACTGACATGTAACCTTATCTGTGATCTGTATTTAGAAACGTGGGGCTTGTATTGTTATGCCTCACATCTATAAGAGAAAACTCTAAAAGTAAAAGGTAATCACTCTTCTTTTTTCATTTCTTTCAGGGAACGCCTTTGTAGTAAGCTTGGCATTTGCAGACCTAGTGGTGGCCTTGTATCCCTACCCATTAGTACTTGTGGCTATTTTTAAAAACGGATGGGTCCTAGGAGACACACATTGCCGAGTGAGTGGCTTTGTCATGGGCCTGAGCGTGATTGGGTCGATCTTCAACATCACCGGAATTGCTATCAACAGATATTGCTACATCTGCCACAGTTTTGTCTATGACAAGCTATTCAGTACTTGGAATACAATATGTTATGTCTGCTTAATCTGGGGATTAACTGTGTTGGCAACGGTTCCAAACTTTTTCATTGGGTCCTTAGAATATGATCCCCGTATCTATTCATGTACATTTGTTCAAACTGTGAGTTCATCCTATACCATTACCGTAGTCGTTATTCACTTCATCGTGCCGATCACGGTGGTTACCTTCTGCTATCTTCGGATCTGGATTTTGGTGATTCAAGTAAGAAGAAAGGTCAAGTCTGAAACCAAACCAAGGATGAAGCAAAGTGATTTCCGAAACTTTCTGACAATGTTTGTTGTGTTTGTTATCTTTGCTTTTTGTTGGGCACCCCTGAACTTTATCGGCCTGGCAGTGGCCATCAACCCATTAAAAATAGCCCCCCAAATCCCAGAGTGGCTATTTGTGCTGAGCTACTTCATGGCCTATTTTAATAGTTCCCTTAATGCAATAATATATGGACTCCTTAATCAAAATTTCCGTAAGGAATATAAACGAATTCTCATGTCACTGTGGATGCCACGACTTTTCTTTCAGGAAATATCCCGAGGCGGGACCGAATGCCCAAAAAGCAAACCTTCCCCAGCTTTAAATAACAATGAACAGCTAAAAACAGACACTGTCTAAATCTACTGACAAACTGTAACACAATACCACTGGGTATACAAGTCAAGATATGTTGAATTTCCAGCTGCGTGAACAAAACTTAACAAAACACCGTTCATTTGGTGCTTATTCGAAAATAATATTTTAGTAAAAAAAAAAAAAAATTACAAAAATACATTGAATTAAATATTTCTTTACAGTATGGGATTGAAAAATGAATGTATCAAAGTTCACACTATTTATTTTTTTACACAAGATATATATTATTTTGCATCAAATTAAATACGGAAATGAATGATTTATAATTCAACAATGTTTTCATTTATATTTTTCATGTGTATAAAAAAATAAAATAAAGCAGTGACAGTATTTTCAGGTTGATTGTATTCCAGAGGCAATATATTCTTATTTTGGAATAATATTGCCATTTCTTCCGACACACATTATTCTCTAACTCTAGCACACAGCTGGCCCAAGAGTGTCATTTTAAGGTGAACAAGTTTATACAATAAAATATAGCAAAGGCAGGTGTGGGTCGACACAAGGTACCCATGAAGACCCTCTCAGACTGAAAAAAATGTTTCACTAAAATACGTGACATGTAGTAGTTCACATAAAAATGTGGGAAATGTGACACCCTTCACACATTTAATTCCTACAAAAGGCACTTAAAGGGGAACTGCCACTTCTAGGGATTTTTTATTTTATTTTTATTTTCCCCCTATATTTTATAAATATGTATTTGTGAGGTGTGAAAAATAAAATTAAATCTAAAGAGCCACACCTGTTTATCCTGCAACTAGGAGTCCCCATTTAAACCTCCTGTTAATCATTGTTTAAGGTCTGCATCTGATAGTTCTCATAGAGAGAGCACACAGAGAAGGGGGTAAATAATGTTTATATTTATCTACATTATTTGCAATGTGTTGATGTCACAGAGTAGGTTTGCCCTAACCAGGGATATGTCAAATACTTGCATTTCACATATCTCCTTTTTTTTTTAAGATTTTTTTTTTTTTTTTATAAAACTACATTTATTTTTTGAGGGGTTCATTTAAGTGGTCATTAGACGCCTTGTTTCTTTGCTGTATCAAGGAGTGAAAAGATCCCTTTGGTAGGGGATCTCCGGGTCTACCAGTGAGAATTGTCCCGCTGTGTCCTGGATTCTTCAAGGAACATTCCACTGCCCAAATGGCCAAAAAACTGTTTAATAGATATACCCCAAATTAAAACATACATGAATTTTCATGCAAGTATATCTTAAAAGAGCATGCAAAAGCCCACCCCTTCTTCCCCTTAAGAAACTTTTAGTCTTTTCACAGGGAAATAGCCTACCAGAGGCTGCCTGTGTGCGTGCGCGTTCACCTGCTGTGTGCCTGCACTTACTGTATTCTGATCTCAAGTCTGTAGATGCTACTCTGAGGTCTGACCTGAGGTTTGAGGGGAATAGGCGCACCTATTCCCCTCATTAATCATTTACAAAAGTGCTGACTTCTCATAGAAATAGGCACTTTTATTATCATTATTATAGGATACTCATCATACATTAAACGCGTGAGCATGCTGAATTGCTTTACGGGTGCGGAGTGGTCTTTTAAGGCCACTATTTTGGCGCATCTGATAGGGTGACTATTCCACTGTACCATCAGACAAGTATATATTTTTTGATTCTCTTTTGGTTTTCTCAAGAGCATAAAAGCAAAATGTAGCTGAAAGGTGGCCCATGCTAGATGCACGTCCCACTTTGTAAATATCTGACTATAACAAGATAAGAGCTAAAAAAAAACGAAAAATGTGCAGTCAGATATGGCGTATATTGAGCAGAAAGCACAAACAGCACATAGGAGTTCAGTTCATGTACCTTGATCAATGCCAAAATTCCTGATAATTTAGTACTGTGTGCATCAAAGCCAAATAAATATTTTAAGTCTTTTGTTTAGGGATTTTTTCTCATCAAGAATAATTAAAATTAAAAGGGGGATTTCTATTGATTCATGATTGTTTTATATTAGAAGAATGGATGCATGTTCTGTCCTATCTGAATAATACCTATCTGGATAATAGTGCATTACCAATTATAGATATGCTTTTATTACAAAAGAAGAAAAAAAGAGACTGAAAATATGATTGCATGCAATTCAAAGGTTAACGACAAAAGTATTCAAGACAAAACGCGTAACTTTGCTAGGTGAAAATGGATGGCATTAAATTCAACCATAAGGCATGATGTTATAAACCCATTAAGTTTTTTCACTAAATCTTAGTTTTCTTTCATTTCGTTTTGTTTTTTTATGACCCACATTTGATCCCTAATAATTTTTCAGAGAACGAAACAAAGGGATATTTTCACTAACCTGTGAATTGCTGAGAATCGAGAAGAGGACTGTGCAGCTGAGGTCACAATGGTTGAGTTGGAAAAATGTTTCAATTAAAGCTGTTATTCTTGCTCTGTTATTTTGACCTTAGTTTTCAATTTTACAAAAAATATACAAAGAGAGAGATAAAGAGAGATATCCAAAAATGGCAAAAAGTAAGACACACAGATAAAAGAGGAAATTCAACGAGTTCATTCAACACTCCAAGCACCATAACCACTAAAAGGGATCAACAGACCAACTAGCTTGGGCAGACTAGATGGGCCGAATGGTTCTTATCTGCCGTCACATTCTATGTTTCTATGTTTCTATGTTTAGAGTCATACACCTTGAACAGACAAAGAGTGAGATGTCCCTAGCATCACTTCAGTCCCAAAATATACAGTTCAAGTCAGTGCTGCCATTAAAACACTCCAGGCACCATAACCACTGAAAGGGATCAACAGACCAACTATTTCTTTAGCCGACAGCGTCCGTTGATAACTTTCAGGCCTAGCTCAGACATCGAGTTTCTGGCTGTCCGTAGGCTGTATTAGAGACAGGAGCAGCATGCACCCAGGTAAGTAGTCGAACTGTTTTAAATGGTTTAACTACTTACATCAGGGTGGCACCAGGGCACTCCAAGCACCATAACCACTACACTGTAGGGCCTAGATCATGAGATATTATTGAAGATTCTAACCAGTAGCTTTGGCTCTCTGTCAGCTGTAGGTGAGAGGCACAGCACGACAGAACCATAGTAAGAAGTCAATCCGTTCTATAATAGTTTTGCTACTTACAATGAGACGCTCCAGGGAACACCTGACACCATAACCACTACAGCACAGTGAAGCATTTTTGGTATTGAAAGTGTTCCTTTATTGAATGGAAAAACTGTGAAATGTACAATTTTAGGCAGGGACCATTAATTACAGAATTATACTTGCAATGATTTTGTTTATAACTGAACACATTTGGTTTATTTTAAATTTCGGATTTAAATGTTTTATAGAAACTACCTTAAAATTAATTTTGAAATGTATTTTATTAATGTATTAATCGTGAATGATTTACTTATTACTCGTTATTAAATGATTATTGGTTAACAGTAATACAAAAAAGAAAAATACAATTGCGGGTAAAGAAGAAAATGAACAGGGATACAGTTTGAATATAATTTTAAAATGTTCTGCCATTTTTAATCAAATACAGTTATGTAATTTTTCTGTACAAACACGTTAAAATGTATTTATTCCACATTTTTAAGATTAAAATATTTTCAACTTTTCAAAACGTGTAAGTTACTTTCATTTGTTTTAATATGAAAAACAATACACATGTTAAAATTATTTTATGTTTATTAAAAGAACAGATGAAATTTAATGTTGAAAAATGCAAAGTTATGCACTTCGTCGTAAAGAATACACAAGAACGTATACCCTTAATGGAAGCGAATTAGGGATAACAACACACGAAAAGGACTTGGGAATTGTTATAGACAACAAACTATGCAACAATGTGCAATGTCAATCAGCAGTGGCTAAGGCCAGTAAGGTATTGTCATGCATGAAAAAGGGCATTCATTCTCGGGATGAGAATATCATTTTGCCTCTTTATAAATCACTGTTAAGACCACATATTGAATATGCTGTGCAATTTTGGGCACCTGTTCTAAAGAAGGATATTATGGCACTAGAAAAAGTGCAGAGGTGGGCTACAAAATTAATAAAAGGAATGGAACATATCAGCTATGAAGAAAGGTTAACAAATTTAAACATATTTAGTTTAGAAAAAGGTTGCCTGAGAGGCCATATGAAAACATTATACAAATATATTCGAGGCCAATACAAACCATTGTGTGGAAATCTATTCACAAACCGGACTTTACATAGGACACGAGGTCATGCGTTTAGACTGGAAGAAAGAAGATTTCGTTTAAGGCAAAGGAAAGGTTTTTTTACTGTAAGAACAATAAGGATGTGGAATTCTCTGCCTGAATAAGTGGTTTTATCAGAGTCCAAACAGATGTTCAAACAGCTACTAGATGCATTCTTGCAAAAACAGAATATTCAAGGATATAATCTTTCAATGTAGGGTAATAACTGCTTGATCCAAGGATAAATCTGACTGCCATTCTGGGTCAAGAAGGAATTTTTTTCCTAGCTTGTTGCAAAATTGTGCTTCAAACTGGGTTTTTTGCCTTCTTTTGGATCAACAGCAAAAAACAAATGTGAGGAAGGCTGAACTTGATGGACGCAAGTCTCTTTTCAGCTATGTAACTATGTAACACTGTATCATTAGGAATATATATCTATATGCTACAGCCTTGACACCAAAGCATGCTAAAGTCTGTAATAAATTAGGCCCTCTCTCGATTGTGTGGTGGTCCTCAAGCACGCATGCAAGATGACGGGCCAATATAATTCTCATAGAGGAGCATTGGGGAACTAAGGTACATGCGCGGTGCTCATAGCAATATGCCTAAGATTCAGCCATACTGAATCATTAAATGTAATGATTCTCTATGGCTGACTGTGATGGCACTGCCCATGTGCGTGTGAGATCGCGATATGTTACCATATAAGAGTCGATATGTAAGATTCCTGGCTCTCATACCTAGAGGGCTTGGACTCGTGGCTTGAAGGAGCATTTCCAAGCCCTCTAATTAGAAAACTAAAAATGTTATGGGGTGCAGGACTGCAGGCACTATAACAACTTTAAAATAATGAAGTTGTTAAAGTGACTACATTGTCCCTTTGAATTAGATACTTTTTTCAGACATAAATAAAAATGAGAAAAAATTAAATAAGTCAGATTTATTCACTATGTGGGATTGTACAGAGCTACGGAATCTGATGGCGCTATATAAATAATAAAATAATAATAATAATAATAATATAATAGTTTGACAAAAGAATTGCAACCAACACAATGGCAGAAATGGGAAAACAGCTGGCTTTGGAAATGTTTCAAGTTTTGCTGTTTGACCTCCACTTTCAGTTATCCACAATTCACAGTTTAGTAAATGAACCTGCCTCTCAGAGTTATTCACTAAACAGGGAATTGCCGTAACTTGCTCATGTAAGTCAAAACTAGCTGAGCTTGAAACATAGCTAAATATGGATAAAAGTAAACAATTTTAATAACAATACGATAAAATGCATGAGAAATGGTTAGATACTGCTTACAATGTATAGATTAGTGAGATTTATGTGGGCAGAGAGGCTCCGCTACTCACAAGCGCTCTATGTCAAATGTCCAGACGATTGCAGCAGTCTGCAGAAATAGTCTCAGAAGTCCTACCGGATGGTGCAATAGTATGAGTCCGGAGGTGATTCTGGCTATGTCCGTGTCCCTCAGCTGTGGTCACGATGAGCCGATAAGCCGGGTTAACATTTTTCAAAATATGTAGTATACAGTCATAGATTGTGGCATAGAAACCGTTGGATTTATGGTACAAATAATCACGAGATGTTAAATTCCAGTTATGCAGGATGTAAAATATGCATATAAAATATATGTAAAAAATAAAAAATAAAAAATAAAAAAATAATATATATATATATATATATATATATATGTATATATAGACATGGTCTACATTTCAGAGACCACCATAACAGTGATCCCTCTCAGTTACGCTTTAAAGGCATTCAAAAAATACACTGTGATTGGAGAGGTGGCGACTTTAATCAAAAAATGGGAAGGGTGGAGATGAAAATGATATATGAATTTGACACTTTGATTCCAAATGGCATGAATAAAGACTTTGAATTGTGCCATTTTTTTATAGCCATTTTTTATAATGATTTTTTCATAATGATTTTTAAAATGTCTTAGAATATATTTGTTTCATTGATAGAGTTTTTTACATATATATGTATGTGTTTTTTGTCTCTCTCTCTCTATATATATATATAGTTTTATTTTTTTATTTTTTTATTTTTTATTTTTTACACATATTTTATATGCATATTTTACATCCTGCATCACTGGAATTTAACATCTCATGATTATTTGTACCATAAATCCATTACATCTCCGTTGCTCCTATTTAATTTTGAGATATATATACGGTTGCACTTTATTTGTTTTTTCCTATTCTGCACATGTTATATTGACAAACAGTTTCTATGGCACAATCTATGACTGTATACTACATATTTTGAAAAATGTTAACTCAGTCTGGTGTTACATTTTTTAAGTATCTTCTATGATATATTTTTAACATCTACTCTTTTTTTCTCCCCTTTAACAACAAAATGCTATTGTACTAACTTATATTTTTATTTGTGAGTTAAACATCTGTATTTCCTGCTCAATGTTGATTTTTTATTGATTTTTTCTTTTTTCTTTATTGATTAGACATGCATATTGCCAAAGCTGTTTGTATTATACATCATTGTATGGCTATTTTTTTAAATTGTTTTAAACCTCCAATACATAACTGCATACAGGTGAAAAGTTGATTCCTTGTTTATTTTTAAGAGGCTGGACTATGTATTTGTAATTAGTGGCAACATTTGAGGGCGGAACTATTATTGTCCATATATGTTCCCCCGCTGCTAGTCGAGACTATATCACTTACCTACTGAAGAAGCCGGAAGGCGAAACACGTCCACATGAGCACGCACTGACGTCATTAAGGTGGGCGGCACCTACATACCCCGCGACCGGACAAAATTTTCCCCCGGCTTATCGGCTCATCGGGACCACAGCTGAGGGACATGGACATAGCCAGAATCACCTCTGGGCTCATACTATTGCACCATCCGGTAGGACTTCTGAGACTATTTCTGCAGACTGCTGCAATCGTCTGGACATTTGACATAGAGCGCTTGTGAGTAGCGGAGCCTCGCTGCCCGCATAAATTTCACTAATTTATACACTGTAAGCCGTATCTAACCATTTCTTATGCATTTTATCGTATTGTTATTAAATTGTTTACTTTTATCCATATTTAGATATACTGCACGATTATTATTGTATTTTCTCTTTGCATGCTATTGAGAATCTACTACAACGTATAGGTATACATTTTAAATAATTTTTCTTTTTCACATAAGGTCTAAAAGCAGGTTTCTCTGCCATTTTGCGCTCCACTTATTTTACACTTTTAATACTTTTCCACAAGTGTGTTTGTGTCTGGAATCACAACACTTAAGTGTGCAGCGGCATATCAATTTCCTTAGACATAATGTGGTATTACCAATAATAAATATGAAGGTGGTGTGTATATATATATATTATTTGGCCCCCAGCAGCACCCCCATTTATGCATGTTCAGGTGAGTGCAGCCAACCCCCCTTGTTTCATATATATATTTGGGAGTCTAGCCAACTCCCTGGTTTTGCACCCCTCCCTGTCACAGGTGCCTCATCCCAGGGCCCTATTTAGCTTTGTACTGCAGAGAGCCTCAGATGGAATTTTTTCCTCAAGTAAGTGGTTAATCTCATAAGAGCAGACATTAGGCTGTTAGTGTAGGACCTGCCAAGGATGGGGTACATTGATGTTGTGGCAGGCTTATGCAATGTATGATCATATAATGTAACTAAACCCCCATTATTTTTGCCTAGATTAGGTGTTTTAAAAAAAAACTAATAACATCTTTCAACATTGAAGTTGCTGTTTAGTGGATAGGTGAGTGCGCTGGATCTTGTGTATTGTATTATTTGGCCCACAGCAGCATCCCCATTTATGCATGTTCAGGTGAGTGCAGCCAACCCCCCCTTGTTTCATATATATATATATATATATATATATATATATATATATATATAAAAAATATATAAAAAACATTGTTCTGTTGTTCTGTGTTTTGACCCTGAGGAAGGTCCCGAGCGGGGACCGAAACGTTGGTCGTAGTTTTTTAAATATGTTTGAATAAATTTTCTTGTTTTAAATCCGGAGAGCAGCCTTCCTTGTTGATTGTCTACTATATATACAGGGAGTGCAGAATTATTAGGCAAATGAGTATTTTGACCACATCATCCTCTTTATGCATGTTGTCTTACTCCAAGCTGTATAGGTTCGAAAGCCTACTACCAATTAAGCATATTAGGTGATGTGCATCTCTGTAATGAGAAGGGGTGTGGTCTAATGACATCAACACCCTATATCAGGTGTGCATAATTATTAGGCAACTTTCCTTTCCTTTGGCAAAATGGGTCAAAAGAAGGACTTGACAGGCTCAGAAAAGTCAAAAATAGTGAGATATCTTGCAGAGGGATGCAGCACTCTTTAAATTGCAAAGCTTCTGAAGCGTGATCATCGAACAATCAAGCGTTTCATTCAAAATAGTCAACAGGGTTGCAAGAAGCATGTGGAAAAACCAAGGCGCAAAATAACTGCCCATGAACTGAGAAAAGTCAAGCATGCAGCTGCCACGATGCCACTTGCCACCAGTTTGGCCATATTTCAGAGCTGCAACATCACTGGAGTGCCCAAAAGCACAGGGTGTGCAATACTCAGAGACATGGCCAAGGTAA
>OW240912.1:395042914-395235136 GCA_933207985.1 Pelobates cultripes | reverse complement strand
ACACTTCAAGCAGCTACCCCATACACATAGGGTCTCAGACAAAAACGCAAGCATGCTCACAGAGACATACATTCACACACAAGGATACTCTCTGTCAGACACACTCTCAGGCACATACACAGGTAAACTGTGCATCAATGTGTATATGTGACACTTTTTTGTTAGTGGGGCCTCATGTTTAAGTTTCGCCTAAGGCCTCATAAAGTCTAGAGCCGCCTATGGGTGTCCCAATAGCTTGCATTTAAAAAAAACAAAACTTTTTTGACAGTAATATAATAGCAGTCAGTTTCCTTCACGAGTGTGCGTTTCAGGGCCTGCCCAGTGCCACCACTCACTCACTGGTGCCCCAATAGTTTGCATTTAAAAAAAACAAAAATTTTTGGACTGTAATATAATAGCAGTCAGTTTCCTTGACGAGTGTGCGTTTCAGGGCCTGCCCAGTACCACCACTCACTCACTGGTGTCCCAATAGCTTGCATTTAAAAAAAAAACAAACTTTTTGGACTGTAATATAATAGCAGTCAGTTTCCCTCACGAGTGTGCGTTTCAGGGCCTGCCAGGGCACAGTGTCACACCAGTGCAACTCATATCTGGTGTGACAGTAGTGTACATTTTAAAAAAATAAAAATAATTTTTGACTGTAATAGATTGAATAGCAGTTAGTTGTCTGCAAGCGTGTGTGTCAGGCCTACAGCGTCTACTCTGCAAACTTATGCCACTGCACAGTGCCACTCATATCTGTTGTCACAGTAGCTTGCACGCATAGTACCACTAATCGGAAAAAAAATGACAGACAGAGGCAGGCCACAGGACTGGCTAACACAGGAGACCCAATCTTCTACAGCTTCCGCTCGGAACCTTGACGCACCATCCTCCTCCAGCTTAGCTTTGGGTGGGGAGGCTGAGGGTGGTGGTGAGGCTGGTGGGGGGTGGGAAGACTGAGGAGGGGAGGCTGGGGGTGAGGCTGGTGGGGGTGGGAAGGCTGAGGGGTGGTGAGAGGCTGAGGGTGGTGAGGCTGGCGGGGGTGGGGAGGCTGGTGGGGAGGCTGAGTGGTGAGTAGGGAGGCTGAGGGGTGGTGGAGGGAGGCTGAGGTGGTGAGGCTGGTGGGGGTGGGGAGGCTGGTGGGGGGAGGCTGAGGGTGGTGAGGCTGGTGGGGGGAGGCTGAGGGTGGTGAGGCTGGTGGGGGGGTGGGGAGACTGGTGGGGGAGGCTGAGGGTGGTGAGGGAGCCTACCTTCTCTTCACTGGTGGTCCAGTGGCCACTTCTTCCGGTCTGCAGCTCCGCAGAGCTGCAAACCATGTAATATCGCGAGACCATCAGAGCGTTGCCGTGGTAACCCGCGGCAACGCTATGATTGGCCAATTCTCGCAAGACACATGGTCTGCAGCTCTGCTCACTGCGGAGCTGCAGACCTGTGTCTGCAATGGTGGCCGGGCAGCCAGGAGGGGCTGACCGAGGACCTGACACAGTCTGCCATATGGCGGTTTAGGTGGCCGCGAGGCCCCAGCCAGCGCGAGGCCTTAGGCAGCCACCTAAACCGCCTAATTAGAGAGCCGCCTCTGTTTGCGGTTGTTTGCGGTGCGTTAAACGGGGAGTTTGGTCTGTCACTGTGAAGCGGGCGTAACCCTTACACTACCTGATCGATACAACATCATACCTGATGTTTTAAAGCACGTTATTCAAACAATTTAGGAATGTTAGGTGATTTATGCCCTTTATGGATTAAAACCAGACTCTGCATCAACTATGTAATTTTCCATGGGAGTTTTGCCATGGATCCCCCTCCGGCATGTCACAGTCCAGGTGTTAGTCCCCTTGAAACAACTTTTCCATCACTATTGTGGCCAGAAAGAGTCCCTGTGGGTTTTAAAATTTGACTGCCTATTGAAGTCTATGCCGGTTCGCCCGGTTCGCGAACATTTGCGGAAGTTCGCGTTCGCCATTCGGGAACCAAAAATGTTATGTTCGCAACATCACTAATAAAGATATATATTGACAAGAAATGCAGAATAAATGTACATCATGTTGGTTTATTTCTTAATATTGTTTATAGAATGTAGAATGGCATCAAATTATGTTGGCAAAGTTTCACATCACAGTTAAAAGCCGCAAATGGAACTAAGCTTTAAGGAAAAGCAAAAAAGAAACAACATTAGAGAAATATGCAACAGAAAGCGTAGCAAGTCATTGTGAGTCTCTGCACTTGGGAAGAGAAACGCAAAGAGAAGGTATGTCATGTAAACAGAACTGACATTGAAAAGGGTTTCATCATGAAGTTTATTCATCAGTGAGCTGGCATAAATAATGAGTCTTTTTCACTGATTGTCCATCTATATTTAATAGGATCCATTGAAAGACCCATGTTCAACACTGAAGAACAAGCGTCACCAACGTACATGACATTCTCAAGTAACACTCTGTTCTCCGACATTTGCACTTACACTATTCAACAGATTTCCTTTTTCTTATCATTTCAACCTACAGGTCATACAACATATTTTTCATGATTTGACCATTGATTTGATGAAACAAGTACTCTTGTACTCAACTTTGATAGAACGTCTTTGGAGATATTTGAAGCTTTGGGAGCAATTGCGTAGACACTTCTATATTGGAGAAAATTATGTTATATTGGAGAAAATTATGGTTTCATGTTCTTGATGAGAAAAAAAAATGAGGAAAGTATAAAAAATAATAATAATTAATTAGATAAACATTCAAGTCATAAAACCACGAACCGATGTCTACCCAAACTTATTTCTTTACTTATACTACCAAAATCTAAACAGAAACATAGTTTATGTTTCCATCCCAACACCACTTATGACCAGGTATTACATTAATTTCCATTTGTGGACTTCCAGCGTGGCTAGTACAATGTATGAATGATAAAGAACATGCTGTATGTTTATAGAAAAAATAAAAGGAAGCGGCATTAAAATAAAATAAAACAAACATAAACATTGACATCAAAAGTAAAACATAACGGAAGTTTAAATCACAACAGTACTTTTTAGAGGTATAAACAGTTTAATTCGATTTTTTATTTATTTAATTTTTTTAGATAGCATGGACATGGCCGTCCGCAGGAATTTTTCCGAGGGGGGGAGGGGGCATAATTGTAATGACATCCATGTTTGGTCCCTTTTTGACAGTGTCATGAAAGGGAAGGGGTATAGTCATTATCACCTAAAGCCAGGGTGAATAGCGTTTTCACAACTATGGTGTCAGGAATACATGTTTGTATTCTTGACAATATAGTGTTCCTTTAAGCAAATTAAAAGAACATTCTGGTCACCATAACAACTTCATCTAAATGAAAATGCTATGATGCCAGGAAGCCCCTGGGTGCTCTCTTTCCTTTAAGGGGTTAAACCACTCTCAAATGGTTTAACCCCAAAGGCTTCCTCCAGCTCCAGATCGCTCAGTGTTATTCGGCTTCTGAAACGGAGTGTCAGGAAGTGCAGATTGACGTCAGGCATGGGTGCTGCAGATTGGCTAGAATGGTCAGTTTAAGCTCTAAGCCAATTGCTAGATCCCTGTTCATAAAAATGTTTTACTTTTTTATGAATTGGGAGCTACTGATTGGCTTAGAGTGCCGGCTGACCGTTGTAGCCAATCAACGGCACCCCTACCTAGCAGCCCTCTGTGTTTCCTGACACTCAGTAAATAAAAGTCAATACATTACCACTGATATTTTTTTTTACCTAGGAAGATGAGAAGGTCCAAAGTTTCCCTGCCAGGCCCAGGTACCAAAGCCTTAAGATGTGGTGTCCAGAATGAAGTGGAGGGATCACTTCACTTGTCCTTTCTGCTCCAATCTCCTTTTCTTCTCCTTCCTTTGACACGATCTTCTTTTTCTTCTGACACTGTCTTCTCTCCTCCTTGGCTCCTTCTGCTCCTTTACCTTTCTGCTACTTTCTGCTTATTTTGCGCCCTTCTGCTCCTTTCTCTTTCTAATACCTTTCTGCTCCTACTCCTACTTTACCTTTGTGCTCTTTCTGATTCTTTCAGCTCTTCTACCTTTGTGCTCCTTCTGTTCCTTTCTGCTCTTTGCAGACCCTTCCTTCTCCTTGCAAACCCTTCCTGCTCCTTGCTGCCTCTTGCAGACCCTTCCTGCTCCTTGCTGCCCTTTCCTGCTCCTTGTTGACCCTTCCTGCTAATTGCTGCTCCTTCTCCTACTTTATGTTTGTGCTCCTTCTGCCCCTTCCATCTCATTGCTGACCCTTTCTGCTCCTTGATGTCCCTTCCTGCTCATTTCTGCTCCTTCTCCTTTCTGCTCCTTCTCTTACTTTACCTTCCTGCTCATTGCTGACCCTTCCTGTAGGCTGTCTCCCCCATCCCTCACTTATCTGATCTATAGGCTGCCTCCCCCATCCCTCACTTACCTGATCTGTAGGTGGATATCCCCATCTCTCACTTACCTGATCTGTATGCTGTACCCACCATCTCTCATCTTACTTACCTGATCTGTATGCTGCACCACCCATTTCTCACTTACCTGATCTGTATGCTGCACCCTCATCTCTCACTTACCCGATCTATAAGTGGTCTCTCCCACCTATCCCTCACTTACCTGATCTATAGGCTTTCTCTCCCCCCACCGTCACTCACTTACCTGATCTATAGGCTGTCTCTCTCCTCCCCCTCCCTCACTTCCCTGATCTGTTGGCTGCCCCTCGATGCCTCACTTCCCTGATCTATAGGCTGCCCCCCATGCCTCACTTCCCTGATCTATAGGCTGCCCCCTCATGCCTCACTTCCCTGATCTATCGGCTGCCCCACCACGCCTCACTTCCCTGGTCTAAAGGCTGCCCCCCATGCCTCACTCCCATGATCTATAGGGGGCCCCATGCCTCACTTCCCTGAACTATAGGCTGCCCCCCCATGCCTCACTTCCCTGATCTATAGGCTGCCCCCCCATGCCTCACTTCCCTGATCTATAGGCTGCCCCCCCATGCCTCACTTCCCTGATCTATAGGCTGCCCCCCCATCCCTCACTTACCTGATCTGTAGGGTATGTCTACAGTCTGGGAGTTGCTGGCTGCACTCTGTGCTGCTCCCCTGTGGATTCAGAGAGAAACAGGGATAAGATGTAACTTCCTATCACTGTCTCTCTCCATACACAGTGCCACCTACTGTCCGGCACCGGTATTGCATTGTATTTTCAATCTCACACGAAAAATAGCTGAATTAGCTGAAAAACGCAGGAGGAGGAGTGGGGGGGACACACAAATGCCCACCCCTGCAGACGCCCATGAGCGTGGACTGACAAGGTGCTAAATCGTTACTGCTATACAATATTTTTTCTGGAGCCTTTCAAAATATAGAAAATATATATTTCATTACTGGCCTTCACAAGGACTTTTTAATGACTAGAACATTGAGACCCATCATAGAGCACCCTCAGATTTTATAGTGGTTATTTTAGTAGAATGTTCAAAGCACACTATCCATGTGAGGACGACTAATAAGGTATATTTTTAAAGTTTTACCGTATGCACATTGTATATTAATTTCTGTATTTTAGCTATGTGCTCTGTTTTGACAGTCCAAAATCAGCTTTCCAAGAAGAATCTGCATTTTGACAGCCACGTCGCCTTGTCTATTGTCACAGTATGTCTATTACTGGGGGAAAAACCATCTGCGATATAACAAGCATATCTTTGCTGTTTCATGTTGAAAGTTCTAGTTTTCAGACAAAAAGATCAAATAAAGTGGAAGAACAAACATTTCCAACAATATATGTGCACCAAACAGGTCAATATCTCACTCTTTTGAATTCTGGACAATTTTCCATTACATTGTCAGATGATCTCTGAATTTAGTTGCTGGGCAAAGCAGCAACTGCATTGAATATACAAACATGAGTTTAAAATAAAAAATAGTGTTGAGTACTGGAACTTCTTGATAAGAATGCACACTTTTATCAGAATGCACAAAATAGGATCATTAGGACCTTTTTTCCTCTAGCAGAGAGCTTACATTAAATCAAATTATAAGTGTTTTGAGAAAATGTGTCTTGAATTCTCCAATTGAGGACTCTGAAAAAGCTTGTAAAAATTTACTAATAGTACATGACATGTTCAAAATAGAAAGTTTTCAGATTTTCCGGTACATACGAAAATAACTGAATAATGTGAAAATCTTTCTAGCAAGATCAAATTTTCTGTACAAGGTAACAAACAAAATAATTGTCAATCAAAAACCCAATTGATTTCCCATGTCCAATATCTAGTATGCCACCATGTTCCCCCTTTTTCTTAACCACTGATCTACATCCTCCAAAGTATGTCTAGTTTTGCTAGCTATGTCATTGTTGAGAAGAGCAAAATACATGTTACACACATGATTCCTATTGCCCGCTACTGATTATCCACTTGACACAGTGTTGCAATAATAATGGGAAATTCATTACTTTTGCCCTGCTCATGCACATCCTGGTAATTATCAATCTTACAGCACTGATCCATTATAACCAATCAAGACTTTGTAACATACTGGTGATAATTTTACACATCTATCTGAGACAGTATGACTTCATGACTCAGTTGTCTCTTAGTATCTCAACACCTGCCCCCCTTTATGAGTTTAGATTTATTATTCTATGTATTGAATATATTCCCCACTAGAGGATGCTTTCATATACTCTGCCATACAGTGAGGGAAAAAAGTTTGATCCCCTGGTGATTTTAAACATTTCCCCAATGACAAAGAAATGATCAGTCTATAATTTTAATAGTAGGTGTATTTTAACAGTGAGAGGCAGAATAAATAAAAAAAAGTCCAGAAAAACGCATGTCAAAAAAGTTATAAATTGATTGTCATGTCAGTGAGTGAAATAAGTATTTGACCCCTTCGACTTAGTGCTTGGTGGCAAAACTCTTGTTGGCAATCACAGAAGTCAGACGTTTCTTGTAGCTGGCCACCAGGTTTGCACACATCTGATGGGGGATTTTGTTCCACTCCTCTTTGCAGATCCTCTCCAAGTCATTTAGGTTTTAAGGCTGACATTTGGCAACTCGAACCTTCATCTCCCTCCACAGATTTTCTATGGGATTAAGGTCT
Organism: Pelobates cultripes; assembly: GCA_933207985.1. NCBI lineage: Eukaryota > Metazoa > Chordata > Amphibia > Anura > Pelobatidae > Pelobates > Pelobates cultripes. Next base: position 395,228,069 of record OW240912.1, on the reverse strand, counting down.
GGAGACTGGCTACGCCACTCCAGGACCTTAACGCACTTCTTCTTGAGCCACTCCTTTGTTGCCTTGGCTGTGTGTTTTTGGTAATTGTCATGCTGGAATAGCCATCTACGACTCATTTTCAATTCCCTGGCTGAGGGAAGGAGGTTCTCACCCAAGATTTGATGGTACATGGCCCCGTCCATTGTCCCTTTGATGCAGTGCAGTTGTCCTTTCCCCTTGGCAGAAAAATACCCACAAAGCATAATGTTTCCACCTCCATGTTTGACGGTGGGGATGGTGTTCTTGGGGTTATAGGCAGCATTCCTCCTCCTCCAAACACGGCGAGTTGAGTTGATGCCAAAGAGCTCAATTTTGGTCTCATCTGACCACAACACTTTCATCCAGTTCTCATCTGAGTCATTCAGATTAGGGATGTGCATGGGCAAAATTTTCGGTTCAGTTAGGCACTTCCGAAGTTCGGGGCTTCGATGATTCAGGATTTTGGCAATTTGGCACTTAGGTTCAGTTCGGCAGTTCCGAAATTCAGGACTTCGGCAATTCAGGACTTCCCCTAACCCTACCCCTCACCCTAAGGGGTAAGGGTTAGGGGTTAGGGTTTGAGTTAGGGGTAGGGTTAGGGGTTAGGGTTAGGGGTAGTGTTAGGGCTGGATTCCTGTCATCATTCCTGTAATTTTCCCTCCCTCTCCTGTTTTGCCACTTTTCAGAAAACCGAAGCACTTCGGCACTTCCAAAAATCACACTTCCTAAATCCGGCACTTCAGCACTTTGGCAATTCGGTACGGTTCGGCACTTTGGTACTTCGGAAAATCAGCAATTCGTAAGTATCCGGATGTCCGAATTGCAGAAATTCAGCCGAATTTACATTCAGAACAAAACAAATTGCACATGTCTAATTCAGATGTTTATTGGCAAACTTCAGATGGGCCGTACATGTGATTTATTGAGCAGGTGGACCTTGCGGGTGCTGCAGGATTTCAGTCCTTCATGGCGTAGTGTGTTACAAATTGTTTTCTTGGTGATTATGGTCCTAGCTGCCTTGAGATCATTAACAAGATCATCCCATGTAGTTCTGGGCTGATTCCTCACCATTCTCATTATCATTAAAACTCCATGAGGTGAGATCTTGCATGGAGCACCAGACCGAGGGAGACTGATGGTTATTTTGTGTTTCTTCCATTTGCGAATAATCGCACAAACTGTTGTCACCTTCTCACCAAGCTGCTTGGCGATGGTCTTATAGCCCATTCAAGCCTTGTGTAGGTGTACAATCTTGTCCCTGACATCCTTGGACAGCTCTTTGGTCTTGGCCATGGTGGAGAGTTTGGAATCTGATTGATTGATTGCTTCTGTGGACAGGTGTCTTTTATACAGGTAACACGCTGAGATTAGGAGGAATCCCTTTAAAAGAGTGCTCAGCTAGTTACCTGAATAAAAGACATCAGAAAGACAGAAATCTTGCTGACTGATAGGGGATCAAATACTTATTTCACTCATTGACATGCAAATCAATTTATAACTTTTTTGACATGCGTTTTTCTGGATTATTTTTTTTTTTGTTATTCTGTCTCTCACTGTTAAAATACACCTACAATTAAAATGAGAGACTGATAATTTCTTTGTCAGTGGGCAAACGTTCAAAATCATCAGGGGATAAAATACTTTTTTCCTCTCATTATATGTCTTTTTGTGTAACCAAACTGTGCATAAAAGCTTAATATGTATACATTGTTATTTTGAAGGGTTGATAATTCTTCAATAAAGTATCTTAAACATTGCATTGTCTTAGTTGAGGAAATGTATCATATACTGTATGTCAAATTACATGAAATAAAATATATCTGAAGTTTTATTCTTAAATATATATTTTTTGAGTGATAAATGCACACACCACAATCCAAACACTTTATGTAGCCAGAGGAATGTTTGATTTATTTATCCATTAAATAGTTCTTATTTAGATTTTATTTTGTTTCCAGAGCACTTTACGTAAGTTATGTAAAGAGAACATTGGTAATTATACAAATATGCATAATTATATGAACATAAACAATCAGACACACTGAAATAAAAAGAGACATGAATTTACAATCTACAAAGGGAATGTACGTTGAGACAATGCATTACATAGTTACATAGGCTAAAAAGAGACATGTCCATACACAATGTATATTAACTGACCCACTCAATGACTACTTTAATATTCAGATCCCTATTCAAATTAAGGATCTTTTATTCTTGCTAGAGATATAAGCTCCACCAATGCTATTTTGTAAGCTCATGGGGATCAGATTCAGATTGTATTGAACTTTTTAAAAAGGGAACTGTCACGGCCCAGAGTTTTTATTATTCTGCTTTCTTGTCCCCCTAATAAGACAAATATATATATACCTCCATCTGGGCAACTTTATCTTGGCTTCAATGTCAATCATTTTTATAAGATGTCATTTCAAAATAAGTACAGCCATTCCATTTGTCAGTCAGCATGGAGACCTGCCCATCAATACCATCAAATATCTTCGTGGAGGCAGAGATCATCAGTGGTGAGTGAAAGAGGAGTAACACATGCTGCTTTTTCTCTTCTTCCAATACAATTTGTGACTGAATTGGAATTTAAATTGATTTGACTGAACTGGATTGTCATGTCAGTGGCTAAATCTTTGATAAACACTTAAACAAAAGATTAAATTAAGTTATAAGATATTTTCTGTGTTTGTTCGATCATTTTAAGAGACTTGTAAAAAAATAATATTAATGTTACGCTCACCAAAGGCCTTATGAAACCAAGAGGTTGCACTCACCTGAACATGCATATAGTATAGGGTGCTGATGGGGCCAATTCATACAACATACAAGATCCAGTGCACTCGCTCATTCACTAAACTGTAATTCCAAAGCTCACAAAATGTGATAGTTTGAATTAAAAAAAAAAAAAAAAACACCTAACCTCGGCAAATATAATGGAGATTTAGCTACAGTATATGATCATGCATTGTATGACACGTTGTAGCAGGCTTATGCAATGTATGATCATATACTGTAATTAAACAGCCATTATTTTTGCTTAGATTAGGTGTTTAAAAAAAAAAACCAATGGCATTAAGTCACTATAATTAAACTATTGCAATAAAATGATGCCAACTATAGAGTAATAATTAGGAATGCTTATACCAGTCTTGATATACAAAATCCAAACAACGCAATCTTATTCATTGTTTTAGTTCAATTTCACCTTCAAAAACGTTCCAGAAAAAAACTCCAATACATTTGTTACAGCAAGACTAAGTAGCACATTTCGCGTAGACTATTCATTCTCTCTGACATGGGATCTGACACTTGCTATGACAAAATCAAAGACATTTTAATGGCTCTCGTTTTATCAAAAGAAAAAAACTGACTTTAAAGTATATCCATTAAAAAAAGCTTGGGTGGCCTCATACAGCGATTGCAGATTAATGTTGTGTCCACTTAAGGAAAGTTGTTAAACTTGTTGACTTTGTTGAGGGTTGATACATAAATTTACAAGGGAATCAGGAATGGCTGCAGCTCGTCTTTATACATCAGACTCTGAGAAAGCTCAACGTAGGAGTAAAATCATAACATAGGTTATAATAGTGAGGTGGCCGAGAGATAAGAAACAGACTTATAAAAATTGGTGCAGAAATAATGTTATATTTATGCCTTGCCGGAGACTCAGATAAATACAAGAATCACTGGATGTGACAGGTAGGAAGGAAATCCTGTAAGGAGATTGTCCCACTGATGGCTTGATATGTAACGATGGTGTTTCCACATCTTCTATGTTATTTAAACAGTAGCAGAGTTATTTTCTAAACTCTAAATTTCAGTAAAACAAATCTGAAAGGCAAAACTGAGGCGTAAATAGCTGTTCTTTACGAATTCTACAACTCAGCAATATTCATGGCAAGGTGATTTTAATCTACATTTTACCATTCAGATTTGAATTTTATAGAGCCTGGAGCTTCTTATTAATGTTTTTATATATACTTGGAAGTGTTATACTATTATAGAAAGGAGATATTTGACAAATATTTGACATACAGTGATCAGCCAGAACATTAAAACCACTGACAGATAAAGTGAATAACATTGATTATATTACTACACCAGCACCGGTCAAGGTGTGGGATATATTAGGCAGCAGGTGAACAGTCAGTTCTTCAATTTCATGTGTTGGAAGCAGGAAAAGTGGGCAAGCGGAAAGATCTGAGTGACTTTGACAAGGGTCAAATAGTGATGGCTATAGGACTGGGTGAGAGCATCTTCAAAAAGGCAAGTCTTGTAGAATGTTCCTGGTATGAAGTGGTTATTACTGGTGCAAGGAAGGGCAACCTGTGGACCAGCATCATGGGTGGTGCCCAAAGCTCATTGATGCATATGAGGATGTAAGGCTAGCCTGTCTGGTCTGATCACACAAAAGAGCTCCTATAGCTGAAATTGCAGAAAACTTGGAAACTTTAGCTAGTGACATTCATGTGAATGTTATTTTGACAAGTATCACCAATCTATAGAATGTTCCAGACCATGTACCACCTTTCATGGAACCTTTGATGGCAGTGGCCTCTTTCAGTAATGTACCCGACACTGCAAACATTGCTCAGGAATCGTTTGAGGAACATGTCAAAGAGTTTAAGGTGTTGCATTGGCCTCTGAATCTCAGAGATCTCAATCCAACTGAGCATCTGGCTGGAACAACAAATCCAATCCAGGGATGCCTCACCTTAAACTATGAACTATAAAGGGTTTGAAAATGTGCCAATCAATGTACTGCAAAATAAATACATAATATAATATTATACATGTATTTTGCAGTAGACTGGTAGGAGTATGTTCTTCACCATTTGGTTCACAGATCAAGAGAAAAAAAAAGTACCAATAGAGGTAAATAAAAAAAGGAGGATGGATAAAAATAAACATGTGTTTGTATATTTATACAGTATATATAGGTACTAAATATATAATATATAAATATAGATTGTTTTACTGCTCCTCCCTTTTCCCTTTGCCGGCTACTTTTTACTCAATCTGTTAATAAAATAAATATTTAGTGACTGTCCTCTAGCCATTAGAATCTTTTTCTCCATAGATTTTCTCTTTTTTTGGTCCCAAGGATGGAATTCAGAATCACAAATCAAAACAAACATGCAAGACCATTGCACGGCATTTTGTTCATGATTCAAGTACATTTTGGTTCAGAGTTTGAGAATTTGGGTGATCACCCGACCAACCCAAATTAGTATGAATTGCAGTTCAGACCGAATCAATTCTCCAAGTCTAAGGACTACTAAACACATGACCATATTATGTTATGAAGGACTCCTAAACATATGTTATGAATGTTTTGAGTTTCACATCTTAAAAGTCTCCCGATTGCATCCAATATGCTCTTTTTGCCCTGTTAGTACTCTTCATTTTAAAACATTTTAATGTAGAGATGTCACTTCTCTCATTCCCTTGTCCCATTAAGGGTTATTGAATATCCAAGAAGAGGCTTCAAGCACTCACAGGATTCAAACATAAAGCATATTTGTTGCATCAAAAAGCAACAGAGCAACACTGCGACCCAAACAAAGGTCTTTGTCAAGCTAACACCACATAGTACAAAATGAATATATATACACAGTGCATAATAGAATAATCAGTGTATAATAAAACAATCAAAGTTAACAATTACTGACACCTTTGTAACAATTGCAAGAGAAGATTTACCAGAAGCCTCTTCTTGGATATACGGTATACTAAGTATTTGTTGCACTTGCTTCAGTAAGCACCCCTCTAGAAAATGAGTGCGGTCCCTCCTTTCTTTTTGTGGTATTAAATGTTATCAATACATTATTAACCATCTGCTCATGCGCACTTGGTCATTTATTCAAAACATATAACTCTTCCAAAAATAACTCAACCATACTTGCATGAGAGACTTGATGGAGTCAATCCTTCATATTACATAGGTAATAAGATTGGATTTTTTTTTTTAACTCACTACCAAGTCATGATTTAATAAAGAAGTCACAGGGAGGTCCACCATTGATATATACACAAATTAATAGGGATGTGCATGGGGAAAAAAATTGGTTTCGTTTGGTTCACTTCGAAAATTCATGTAAATAAAACATTTTGTCTGCTTCGGCAATTCTAACGAATGGCATTCGTTTCACTTCGGCTCTTCGGGGACTCCGTCACTTCGGGGACTTCGTCACTTCGGGGACTTCGTCACTTCGGGGACTTCGGCGTTTTGGAACATCATCGCTTAGGGACTTCAGCGCTTCGGGACTTCGGAATCTAATTTGTTTTGAAAAATAAACATTTGTGTGTTTTTTTCGTAAACAGCAATCTTTTACATTGCATAGTGGACCACAGCAGCACCCAGGCCACTTAATCTTAAAGAATTTGTCTGGGTTTTATTTAATAATTAGTAGTGTTAGTTTGGTATAAAGGCAATTTACAAAATGGATGATATTTTCACTGCACAGATAGTGCAGCCAATCAGGGAGTGCTACCAGCTAGTGCTGTCAATCAGGGAGCACTACCACCTAGTGCAGCCCATCAGGGAGCACCACCAGCATGCAAGACTCTGCACACTATATAATCCCACCCCTGTGACACCATCGTTGTGGAGCATTTAGGAGCAGTGAGCAGAGAGAGAGAGAGAGACTGGGCAGAGAGAGTGAGACTGGGCAGAGAGAGTGAGACTGAGCAGACTGTGAGAGCAGAGAGAAAGCAATTTGTGCTTGAACAAGTGAGAGTGTGTGAGAGAGAGTTAGTATAGGGTCCCCCAGGGAGAGTGGTGGTAGTGGGGTAGATTTGCCCAGGGAGGGTGGAGGGAGGGAACGAGGGAACGTAGTCGTACTAGGGGCAGGGAGGGTGGTGCGAGGTAATCTAAGAGTTCTAGGGGCAGGGAGGGTGGTGCAAGGGAAGCTAAGCATTCTAGGGTCAGGGAGGGTGGTGCGAGGGAAGCTAAGCATTTTAGGGGCAGGGAGGGTGGTGCCAGGGGAGATAGGCGTTCTAGGGGCAGGAAGGGTGGTGCAAGGGAAGATAGGCATTCTAGGGGCAGGGAGGGTGGTGCGTGGGAAGATAGGCATTCTAGGGGCAGGGAGGGTAGTGGGAGGGTAGTTATGCGTTCTACGGGCAAGGAGGATAAGGGGGTTGGGGAGGATTTGCCCAGGCAGGGTGGTGGGAGGGAAGGTATGTGTTCTAGGGGCAGTGAAGGGGCTCCCAGGGAGGAGGGTAGGAGGAAGGGAGTTGGGGAGGATTTGCCTGGGAGAAAACGGGCCCTACTACTACAGACTCCTCATCTGCTAAGAGTTTTTTCAAGAAGACATAGAAGCGGGATAGTGAGGCTGAAAATGGCATCATCGGCACTGGCCATGTTGTTGGAGTACTCGGAACAGTGCAACATGGCACACAGGTCTCGCATGGAGGCCCACTCATTGGTGGTGAAGTAGTGCTGTTCCACAGAGCGACTGACCCGTGCGTGCTGCAGCTGAAACTCCACTATCGCCTGCTGCTGCTCGCACAGTCTCTCCAGCATGTGCAAGGGAGAGTTCCACCTTGTAGGCACGTCGCATATGAGGCGGTGAGCAGCAGGGCCAAAGTTACGCTGCAGCGCAGACAGGTGAGCAGCAGCAGGGTGAGAATGCAGAAAAAGCGCGCACAGACGGCCCGCACTTTCTGCAGAAGCTCTTATATATCTGGGTAGTTTTTCTGGAATTTCTGCACCACCAAATTCAGCACATGCGCCAGGCAAGGGATGTGCGTCAAACCGGCTAGGCCCAGAGCTGCTACGAGATTTCGCCCATTATCGCACACGACTAGGCCAGGCTTGAGGCTCCATGCCCGTCCACAGCTCCTGCGCGAAGTGGGGTTTCCCACCAAACATATGAGTTTTAAAACAGCCTGCTGTCATATCCCCCTGGCTGTGCTGAACTCGGTGGTGAAGGTGTTACGCTGACCGGATGAGGAGGTGATAGAGGAGGAGGAAGCGGAGTAGGAGGAGGAGGAGGCAAAAGGAGGCAAAGAGAAATGCCCTGCAATCCTCGGTGACGGAAGGACATGCGCCAAACTGCTATCCGCCTCAGGCCCAGCCGCCACTACATTTGCCCAGTGTGCAGTTAGGGAGATATGGCGTCCCTGCCCGTGCTTACTGGTCCACGTGTCAGTTGTTATGTGGACCTTGCCACAGATGGCGCTGCGAAGTGCACACCTGATTTTGTCCGCCAATTGGTTGTACAGGGAAGGGATGGCTCATCTGGAAAAGTAGCGGCTGGGAACCACGTACTTTGGGACAGCCACCGCCATCAGGTTTTTAAAACTGTCGGTCTCCACCAGACTGAATGACAGCATTTCAAAGGCCATGAATTTTGAAATGCTGGCATTCAGGGCCAGGGATCGCGGGTGGGTAGGGGCATACTTCCTCTTTCTCTCCAGTGTTTGGGAGATGGACAGCTGAACGTTTCCATGGGACAGTGGATGGGGAAGGTGCCACATCCTCTGTTTGCTGGGTGGCAGGTACCACAGCAGAAGAGGAAGCAGGAGGAGCCTGAGACCTTTCATGCTTTTTGAGGTGCTTACTCTACTGCAGCTCATGCTTTGCATGTAGATGCCTGGTCATGCAGGTTGTGCTCAGGTTTAGAACGTTTATGCCTCGCTTCAGGCTCTGATTGCACAGCGTGCAAACCACTCGTGTCTTGTCGTCAGCACATTGTCTAAAGGACTGCCATGCCAGGGAACTCCTAGGAGCTGGCTTTGGTGTGCTCGGTCCCTCTGTGCGGTGGGCAGTAGCAGGCATACTGTCTAGGGGATGGCCTCTCCGCTTTTGCACCCTGCACCCTCTTATGTTGTGCTGGTGCCTCTGTGCGACCACCGCCTCTTCCTCCAAACTGGACACGTCACTCGCATGACCTTGATTCCATGTGAGGTCTAGGACCTCATCATTCTCCACATCATCTTCCACCCACTCCTCAACCCTGCCCTCCTTGCCGGTCTGCACACTGCAGAAAGACACAGCAGTTGGCATCTGTGTTTCGTCATCACCAGAGACGTACTGCGGTGGTCCTTGCATGTCCACATCCTGACACATAAGTGGTTGTGCATCAGTGCACTCAATCTCTTCCACTTCTGGGGCAGGGCTAGGTGGATGGCCCACGGAAACCCCGCCAGCAGAGTCATCAAAAAGCATAAGAGACTGCTGCATGACTTGTGGCTCAGACTGCTTGGCTGATTTTCCATGGGCTGCAAGTGCCAACTCTGAGCTTTCAGCAGGGGACCAGGTGGGAGGCAATGTGAAGGAACTGGAGGCACTGTCAGCCATCCAATCTACTATTGCCTGTACTTGTTCTGGCCTCACCATTCATAGAGCGGCATTCAGGCCTACCAAATAACGCTGAAGGTTCTGTCGCCTACTCGTACCTGAGGAAGGTGTTTCACTTGTGCGTGTAGCTGGAACAGATCAACCACGTCCTCTCCCTGCAACAGGAGCTCCACCAACACCAGTAGCACCACGACTAGGGCCACGTTCCTTATTTGATGCTCTCAGATGGTTTAAATTTGAATTTTTCAAAGTGCGATGTAACCACAGTATTTGACGGTTCTATTTGACTCTCAGATATGAAGTGCACTCCACAAATGTACTTTTTAGCACCAAACAAATGTGAATTTGTCAAACTGCAATGTCACAGCAGTATTTGATGGTTCTATTTGACTCTCAGATATGAAGTGCACACCACAAATGTACTTTTTAGCACCAAAGAAATGTGAATTAGTAAAACTGAAATGTCACAGCAGTATTTGACGGTTCTATTTGTCTCTCAGATATGAAGTGCATGTCCCAAATTTACTTTTTAGCAACAAAGAAATGTGAATTTTTCAAAGTGTGATGTAACTACAGTATTTGACGGTTCTATTTTAATCTCAGATATGAAGTGCACGCCACAAATGTACTTTTTAGCACCAAAAAAAGTCCCCTTTTTTTTTAGTCAAACTGCAATGTCACAGCAGTATTAGACGGTTCTATCTGACTCTCAGATATGAAGTGCACGCCCCAAATTTACTTTTTAGCACCAAAGAAATGGGAATTTTTAAAAGTGCGATGTAACCACAGTATTGTATTTGACTCTCAGATATGAAGTGCACACCCCAAATGTACTATTTAGCACCAAAAATTTTTTAATTTTTAAAACTGCGCTGTAACCACAGTATTTGACGGTTCTATTTGACTGTCAGATATGAAGTGCACCGCAAATGTACTATTTAGCACCCAAAAAATTAGAATGTTTCAAAGTGCGATGTAACCACAGTATTTGACGGTTCTATTTGACTATCAGATTTGAAGTGCACACCCCAAATATACTATTTAGCACCAAAAAATTTGAATTTTTAAAACTGCGCTGTAACCACAGTATTTGACGGTTCTATTTGACTCTCAGATATGAAGTGCATCGCAGGCCGCAAATGTACTATTTAGCACCCAAAAAATTAGAATGTTTCAAAGTGCGATGTAACCACAGTATTTGACTGTTCTATTTGACTCTCAGATATGAAGTGCACACCCCAAATGTACTATTTAGCACCCAAAAAAATTTGAATTGGTCAAACTGCGCTGTAAGCACAGTATTTGACGGTTCTATTTGACTCTCAGATATGAAGTGCAGGCCTCAAATTTACTTTTTAGCACCAAAAAAATTTGAATAACCAAAAATAATCTCTGTAGTTTGCTGATTCAACACCAGAATTCTTTCCTAATTTGTCCCTCACAGCTGCAGCATCCTCTCCATACACTAATAACAGCTCATGTGACGTGTGGCGCTACGTGACTCCAGCTTATATATAGAGGCTGGGTCACATGCTGCACTGGTCAATCACAGCCATGCCATTAGTAGGCATGGCTGTGATGGCTTCTAAGGGAACACAAGTCAAACACTTGTTGATTGGCTGCCCTGCAGCCTTTCAAAACGCGCCATTAAATCGCCAAACACCGAACTTCAACCCGAACATACACTGAAATGTCCATGTTCGGGACCGGGGTCCAAAAACCGTAATGTTCGGTACGAACCTGAACTTTACAGTTCGGGTTCGCTCAACTATATTTCATATCCCACAAGGGGCACACTATGAGAGACGACCTGGGCCCATTTCTCCTCCACATAACTGCATCTAAACATGACACGCCATCATTAACTATGCATTACACAATGATGAGGCCTTACTATATAAAACACTTTAAAGTTGTTAACAATGCATCTTCAAATTCATTCATACACACACACATATCAACTCTCAATCAGCTCTAGTTATCAGACAATTATACATTCTCAGGTAGTACTAAGATCACAGTTCAATTCTGATTTAAATTACAATTGTGTTAGGGGCAAAAGAAGAACAATTAATACTGAAATGTGAGCACTCCTAAAAGTAAAAATAAAATATAATTGTCACCTTTCTCGAACTGAGCTTCAGCAGTACTAAACTCAATAATGTGTGTATATAGAAAGATACAATGTTTCACCACTCTTAAGATAGTAGCAGTGTATTATTATAAGAATCACCAACTCTTTAAGGGGCATGTAATAAATAAACCCTCAAAATTAAGGAAAAGGATAATAAACTTAATAACAGACAAGCTTTTTTATTATCTCTGTGAAAATAACCGGAATAAACAGTGTCACTATTCAAGTAAATCAACAAACACTGTCATATAATTACCTAATGACATTTAGGTTAATCTCATCGTTAAAAAACTGATACATAAAACATTAGCTCAATAAAAGCATAACTAATAAAAAATCTCTGAGCACTCTGAACAGACAATTGTCTGCTGTTAAGTGTGGGGCCCCTACACTGTAAATTTCCCGAATTCAGAGATGAACAGAATTATTCTGCTCTTCAATAAGCTGATGAAAGTAGGTGAACGATAAAAAATATATAATATGTGTATACCCGGCGGGCAGGGAGCTCTAAGACCCACCTGAGCGATAAATGTCAGCTAAGGCAGCTGCACTGGGACCCCAAGTCTGAAGAAACTCTGGGGATAGGCCAGAGCCACTTACCCTGTCCGCTCTATCTCACACCAGGCTGGGGGAGCACGCCAATCTGCCCGCCAAAGGTAAGTTGTGTGTGACCACTTCGGCTGATCGTAAACAGCTGACTGATTCTGTAGCAGAGGATTGCTGCTGGGTGAAAGAGTTCATGCTGGGGCTACAGTTCAAAGTGTAAAGGAGATAGACCGGGAGTTTATGCGTTTCGTCTATAACCAAGACTTTATCAAGATTGAAATCTATCATATACCTACTGGGTATATATACCCTATTGAGAAATGGTCAATCAGAAAAATAAATAATGACATCATATTTTCAAAGGGGCATTTGTACTAAACAATATCTCCATCAATTAGGAAAGGATCTTTTACATATGTAATTACAGATAAATATAATATATGAAAATTAATACTTTTTACAGTTTAGAATATCCCACTTAATCTTATAACCCACTAATTTTTAAAAGGAATTCTAATTGTTATGAAAGATAAGAAAATAAATAATACACTGTAGATCATGGATCTTAATAGTTGATTAGGCTTCTTATGGTTGGTGACAAGAGGGTTCTTAAGAGGTCCCACAAGACCCTATATTTATAGGTTACTTATTTTAAATGGTATGTCAAAATTTAAGATGAAAGAATATCAAAGGTGTATATAATAGTGGTAATCTCTGGAACTCATACAGGTACTAATAGAAATACAAATATAAATTAGTGGTATAGCAATTTTAAGATGAAAAACGATCAAAGGTGTATATAATAGTAGTAATCTCTGGAATTCATACAGGCACTAATAAAAATACAAATATAAAATAATGAAAATCGATATACATATGTACAAATTAATCTAATATTTAAACAACACTTAAACACTGATTACTCATTGTTACTGAATGAATTAGAGACAAGAAGTAGTTATAGTCACTCCTATTGATAATAAAGCTTTTGAGAGATTATTATCAGAGTGTATATATATACAAAATAAACTAGAAAAAAATAAAATTAACCAGAATCCTAGTGTTCTGCCAATAGTAGAGCATAGGGATTCGGAGCGGATTATATAATTTGTTCCAATCCCTCATTAAGACCATATGGATTTAGTGTGTTTAACTTAAAGATCCATTTTTCTGCCATGATAAGGGCTTGTTTCCTGTTTAGAATATTATTCTTTTCTGGAATTTGTTCTATGCCTATCACTGAAGTCTGTGTTGGATCACTTTCATGCATAGATTGGAAAAGCCTTGCTACCGGGGATATTTTATCTTTATGAATGATTGCCCTTCTGTGTTCCCTAAATCTGGGACTTCCACCTCCATCTATATTCGGCTAAATATGCTACCGAACCAGGTACACTCACTGACTGTGCACAAACGGCTCTGTTCGACTATTGGAACTTTACTTCAACACTTTGGAATAGACCGGCTGCATAGCCTAATTCTCTGGAACTATTTTGGACATGAAGCCATGCTTGTGGCTGGTCAAAAAGAGACTTCTGGGGAATTTTTAGATATGTTGTTCACCCAGATCAGGGCTATCCGGGGATGTAACATTCTTGGGGGTATGTTATGTTTTGGGGTACTTTTTGAACTTTGTGAAAATGTGGTTTTTCTGCCTGGAGATAATTGAGTTACTTACAGGACTTTATTCAATTATCTCCCAAGCAGAGGGGAGGGATTGTGTGCTGTACATGGGAGTGTCACAGACTGTATGTTTGTTCTAATTGGTTTGTGTCCTTTGTGTTCCTGTGCCCCATCAGCTCCAGGGGATGTTCCCCTGGCCTGAAGAATTGTATAAAAGCCAACCTGAACCATCAAAGCTCAGATCATCTTGCACCTTCATGAAGTTTCGTCTCATGTTTGGGGGATTGGAGAACTACACTCTGGGGGATTGCGATAATCACTATACTCTCCTAAGTATAACCACTAGCTCTTCTAAGAGCTGTTCCTGCTACACTCTCTGGACTAAGAGAGGTCTACCCACTGGAAGCTGGATCCTGGTCATAGGTCCAGGGTGGGTAGGAGATGGCAAGGCCCCAACCAAGCTGCCGCGGCTCGTGGGATCTGAAATGGTTATGGTGTCTGGTGGAGTGCTTGGAGCCTTCAGAAAGCACTAGGAGCATTGATTGACGGAGGTACCCGGTCGGGGTGGCAGTCGGTCCATCACACCCACCGTACATTCTTAGAAGGAATAAAAGGATTTTATAAATGCAAAAAATACATTGTATGTAAGAGCACTGATCCTTCCACCCATTCCAAAGTCACCCATTTTAAATCAAATAGAGCCAACAAAAGTTAAAATATTAAAGATTTTATTGGGTGCAATACCAACAATGTGATTTACTTACTGGAGTGCCTATGCGGCCTCCAGTATGTAGGTATGACTACGAGATGCCTCAAAACGAGACAAGGAGAATATTGTAGAAATATCAAAAATGGATTTCTTAACCACTCTGTATCCAAGCACTTTATTAATCATAATAAAGATCCCAATCTTCTTAAATGCATAGGAATAAAAAAATTTAAGATACAGTGGAGAGGCAGAAATATTAAGAACATTTTAGGTAAACTGGAAATGGAGTGGGTGTTTCATTTACAGACCCTTGCCCCCCACGGCCTAAATGCTTATTTTGACTTACATAATTTCTTATGATTTTCCCCTGTTTTTACTGTCCTTTTTATATTGTTATGGGTTCTATGTCATTGGTTTTAATTATTTTTCTTTTTTATTCTCTGAAGATTATTCATTTTGTCTCTCAGTATTTTATTCATGTGTAACTGTGTGTCATTCATTTGACTTTTACACACTACTAATTTCCACATACCACCAGGATGTACTTCTTATATTTTTTTGGGTTATTGATACATATCATCCTCCTTAATATTGATGTGTCATTTGCAAAATGTTCCCCTATTTCTATTTGCCCTTTGCCTACATCAATTATATCCAAGTAGCTGTTCTTTTGCTTTATGTGTTCAAAAAAATGTTAATAGCAGGACTACAGCCACCATGATGCAAAGCAAATTATTTGTGTTCTTTGTGTTAAAAAAATGTCAAGAGCAGGACTACATTTCCCAAGATGCAATGCAAATTGTTTGTGTATTTCTGTGTTTTAAATTAAAAAAAATAACTTAATCATTACTAGACTTTTTTTTTTTTTTAAATGTCACTAGTGTTGAAATCAGTTACACTCAGAATCCCTTCAGTTTTCCTTTCTTTCATGTTTTAACTATGTATGTATATTCTTGTATCCTATTGGCTGCAGAACTCTGTGGTTTAATTTTTGGCGCCAATTTTAAGCAATTAAGTCCCTATACATACACTCAGAATAGCCAGGTTTGTAATTTTATCTCATTTGAAAAAGCCCTAGTGGCAAAACGCGTTATGGTTATTTTAATTGTGTAACTTTCTTAATAAAAGGTTTTTTGGTTACATGATTGCCAATCATCTTTTGAATTACACATTTTTATATTTGGAATTTTTTGGCTGGCCTACTTTTACCTGCTTTTATCTTCGTGTGACTCCAAGTATATCCTGAGGTGGGGATCATACCACGCACGCTGATACCATAGTGCAGTTTGCCTGCACTCCACTTGTGAGTACAATTTTACTTATATTTATAGCATTTTTTTTTATTGAGAGCACTATTAGTTTTCTTTTATTTTTTTCTTTCCTGAGTGTTGGACATCACCGCTTGTTGGGAAAAATCAGCTATACACGGGACAAAGACCCTCTGGTTGATGGATGAAGACCGACCCCCCCCCCTCGGAACATTCTGGTAACAAGTGAGGAGACACACACTGAAATGCTTTCCAAACAAGTTCAATATTTTATTATTCTCAAGCTGTATTTGTACATACTTTATCATGCTATTGGGTGTAACAGGATGTAACAGGAAGCAGCTGCTCGTGATAGATAACAACTATGTTGATTTACACAAATATTCTGATTTACACAAAATACTACAAATACCAAAAACAAGAACATTTGACGTAAGTGGTAATGTTTTCGGAGAAATAAAACAACTGAACAACTGTTTCAAGCTACCCATAAAGTTTCAAACTGCTCTTAAAATATGAACAGCAAGAATATATATGAAGAAATTGATATTCCATCCTTCACCCCTCTGGAGGACTCCTATCACACATCCTTTAAGCGGGTATTATACCACTGTACGCTCTTCACACCCGAGCTGGATATAGCTCTTTTAAATGTGAGTTGAACTTACTTATCCATTTATTTTATCTTCACTCGTCAGTACAAATTGCACCATTGGCTTTATGAGACTATACTAATTATATTGTCTTAGGACTATTGTATATACTATTATTACTACTTTTATTATTAATACATACCTCTTGGCGCAGCCCTTCTTCTGTTTTTTGTGTCACATGTTCTATCTTCAGAGGGTTTGAGGGTTACCCTTTGTTGGGCTGCTGCCTATATTCTATTTATATTAGCGCTGGCCCTTCTCCCACTTTTTTTATGTATGGAGCACATGAGACTTACCATTATTGATGAAATAGTGCGTAGCGGTCCTTCATCGTCTGGATCATCAGAGTCCGAACCAGTACCCTCCTCCCCACCAGGACCATCCCCAATGATTCCGCCAGGGACCAGAGAAGGCAGCCACCAGTGGAGACAAGGACCTCATGACCAAAGGTCCCAGTAAATTTTAAAAAATGCCCCTGCACTCCCCCTTTTTTGTTTGTTTTTCTTTTCTTTTAGAGATCGATAGTGCTCTATATCCTTTGCAACCAAATAGTCATAGGTCCCATGAAACATCTGCTTTTCCAGAACTATTTGTGCTACCGATTTACATTGCTGTGCACGGTCATGTTGTTGTGACATAGTCATGCAAGAAATGTTGTTTGCTTGTAATTCATACAAAAACATTTTAAGCTGAAACCAGTTGTTAGGACAATGTGAAATTTGGCACACATATTCACGCCAATTGCATGAAGGTGCATATATTTCACTACTGAACTATAACACGTATTGTAAAAAAAATATGATTACATAATAACATGCCATAGGTCACATAGAGGTACAAGGTCACAAAGCTCGGTGGTCATTTTGAATTTGACAGTCATGTAAAATGTATAATATGTTGTATAAATGTAGATTTTTACCGTGAATACAAATTCCTGTAAATAACTTATCTATATGCTAGTTATGCACTTGCTATGTGCATGCTCTTATGCTTGTTTACCTGTTTACCTATTAGTTACGTGGTTTAACTGGCAGCTGTTTAACTTGAAATCTTAACCGATATTACAGTGCATTTGTAAAAAAACGTACAAATCAAAAATTCTTTACAACAATGTGGTGATACGTTATGGTGTGCTCTGTAAGTTGCATTGTGAAGCCCATATATCATATGGTCTGGCAGCCATACTGTTTTTTATGATTAATGACCAAAAGTCCCCACTATATAATTTAAAATGTAAATCTTTGAATGTCATTTATCATATCCAATATCTTTCTATGAATGTGCTGCACCCATGCTTTTAGGCCTGTTGTTATCCTCTCTACTTGGTAGTAGTACTAGTTAGTCATGTGCTTTGTCAGCCACTTTGTAATTGGCATCACAAATGTTTAAAATAACTTTTATACTGCTATTAACCACAAAATCAAGCTTGCTTGTTATTTATCCTGGCACCTGTTGGCCTTTTTGAATGACATAACCTAATTTTCAAAATTGTCTAAGTTTATAAAACTGATATCTTTTAAGTCTCTATCTTCAATATCTGCTTACGTGCTCTCTACAGGCTTTTGCATTTAGCCACCTTAATATTGCTGCTTGCAGATGTATTTGTAATATATTTAAGCGCCAACATAATCTGCAGCGCTGTATATGGTAAACACGATCTATTATATTTTGGATTAGAAACGGTAAAAGTGTTCTAGGCTACAGTGTCCTTGCCTTGATGCACCTACTGATGTTTAAATCTAACATTCATACATCTTCATTCATACATCTTGCTATTCCCATCACAGTATATCACTGGAATTGGACATTCTTATTATTTATAACTGCACAATATACCTGGGTTTTTTTGGGGGGAGGGTGGGGGGAGGGGGCACAACTTCATTTTTGGTTGGTTTTGCTGGACAGACTGTTATCCATATACCTAGAAATTGAATACATGTGCATTATTATTATTACACACATTTTATAGTATAGTACATGTCTTTGAAATAAACTTTTCATGAAATCATATAAAAGTGTTAAAACATTTTCAGTTTCAATGACAATGTGTTTTTAAATGTGAAACTAGTTAGTACCTACCTAATTGTTTTTTGTTTGTTTTTTAATGTTTACGTGGTCATTTACTGTAGATACAACAAACACATGAAGACACCTTTGTGTTCAATTTAATGGTTAGATCTTGATTTTTTTTTTTACATACTCATGTTTTCCACAAGGATTTAAATAAGTTGTGTGAAAACCCCTCCACATATACATATCCTTTTTGAAAGAATTATAAATGCATAGGCTTAGCTTTACTTTTCCTAAGAGATGTATTGTTCATTAACAAAGCACTCTGAGCAACATTTCAATTACTAAAGTGCACTTAACACAATATATATATATATGTATTGATTATAGAGATACCGGCTCTGTGTATATGTAAAATATATATTGAAGGGGGACAGCTTTTCAATGCACAATGTACCTTTTTTTTTAATTGTGAATTATATTTTTGATGTATATAAACATTTTTGATTGTATATGATATATATTTTTTCATCTTAGCTTTCTATATCTATATATATATATATACACATAATACACAAGATCCAGCGCACTCACCTATCCACTAAACAGCAACTTCAATGTTGAAAGATTTTATTAGTTTTTTTTTTTAAAAAAACATCTAATCTTGGCAAAAATAATGGGGGTTTAGTTAATTTATATGATCATACATTGCATAAGCCTGCCACAACGTCAATGTACCCCATCTTTGGCAGGTCCTACACTAACAGCCTAATGTCTGCTCTTATGAGATTAACCACTTACTTGAGGAAAAAAATTCCATCTGGGGCTCTCTGCATTACAAGGCTAAATAGGGCCCTGGGATGAGGCACCTGTGCAAAACCAAGGAGTTGGCTAGACTCCCAAATATATGTATATGAAACAAGAGGGGGTTGGCTGCACTCACCTGAACATGCATAAATGGGGGTGCTGCTGGGGGCCAAATAACACAATACACAAGATCCAGCACACTCACCTATCTACTAAACAGCAACTTCAATGTTGAAAGATTTTATTAGTTTTTTTTAAAAACACCTAATCTAGGCAAAAATAATGGGGGTTTAGTTACATTATATGATCATACATTGCATAAGCCTGCCACAACGTCAATGTACCCCATCTTTGGCAGGTCCTGCACTAACAGCCAACCCCCCCTTGTTTCATATATATACACATATATATAGCAAGTAAGAAATACTTTCAATGTATAATAAAGCATATTTTATTTATTAATTATTGTAATTTCTTCGTTTCAATTCATAACTTATCTGGTTAAGTATTAAAGTAGAGATTGTAGTGTTTTAGTCCAGTGATGTAGATGTAAAAAACAGTTACAATGTGTATATTGTAATACCTTTTTTATTGGACTAAATTTTTTAATGACAAGCTTTCGGGAGAACCCCCCTTTCTCAAGTCTAAAGCATTTCTGAGCAAGACGACACATGGAATTCAAAGTTGAGTTGTGATACAGGGGTTAAAGCGACATGAGTGCAGATAAGACACAGGTTTTTTAGAAAATAGGCACCTTTTTTGTAGAGGTTCGTAAATATCTTGTGTGAAGATCACAGAGTGAGGGGAAGAGAGAAAAAAAAACAAGCAAACATCTTCTGCACTGTTTTTTGTTTTTGTTTTTTTTTTCTCCCCCCTCACTCTGATCTTAACACACAATATGTACGACCCTCTGCAAGAATGGTGTCTATTTTCTAACAAACCCGTGTCTTATATGTACCTTGTCGCTTTAACCCCTGTATTACAACTCAACTTTGAATTCTTTGTGTCGTCTTGCTCAGAAATGCTTTAGACTTGAGAAAGGGAGATTCTCCCGAAATCTTGTCATTAAAAATTTCTGTTTTTGTCACTTTTTTTTAGGACAGGATAGAATATGTGGGAAAAGTCTTCTGACACTCTGGATACTTAAAATATTGAAATCCACTATACACAGCACAACCCACCAAATGTGTATGGAGTGTAGGTGGGTTGTGGCCGTAAACATTACATGACTCAGGTAAGGACTGACCAACCCCTTATGTGGCCTTTTCTAGTCACAAGCTCCAGAAATCGCTATATTGAAATGACATGTATGTGATCATCATTATTTGGCCCTGAAATAAGAAGAGTTGATTTCCATGATTTTTAATATTTGACAAACATGTATTTGTGAGGTGTGAACAAACAAATCAGATGTAGAAATTCACAGCCGTTTATTCAGCACACGGAGACACCTTCTTAGTCCTCTGTCAATCATTATCAGGTCTGTATTTTACACCCTTGCAGTCAGCATAGAGAAAGCTTACAGAGAAGAAGAGAAATGAAACAATGTTTCTATTTCTACTCCTCATTTGTAATTTATGCCCTGGCTGTGCCTTGACGGAGCTGGATTGTGATGCAATTTGCTCACAGGGTTTATTTACTAAAATGAGAATGCAAAGTGAATTCAAAGTGAATTTAAGGTCAAAATAGCTGAACTGGAAAAATAACTCAGCAATTCATGCATTTAAGATACTTTGCCTTAAATTCAAAAATCACTTTGAATTCATTTTGGAATTTCTCTTTAGTGAATAACCCTGTAAATTTTAATATAAATGTAAAAGAAAAATTCAACACATACATGTGATTTTCAATGTTTTATTCTAAGGTGCAAGACAGTTCCCCTTTTAAACATAATACAGATTAAGTTACAGCTCACACATAAAAAATATTTTTTAAATTTTATAAGGCTACTTAAAATCACCTATCTCAGCAAACAAATATTTTTTTTAATTGTATTTATCACATTAATTTTAAATTTATATAAGTTCACAATGTTCTTACAACAGCTTATTTAAATGCACTTTTGCTTATTTAGCGCTAGCACTATTTAATATATCTCCCACGTTGGAATTAGTGTAGGACCCACCGATACTGGGTTTCTGTGACGTAGTGGTGAGCATAATACAATATGGCCATTTGGTGGAACTTAATCCCCATGTTTGTTTGCTGAGATAGGTGATTTTAAGTAGCCGCATAACATTTAAAAATGTATTTTTATGTGTGCTCTGCAACTTATTATGTAGGAATGTTGGTCACTACGGCAGCACCATTCCTACAAAGTGCATGTTTCTGGTGTGCCCCCAATTTCTTTTTACGATGTAAGTTCCCCTTTAAACGTCTGACATATTACGGTGTAAATCATCAGAAAAGATCCAGATGTCTACAACAGAAATCCACATGCAAAAAAATGAGGTGTTCAATCTTACCATCCAGAAAAAAAAAATAGATAGGATTGGGATATTTTTATTAACATACTTACATATTCCCAATTAAAATTCTCCCAACCAGTATATATCTTTGATGTGAGCGTAATCTTCAATTGCATATTAAAAATTTTAACGTCAGCAGCGTTGGTAAAAAGCTGACAGCTGGAATATGATAAGAGGCATTTCATTAACTTTGAATTTGCTTACCTTAAAATGTAATGCGTATATGTTATGTTTGATTTCTTTTTAAAAAATAGAAAGAATGAAGCATCTGTGTAGAAAAACCGTTACCATTTCATCCAAGCATTAAAAATCAAAGACTGTGCCATAGAGAGCATTTTTTTAAAATCTAGACATATCAAATTGCTTTGAAGTGGGCTAGTTCTAATAAATTCACACATTTGTATTTCGGTTTTAAGAAGAGTTATGTCACCGTAAAGTTCTTGATTATGAACATTTTTTTTTTTTTTAAAGAGCTGTAATGTAAATTTTAAAGTGTACCTGAAATGCAGTTATGACACCGGGGCACGTGGAGGCAATATCATTTGATTTTCTACATCAAATATTTTTAAAAGTGCACAACCAAAATGGCTGCTTCACCTTTTCATTGCTCCATAACCTCGTCATAGAAGGAAAAAAAAACATAAGGTGTGATTTATCAAAGCATAGTAAATGCTATTTTGGAGCAAGGAGGCAATCACATGGAAATCAATAGATATCTCTCAACTTTCAAGACTTTGTACCCAAAATAGCACCTGTTTAGTGCAGCTCGTACTCGATATGATACACCAAATACCACAGGATGTTCATATTCCCTCTATGTGGCACAAATGGTTTGTCAAAATTTAAAATTCATCTGATTGATCACATGGCCTTCTACAAGAGAGACTACAGGATTCCAAAAAAAAAAAAAAAAGATATTGTGATAATGTTTTGAGACTATACCATTTCACATTTCCATCCTAAAATATCTAAAAAAAAAATAAACACAGAAGATGTTCCTGGAGGTAGAAAGAAAAAGGGACAACTGAGAAAATGTCATATGCCTCATTCTAAAGCACCCATGAGTTTACCCAGATCAGGAATCAGAAATGTAAACATTGTTTCAACTATCCACCAAAGTGTGCAAGGCAAAAAAAAAAATGTTTTCTTTTAATTATTTCATTTTCAAAATTCTGAAATGATTGATTTGAAATTATGCAAAATGTGAATGCCATTATCCAAAGGATATGAATTTAGGGTGCTGTTTAGAATATCGTTCTCTGTTTGGTACCCTTAAAATGGTAATCCCATATAAGGATACTGTTAGAAAAGTTGGAAACCATCCCATGAAGTAGCGTTCGTTCACTCTAAAACCTCAGCCTTGTCATGAACTTATTTTTCTGCCCATACAGGAATACCACCATTTCAAGCATGCTTGTGGAACAAAATGTCGTTCAGAGCTTACTTTGACCGTTTAATGGTGGAACAAAAGTTTTATACAGAGAAAGTATGTCTTGCTGGTTCCCAGGCACACCAATACAAACAATAATGCTTATCAAGACATGAATACATTCATTATGCCTTGTAAAAGAGACCTGTCTTGGTGCATGAACATTTAATTAATATACAGTAAATTGGATTTGGCTTACTGTCCATTATATGTTGTGTTAAGCACTTATTTTAAGTGGATTTAATATGCTGGGTTCTGCTGGAACAATAAACGGAAAAAAACACAATTTGATGCCAATAGTGATGTCCCGAATGGTTCACCGAACGGTTCGCGAATGGTTCGCCACGGACTCATTATTGAGTAAACTTTGACCCTGTACCTCACAGTCAGCAGACACATTCCAGCCAATCAGCAGCAGACCCTCCCTCCCAGATCCTCCCACCTCCTGGACAGCATCCATTTTACATTCATTGTGAAGCTGCATTCTTAGTGAGCTGTCCAGGAGGTGGGAGGGTGCTGATTGGCTGGAATGTGTCTGCTGACTGTGAGGTACAGGGTCAAAGTTTACTCAATGATGAGTCCGTGGCGAACCATTCGTGGCGAACCATTCGTGGCGAGCCGTTCGCGAACCGTTCGGCGAGCCGTTCGCGAACCGTTCGGCGAGCCGTTCGCGAACCGTTCGGCGAGCCGTTCGGGACATCACTAGATGCCAATGCAAGATATTTAGCAAATTATTTCATTACATTGACACAATTTAAATTACATAAACATCATGTGACAATCTACCTGCTGTAAAACAAAAACAAAGTGTTATATAATCTGTATTAAATTTAAGGTGTCATGAGTTACTAAGATACAGGGACATTAAAGTTTATTAAATAAAAAACGAGATGCTTAAATAAAACATACTGAGCGTGGTTTGACGTCAGCTAAGATAGCTGCTTGACCTTTGGGCTCCTCCATCATGACTGCTAAATAAGCGCAAGCTAGCTGCACAAACTGTTATAACAGGGCAAAAACCCAACAACTCCTTACCTAAACACTACTCTGCATTAGACTGATGCCTCAAAAACAACAAAGACACAAACTGGAGGTAAACCCATCTATGGCAGACATGTTCACATGTGCCTCCCAGCAGACAACAGAAGAAGGTGGGCGCAACTCTCTAATAGACACAACCTGTATCCTGGGCAAGTTGGCAGAAATAAAAGAAAATCTCACTAGAGAGATCGAATGCAGGTTCCATGATTTCAAGGCCAAAATACAGGCACAGTAGTCATGGAGCAATTGCTTGAAAAGTTGGTGGTGGCATACAATGCTGTTGTCGATAACTCCAATTCACTTGCCCAACACCTTGCTGAGGTGGAAAATGCCCTCGAAGACCTCTCCAATGGATCCCAACAAGAACAACCTTAGAGTGAGGGGACTGCCACAACAGACAGGAGAGGGACTGTTAGCCGACATCTTGGACATTCCTAAGCCATTACTACCAGATACACCAGAACATCTGTGGCACATTGACAGAGCCCACTGCAGACTCACAGAGTGGACCAACACCCCTAGAGACGTGATCATGATAATTCACTGTCAAAGAACAAAATAAGCCCTGTTACACTCCAGCCAGGGTAAGCTGATAACCTACAAAAGAAAAGGAGATTTAGACACCAAGACCTGGCACCAAGTATGCTTTAGAGATCCAGGGCATGTAAGCCAATTTGCTAACCTCCTCAAAGTGCACAAGATCTGCTTCACCTAAGGTCATCCATTTAAGCTGATGGCCTTTTGAGAGAGAAGAACCACCATTTTACATCCTTTGTCCGGCCCGAGGACATTCTTGAGAAGTTTGGAGATTAAGGTGCCAGAGACCATTCTGTTGCTGCTACATGCATCCATACTATTACAACATCTCACCAGAGAGTGGTATGCAGCGAGGGCAAAAGTTGCTCGGAGAGTCTGCATAGGCCATATCACACCCCACATTTAAGGCTAGCGACAACCCAAGAAGACTCTCAGACGCAAATGCCAATGCACTTAACACTACTACCTGTCTTTAGAGATAAGTCTTCCAATGGCAAAAAGTTAATGTTATATCTCTCTTTTTTTTGTTTTCAGCTACAACAGTAGGTAACAAAAACTTTTGGTGCCTAAGATGTTAGACCATTTTTGGGGTACTTTAGGGTCACAGATTACAAAAATGGTATTAGTTTTTGTCCATCAGATCTGCTTCTCATGATATGACATATGAACACAGAATCCCAAGAGTCCCAAGAAGCCTAGAACACGTACAACAAAACACAAGTTACTTCACTGAGACATGCTGCGGAATCCGCATTTTTGTCACTTGTTGCGATGCAATGTTTCTGGACATTCACGGTGGATGCTCCAACAATAGATGTGTATCCCATCGTCTACAGTACTATTTTTCAATGGTCCTTGTTTCCTGGTTAAATCGCTCCCTTTGATCATCGGTGACATCATCAAGACAATGTGAAAATCGATCCAATGACTGTGGAGGTAATGCAATTTGATGCTCATGTGACAACCAAGTGTATGAAACACAGTGAGTATAGTCTCCACTAGTTCAAAGTAGATAGCAGCCTTATGGTTCCCAAGAAGATTCTTTACAGCTATACAAAAAGATGACATGCACATGCCTCAATATTGTCCATTGAGTCCTGGAACCGCTGGTTTTCTTCCCATTGATGCCCTTTATGTTCACCAGACAAAAATAACAGTCATCACTTTAATACTTTTTTCCATGCTTCCCTTACATTTTTCTTTATACTTATATTGAAGTGCAGGTCATTCCCTACTGCCCCGCTGTTCATTGTTGAAAATGCAAGTAGGCTGTACATAATGTCTTTTGTATATTGTATGTTTTAATGCAAATGGATGTATTGCTGATTGTACCTAAATAAGGATTTTTTTTTTGTAAACATACTTCTTTTAATTTATTTTTGCATTTTCAACTGGAAACATAATTTATTTAGCCTTCATTTCCTAACTGCAAATATGTAAGGGTATGATAGCCTTAATAGCAAAAATAAAACAAGGTGCAAGAAAATACTGAGAACAGCTCTAATAGCCTGCCCTTCGGTATATAGCTGGAATATCCTTTCAGTGAAACTGGTCAAATCTAGAATTATTAATGAATTATAGTGCACAACCACAAAGAGAAAACAAGTCAGTTTACACTTAAATGGCCATTTGAGTAATTCTTAAAGACCTCCAGGTATTTAAGTCCGCATAGGGATTTGGGATAGCGCCAAATTAACCTTTTTCTTTTTTCTGTTTTTTATTGTTTGTACTAGGGCTGTTGTGTACTATACTTATTGCTGACACCCAGCAATGGTGGGATTTTAAGCGCATTAACAAATAGGACTACAACTGTGATGTCTCATATTAAATTTACACTTTTTATTCCCGAGACGTAACGCCAAACAGAAATGGTAAGTTTAGAAATCAAGCAATGTCAAGTGCATGTTATATAAAAAAAAAAATTGATAAACATGTTACCTGTCTACCGAAACCTGTATATAATAAGATAAATTAGACTGACTAATCTGAGTGCTAAAGAATTTTTTTTTAAAAGTACATTTAATATTAACTGAAGAGCCGCCAGTCTGCTTACCTCAAGATCAACCCATTTCAGTCACAAAGATGCTGTTTCAAGATAAAAATGACTCTTGATGACTTGAAACGCGTTGATCTTGGCGTGAGCAGCTTGACAGTTTATGGAGTAAGTGGCACTTCACACTGTGTCCTGCTGTGTCTGAAGCTGACTGGAATCCTGTGGAAATCGTAACACTGAAACATTGTATCCAGCTGAGACCACGCATTTGCATGCTATGCTTGTGAGATAATATGGTTTCCTATTAAGGAGGAAAGTGTGTTTTTCGATTTCACTATTTTAATATTATTATTATTGTTCTTTTATTGAACTTTCCCTTACTCTCCTATACGTATGTATATGCCATTGTAACAATGTAACCAATGTTATTCAAATCACTTATCAGTGGTTTTAATGTTGTAGCTAATCATTGTACGTCTTCAAAATATTTATGTGCTGTAATTCGGAAGATATTTTCAGGTCTATTTGCATGTGCTCTACTGTTGATAGTAGCTGTACACTTTGTATCGCTGTTGCTGTTTGCCAATTCCATCATCCTCGTGATTTCCAAACGGCTTCATATTTACATTTGGAAAATGATTTTAATTACAATTCCTATAATCTTCCATAACGTCTATTATAAACCAATATTTATTTTCTTACAGATCTATTACTGTTGCTTGGAATATTTTACCTCATGATTTCTCCTCCTTATCTTAAAGCTAACTGTAGAATGTGGCATACGCTACTGTTAATGTATTGGCAGACACAAACAGATATTTATTTAAATTATACACCTGAATTATGCTCACTGACTTCAAAGACTTTCAAAGGCATGTGCTTGCTTATCTATATTTCAGCTGAAAGGCTACACTTCACAGAAAACCAGCTTAAACACCATTCCCAGCAAACATGGAAAACAGAAAGTGGAAGCACGTCTAATGCATGATGCAGAACATGGGAAGGCATTAGTAGTTGCCGTCTACTGTATTTGTCAAAATAAAAAGCCAGGATTTGCCGGTTGGTAAATTACAAGAATTAGTCTAGTGCTGCATTCCTATTTCGATATGTACATATTTCAGGCTTAAACCAGAGATGTACAGCTGCAATTCTTAATCTGATGTAAATGTGGAATCCATAGGGCTTGAAAGGCAGGTGGAACATTGAAATATTCAGTCTTTTGTTCCAATACATTCTATTTCGATATCAGTTCTTTGAATTCATGCTAAGACGCATACATTCTATTTCAATATCAGTTCTTTGCATTGATGCTGAGACAATTATTATGTTATTATTTATATAGTGCCAACAAAAAAAGGATAGCATCAGACTAATGACAGTTGCAAGAGAGGAATCAGTCGGGAGCTATTATCAGTTTAATTGATACGCTTTTATGAAGAAGTGGGTTTTTAATGATTTTTTTGAAGGAGTGGAGACTGGGTGAGCATCTAGCGGAGGAGGGAAGTGAGCTCCGCAGGAATGGTGCAGCCCTCGAGAAGTCTTGAAGGCAAGCATCAGAGATGGGAGTACGGACAGAAGATAGACGGGTCAATTGAGGCGGGTCAGCCCAGCACTCTCAAACTATCATTGCTTCGAAGGTTTGTACATGAGATGGCACCCATAAATTCATAGCAACATAGTTAAATAGGCCTCAATTTATTATGTGTGGATTCATAAAGGTTACATAAAATAAGTAATAAATCACTTGAAAAGCTTATCCAGAAATTTGAATTCATGCCAGAATGGTTATGGTACTTGCACCTTTAATGCAAAAGATGATCAGGATGCAAAGTTGTATTAAAAAAAATAACTTGATTCTAGAATTGTGACTTTACAGCCATGTTTCAGCTCAATAGAATGTTTGTTTATAAAGAGCTTCGAGTACTGCAATTACGTCTTAGTCTGATGAACTTATCAACGGACACATTTTTAAATGTATGGCATTTTGCTTTTGTCGACAGGCTGCCGTCATTGTAAACACAATTAAAACGTGCCTGTTGTTAACTTTTTCAGACATAGATGTTAATTGTTAAACTGTTCTTTTTGAGTAACAATCAACTGGGCTAAAAAAAAAAATATTCTTTTAAAAGGTGATGCAATAATGCTGTGGATATCCTTTGTTATTAGAATAATGTATTCAGAGACAATACTACATTGATGCACAATGTATCTATTTATTATTTGACATATGCATAGTCGCCTTGCGGTATAAAAAAAATAAAAAATAAAAAACCCCAAGGATACTCAGACACCTTATATTTGGGGAAATTATCACAGCTTTATTGATCAATGAAACATATTAATTATTAAAGGTCATTGTCAACATATTTAAACATAACATCTCAGCCCCAACTCTTTTAACAATTCGACCCTGACAATGACCCCCATAAACAAACAATATTAACATATAAATAACATCTAACCACTTAAACCATTGCCACCGAGGGCATGATTTACCATGTTCCACCATGTAGAGATATACCAAGACACACCAGGTTCGGAGCTACCGACGAGCTTGAACCAACCAAAATCTATCCAAACCTAACAGTTCTTAGTGAACTAAACTATTTTACATCTGGACAAACAACCTGCACCCCAACTTGTTTATCCATCCCCCGCCGCAGTGACCAAATCTAGAACCCACTTAAAGGGGGGAAGGGTGGGACAAAACAGGCAAGTGAGGATTAATTAAGATGGCCCTTGATCTAAAGTGGCCGCTATGTATACTCCCATAATCCAAAACCCCACCCCCACTTTCCATAGCCAAACCCCCACATTAACACCTCCTATACCTGTCTCCTAGCCATGTCAAGGCCCATTCCACTGAGCTGTGCTGCTCCATGGGCCAGTGGTATCCAGAGCTATCATTTATTGACATTTTTGAAAACTGTCAGAGATGGGTTTGTTAATAAATAAAGATCAGCAAAAGCAGGCATTTTGAATAATTATTTATCCTCAGTATATATCAAGCAGGAACCTATGCAAAAAAATAGATTAATTAAACTATATGATGGTTTTTCTGTTGGGTTTTTTAACTTTATTTTGTGGGGGAAAAACCTTCAGATGTGTATGTTTAATCAAGCATGTATTGTTTTTATTTATTAGTACTACGGTTTCCCTCTACCCTTATTAACCCCTTAAGGACTGAGCCAAATGTACACATTGTGAACAAAAATACATGTAAACAAAACCTGGCATTTGCGCTACATGTCTGTCCAACTGTAATTCACCTCTTTCATATTAAATACACCCTTATTATATATCATTTTATTCAGGGGAAACAGGGCTTTCATTTAATATCAAATATGTAGCTATGAAACATAATTTAATATGAAAAAAATGGGAGAACATAAGATTTGTTTTGATTTTTTTAGTTCTACATGACATTTTAACGGTCAATGTCATAATACGGTTTGCTTTTACTGCAATAAAATACACATATTTGTATTCAGCAAAGTCTCACGTGTAAAACAGTACCCACAGTAGTGTTTGTGACGAAGTGGCTACTAAAAAAGACTGGACATACCCCGTTTGCAATACCTTGGGTTGTCTACTATTGCAAATGGTATGCCATCATAGGGGTAATTTTCATTCTTGGGCTACCATAGGGTCTCAAAGGCAACGTAACCAATCAGGCGAATTTTAATGTGAAGAAAATGAAACACAAGCCTTATATTTGGCCCTTAACTTTTGAAAACACCATAAAACCTGTACATGAGGGATACTGTACTCGGGAGACTTCGCTGAACGCAAATAATTGTGTTTCAAAACAGTAAAAAGTATTGCAGCAATAATATCGTCTGTGTAATTGCTGTTTGTGCGTGAAAAATGCAAAAAAACTTCGCTTTTACTGGCGATATCATCGTTGTAATACATTTTACTGTTTTGAAACGCTAATATTTGTGTTCAGCAAAGTCTCCCGAGTAGAACAGTACCCCCCATGTACAGGTTTTATGGTGTCTTGGAAAGTTATAGGGTTAAATATAGTGCTAGCAAATTAAATTTCCTTTACTTTCGGCATGGGTTGTCAGGCAGGTCCAGCTAATTGTAATTAATTAAGATACCTAATTATGTAAAAATATTACATAAATATATATGTAGAATTAATATATGTATATGTATATATATATATATATAATTTTTTAAAAATATTTTTATTTATATATAGGTATATATATATAGTGATATATACGTATATATTTATGTATATAGATATATATATTATTTCGTTCTATGTGTATTTTGATATAAATATATATATTAATATCACAATACAGTTAGAACGAAATAACACACATCTATATATTTGTAATTATTTTTTAATTTTATTTTTTAACGTATTTACATATTTAATTTTTTTATATTATAAATATATATAACAATAATTATATATATATTTAATCAATATCAGTCTACGTGTAATTTGATATTAATATATATATATAATTATATATATATTAATAGTAAAATACACCTAGATAGTGTGTGTTTGTATGTATATGTGTATATATATACTTAGATCATATATATATAGGGATTATACTAGATGCCTGGTAGAAAAGCCAATATGGATTCTATATTCAAAACGGGTTTAAAATCTCTGCCTTGACTCTATAGGCCTGTGAACTTAACTTATGTGGTTGGGAAAATATTTGGAGGGCTATTAACCCCTTAAGGATGCAGCTTCAGAAGCTGGACATACCCTTAAGGACCCTTAAGCTATTTTTGCATTTATTACGGTTTGTGTTCAACTGCAATTTGCATGTCTGTCATTTATTGCACCAACACATATTATAAACAGTTTTTTAAAGGACAAACTGTGCGTTAATTTGTTGTAACATATGCCTATATAAAATCTAATTTATAATTGAATAAAAAAAATGAAAATAATACATTTCACAGTTTTGGCAATAATAGTGTGTGCATAATATGTCCAGCTTAGGGAAAGTAATTCAAAATAAATTAATTTATGTGTCTTGTTTTTCAAAGTGCATAATATGTATAGGATTTTGGCTTTTTTTGAAAGTTACAGGTCACAAAATACAAGGAGTAATATAAAATGTCAATGTGAAAATCTTTTAGAAGTTGGTATGTTTGACTTATAAGTTTAATAGCCGTCACAGAAAGCAAAATTACTACACAAAAGTATATATTTATATAAAGTAGACATCACAGGCTATTTATTTGAGGGTATTTTGACACTTTTTTCATAGCCATTTCCCCACCAATCTCTGCTAAATATTGTAGTAAAATTGTGTTTATTTAGTGTTTTGACATACACACATTTTGTAAAGCTGCTTTGAGCTATTCCTGGTCAAAATCCCATATTGTGTTCATCTACATCTGCTAAGTAAAACAATAGCCCCATTGTATGCCTTTGTCACTATTTTGGGAAGCTACAAGGACATATAAGAGGCCAAACTATTTCAGTTTCTACAGTTAGAAAATTCAAAGATGGATTTAATGGACCTATGTCTTATTTCGGGGCATTATAGTAGTTTGGTTGTTCAAATGACCACACAAAGGCCTTCCATTCGTGAAACTAGACACTCCATGGTATCTCATATGGCAGATAATGTCAAACATTGTGGTAATAAAAATATATTTTTTGCATTTTTTTACTTAAGCATTACATTTGTGTCAGGCATATTGTATATTTGATATGTTCAACCATGATCAAACACCTCAAATTATGCTCAGTTAACTTTGCTGAGTAAAACAATACCCCCAATGTATGCTTTTGACACTATTTTGTGATGCTACAGTGCAATATACGAGACCTGACCATTTCAGGTTTTAATAGTAGAATTTTGAGAAATTGATTTGAAGGGCCTATGTTTCAATTTGGGGCATTATAGTAGTTTGACTGTTTCAATAACCCCAGAAAGGCCTTCCACTCGTGAAAGTAGACACTCCAGGGTATCTAACATGACATATATTGTGCCTTAACACGTCACCATTTTTTTTTTAAGATTCAAAGTTTGTGGTAAAAAATATTTTTTTGCATTTTTTACTTAAGCATTACATTTGTTCTGGGCATTATGTATATTTGATATGTTCCACTATGATCAAACACCTAAATTATGCTGAGCTAAATCTTCGGAGTAAAACAATACCTTCAATGTATGCCTATGGCTCTATGTCATAACGCTACAGTGCCATATAGAAGACCTGACCATTTAAGTTTTAAGAGTAGAATTTTGAGAGACAGATTTGAAGGGCCTATGTTTCAATTTGGGGCCTTATAGCAGTTTGACTGTTTCAATAACAGCACAAAGGCCTACCACTTGTGAATGTAGACACTCCAGGGTATATCATATGGCATATATTGTGCCTTAACATGTCGTAATTTTTTTCTCTGTTATATGTCATAGTTTGTGGTAAAAAAAATACTTTTCAAATTTTTAACTTATGCGTAACATTTGTGCTGGGCATTTTGTATATTTGATATGTTCCACTATGATCAAATACCCCAAATTATGCTCAGCTAACTCTTCTGAGTAAAACAATAACCACAATGTATGCCTTTGGCAGTATTTCATGAGGCTACAGTGCCATATAGGAGACCTCACCATTTCAGTTTTTACAGTAGAATTTTGTTGTTCATATGTTTCATATGTTGCTCAGCTATGTTGTCTGAGTACAGCAATACCCCCGCGTGTACGTTTCCCAGGTATATGTGGATGTTGAAAGGGGCAAATTTGAGACTGAGCTACGTCAGGGTTGTTGCACAATTAGAATTTTGACACTAGGTCCATGTCCCATTTTGGGGCATTTTTAGCAGGTTGATCATTCAAACTACCCCACAAAGACCTACTATTTTTTTAAAGAAGCCATCCCAGGGTATTTCAAAAGGCCCATTTTGAACCTTAGGGTAGGATCATTTTTTCGCTAGTTAGTACCAAGTCTAGTAGTAGTAAGCATTTTCTCTGCCTTTTTGACACACACTTTGAAATTTTACTGCATAGTTTTCGATCCTTAGGTGTGCTACGGCAGTATAACGCTTCATATGTCACTCAACTATGTCATCTGAGTACAGAAATACCCCTGTGTGTACCTTTCCTAGGTATATGTGGATGTTAAAGAGTCAAATTTGAGACTTGGCCATTTCATTTTTTTTTCAAACTTTTAATTTTGACACTGGGTCCATTTTGGGGTATTTTAGCAGGTTGCTGTAGAATCAGGCAAATATTAATGGGTCAAACTCTGAGGCACCGTCTGTCACCTCTGAATCGGCTGTCAGAATTCTCTAAGCTGCCTCGGCACTGAACTTCCTAAGCATTTTTAACTTTTTACAAGAACTTTAACAAAACAATGTTATAATCATTTTTATTGATTTATTTTTATTTTTAAATTAAATGTTTTTATTGCAGTTTTCCAAATAAAGATTGGGAGGGGTACAGAAAAAAGAGAAGGGGTGGGATAGGGTAGGGGGTATGCATTGGTACATTGTGGTACATGACAACAATATGGTTGAGGTATACATAGGTCATTATCGCAGTGGATTACATTTTTGTATGGGAGTCGAGTAGAGGCCCTTGTGGAAATTTCCTTGCATGCTGAATATGGACACTATCTGCAATACATTGTGTGGTGTGTTTAGGACGTTGTGTGATATTTTTGGACATTGTCCCTTGTTACATTCTCTATTGATACATGTTACAATTTTATTTTGTGTTTATTTTCTTGCACCCTTACCAGATCTCCATGTCACGCTTGTGTCTCTTTAGGTTATGTGAGGGCAGTGGATTCGAGGTATATCCTCTAGTATAGTAGGTCGTTGGGCTAAGGTAAGTTTTGGTATTCGTTTGGTGATCAAGAGTGGTGGGAGAGCAGGGCCACCCCCATTCCAGGGCAGTGGGCCATAGTTTGCGAGACACAGAGATGGGTTTACAATTAGTGGGTGATGGTCTCAGGTGTACCCACAGTCCTAGATGCTTTTTAGGGTGGGTTTTAGGGTTCGGAGGTAGTAGGCCCACTACGGGTTCTGTACCGGTCAGTTGGAGGTCCTGTGGGAGGTCTGTCTGGCCCAAGAAGTCTGAAAGAATTCTCTCTGTGCTGCGGTCTTAGTGGACATGCGTTCATATATGTAATATTGTTGGATATTGGATAGTAGTTGGGGTTGAAGGGACAGTGCAGTTGTTTTCACTGGTTCGCGATTAAGTTTCTCACCGCTAGTGCGACCATTGCCATTATGCATTTTGTGGGCCTCGGGGTTGACTGGGGACAGGAGAGGAATAGCCCAGTGTGTATGTCAAGGGATGGCTCAGTGATGCCAATGGCCTGCAATGTGTTCAAGGCCTCCTCCTATAGAGGATGTATGCGTGGACATGTCCACCAGATGTGGGTCATTGTGCCTTTGTCAACCCATCTCCAGCAGTGTGGTGAAACTGACTCGTACATTTTGTGGAGCCTGTGGGGTGTTAGGTATCACCTGTAAACCAACTTCTCGTGGGTCTCAATGTGTGAATAACAGTGTGTGAGACCTTTTGAGGGTAGTAAGGGATGATCACACTCAGTGAGCCATTGGGCCACGAATGCCGGGGTTGTTGCGGTTTCATCCTCAAAATAGTTTGGTAGCATAAGGCGAGGGATTTGGGCTTGGTCAGGGCCCGCCAGCATCTCTCATACAATGCTTTGAGATCGGCAGAACTTGAGTTACCAATTACAGTACAGTGGGAGACATGAGAGGGTATTATGCTTTTGAGTTGCATATATGGAATCACAGAGAAGTTAGGTAGTTTGAATTTGTTATTTTTTTGTGGATTTCTTTTTTGTGGATTAATACCAATAGCATACGCACTAAACTCCCCAATTTCCCATGAACTATCATTCACCCCAATCAACTAAATACAAGTAACAAAAATATTAATTGTATTGAGAACTTATTGGCCCTGAGTATGAAATACTTTAAAGCAGTTCGAAATACAAAGGCTGGGTTGAGAGGGACAATCAGGGCAGTAAAAACTTGTCTCAGTTCGAACGCCCCTCTAGTAACACGCCCTGCATCATTTCTGGTGGAGGGAAGATTTGGAAGGGTGGCATCTGAAAGCAGAAGTGACCTGTCTGAATACCTCTGCTGCTAGGCCCTGCTGATGGCTCCCCACTATGGCACTCAGTGAGCAGCACAGAAATTAGCTGAAACTGAAATGTAAGAAAATTACATTTCAGCTGAGGATTTGCCTTTCTGAAAAGGATGAATGCATTGTGAGTAGCCATTTGCATTAAATAAATGCCCAATTTCTTGTACCAGCCATTTGCATTAAATAAATGCCCAATTTCTTGTACCAGGCCCTGGTCTTTCTCATTATCAGATATGGCTGCAGCAGTTGATCAGACAGGTCAACTCCCCCCATGTGTTTATTGTACTGCTTAATGCAGACATGCAGTCGTCTTGTTTCCTGTCTGCCACGAACTGCGACCCTGCGCGTGTGTTCACTGTGCATGGTAGTCAGGATGAACACCTCCTTTTTGTCTCTGTATTTCAGAGCCAACATTTCATCCTGGTAGAGAGCAGCTCTTTCCCCCTTTATAATTTTTTCTCTGCTAGAGCCTTCGGGAAGCCAGTGCGTGTCTTGCGGATAGTGCTGCAGACCACAGTCTCAAAACAAAATAGTATTTTTTGGAGTGGTATGCTATTATAATAATTATCAATGTAGAGAAGGTACCCTTTGTTCAGTAGCAGGTTCATTAGATCCCAAACTATTTTTCCGCTAGTCCCAACTAACAATGTCCAATAACAATCGGCAGTTGCTGAATCCTGTAAGGTATTGTCATGTATAAAAATGGGAATTATAAGGACACTATAGACACCAAAACAAATTTAGCTTAATGAAGCACTTATGGTTATTGATCATGCCCCTGCAGTCTCTCTGCTCAATTATCTACCATTTATGAGTTAAATCACTTTGTTTATACAACCCTTTTTACCATGCATCTGACTTGCACAGCCTTCGTAAAAAAAATTTAAGTTCCCTTATTGCACAGTTTGTTTAATCTAGAATTTCTTATCTCCTGCTATGTTAATTGTTCTCTAGAACCCGCAGGAGCTTCCTGTGTATGATTAATGTTCAATTCACAGAGAGGAGATACAAACGTCTAAAGGAAGTTAACATCTGATTGAAAATGAACCCATTTGTTTTCATGCAGGCTGTATGTGTCAAAGCCAGTGGAAATGTGGCTAGGGATGCATAAAGAGAAACAAAAGTGATTTAACTCCTAAATGGCAGATAATTGAGCTATTAGACTGAATGGACATAATCCGTAATATTTAATATGTTGGGTAACAGCTTCCTTATCCAAGGAGAGGTCTGACTGCCCTTCTGAAGTTGAGATGGAATTTTTTCCTACTTTGTTGCAAAATTGGAAAGGGCTTCAAATTGTGTATTTTTTTTTTAGGAGGTTTTGCCTACATTTGGATCAACAGCAGAAACAGATGTGAGAGAGGCTCAACATGATGGACTTAAGTCTTCTAATCAACCTGTGTCACTAAGTACATGAATGTTAACGTGTCTCTTAAGAGAACATATCTTTCAGTGCAAAGCGAGTTCATTTTATTTTTTTGCTGTTCCCTGGGAGTGTGATTCATTTTCATTGTTAATTATGAATGTTGCCTATCTTTTAGAAGATAAAGAATGTAACGTCTAAAGGTGTATGCAGCAGCAGTCACAAGATTCCATTTATCGAGGGATTTTATGTTTTGAACATTTTTGTTTCATTAGATTAATGTCTTAAAATGTGTGAAGACCCTGATAGTGACAGAGGCACTTTAAATGTTAGACAAGTGTGTTCCAAGGGTTTTCCAAAGTTCTTCCAGGTATTTAGTTTGCTAAGTGTCCAATGATTCAGTTGATGTATCAATAAATCAACTTCTGCAGGACTGTGATCAATCATGCTTGACTGGTTAAGTGAAGGTATAGGGCCCTTTTTTCACAAACCAATAACGGTAAAAGTGTTGTCAAAAAGTATCATATCGGTGAGATTGTGATTGATTTGACAACCATTATCATGTTGAAAAATTATCAAATGATGGAATGTAATTTATCCCTAAGCTTTTCCTCAATCCTGATTTATGCATCTTTCCCTAGACAATTTAGGAAGTAAAATGAATATCAACAATATATTTTTAAAGAAAAACTTTTTCTTAAATATCTGTTTCTATGCATCATTGAACGAGGTAGGCAATATTTGCTAATTAGCGTAACCGATATATAAACATCATGAATGAGACTTGCACATAAAGGCATTGGAAATAATATATGTTATCAGCACTCATTAAGGGACATCCATATGGCAGTTGTTAGACATGGCAAAATTCCCATCTTCTCTGTAATATTTGCTATGAATACTCAAGGACAGTCCCACTAAATGCATCCTTTAAAATCCTTTACAGAACATTGGCATGCTAAATAGTTTGAGATTGACTTATAAATAATGCATTCCATTTTCTTTCTATATGTATCTGATAATTGCCCCCAGAGCTTGGCGTCTTATTCTCCATGCAATTTGATCAAATACCTGAGCACATGTGCTCGACAAATTGAGAAACGCTTACGAGTCCTGATGGAGTAAAATAAAAGAAATGCTTGCATTGATTAGGATGCAATGATGAACGCGTTGTTTATGCTGCAGATAGTACCCTGTTTTTAGAAAGGCAGATGCTTAAAATTGAATCAATTTGCTGGCAACCTTTTTGTATGTACACTCAGAGCTTGTTAACAAGGATCTGACATATGTTATAATTATTCTGGATGAAATGGGCAGACCGAAGTAGAACGATTAATCATACGGAGTCTTCTTTGGAGTGATGGACCAACTGTGATGCCAGTTTGATATCAGTGTAAAACAATGAATATATTAAGCTGAAACAAATACGAATGGCAACACCGTATTTGTTCCAAGCCTTGAAGGCAGGAGTTGAAAGAAATCAGGGGTTTTGTGCAGGTTTCTTGCTCCAGGTGTTCATTCAAATGTAAGCACACGGGACCTCATTATCCATCACAAAATCTAGGCCTCTAACTGTTCTAGGCATTTTGTGTATGGAGAGGAAATCATTATTTTTCCATGTTCTTGTTTATAGTCATTTTTTTTCGTAGAAAAGTAGGGATACTGTTCTTTTTTTGTTTTAGTCAAGTAATTGACACTCGTGGAAGGTCATGGAACAAGTTTGATTACATCTCGACTTTTCATTCGTTATCAATAGATCGCTTGTTTTTAAACCTGACAGAATGATTTATTGGGATTTGTCACCTTCTAAAAGTCAGGATGATGGATCACAGTCTAAAGCCCTTTGGCAATGCATGCCTTCTTTTTTATTACTTTCCTTCTTCTTCGGTAATTATACACTTTTGGAAGAGGATATTTAAAATGTTATATTTACTAGTTTATGCTTATTTATGTAGATAACTAAAAAAAATCCATATGTGCTATCCAATTTTCAAAGCGTTTTTTTTTTTAATGTGTATGGCCACAAATAGGGTTTGGTTTCAATATTGTTGCGGACTATCTGCTGTAAGCGGTTGTTGATTACCAGCTGGTAGATATTAGTGGATACCAGTTATCAACACTGATACCGATCACTACATAGCGATTAGGGTAGTTAAAGTAAAAAAAAACAACCAAATAATAGAAAATGTAACAACAGATTATCATAGCAACACCAACTGGAAATCAATATAATTAACCCTTTTAGTGTCTCAGCAGACAACACCTGGAGCTGTCCTTGTCTTTGATAGGTATATGTTTACTGTCCAACCACCTTACTCCAATATCCACATTTTAAGTGCTTTCCTTGTCTTTTACCGTTAAATCATGGACACTTTACACCAGCTCAGTACAATCTTTTTTTAATGTCTTTTTTGTAAATAATGTCTCAGGTTTCAGGATGATCAGTAAAAACGTGATATAATCCCATTCTTAGCTAAACGTGAATTTTTACACTGCAAACAAAAATAAACAAAACAAAAGTAAATACTCATTTCCCTTTGTCACTCTGTAAAAAAAAAAAAAAAAACAACAATAAAGATAAATCACTTTTTGAAGATAAAGGTTTAAAAGCAACATCCACGCAGTGTTTGATATAAAACTCTGTGGATTGGACTACGCTGAGCATTTATCTGTATTTTACACAGTGACACGCACATTCAGAAAGGAAATCAATAAAATTAGCCATGCTTCTCCTCAGTCAAGAAAATAATAAGAGAAACAACCATGATATCTCTTGTAAGCTTTCAACATTTCTACATTTAATGGCAGACGCGGTTATGTAGAAGCACTGCTGACAAGCTGTACAAATTACGATCTAAAGCAGATAAGATAGATTACTGAAAAATATTGACTTGGTGAAAAGTCGGTTATGATTTTTTTTGGTTTTCTATTATCGTACTTTAGTTGTTATGAAATTATTTAAGAATGGAATGTCACAGTGAGTATTGTAACTAGCTGGAATTGTTTTCTCATACAGCTTGAGACTTGTGGGAGGGATCATGAGGGATCCTAGAGGCTCATGTAATTTTAATGTATATGCAATGCAGTTAATAAAAAAAAAAAAATTGTTATTTTTTATGTAGCTCACGCTACAAGGCATCATAACTGGTGATGAATGGCTCCATTCTAGCAATATTCATGGAACCCCGTCTTCAAGTGTTTGAGTCTCTCTTCCCAACTATGTCTCTCGTCTCTCCATCAGCCGTTCCATATGTCTCCTAGTCTCTTTCTCCTTTTACCTACATTCTTTTTTTCCTTTTGATAACCATTCTCACCCACTGAAGCTTGTGTCCCCTTGATTGATACATTGACATGATTGTTTGACCCAGACAAGACAATCCAAGATACTAACCAGGCAATAACGTTTATGTATAAAACATTTGCAGCAGGGCTATTTACTAAACTCTTTAATAGATAAAATCTGAATTGTAAAACAGACTACAAAAGCTAAATTTGACAACCCTTCATGTAGTGGTTAATCCTTTACTATCCAAGGAGAAGAACAACGGATAGCATATCCTATATTACTGGAACTTGGAGTGGCCAGGCTTAAAGGGACACTACAGGTACCCAGACCACTTCAACTCATTGAAGTGGTCTAGGTGCAGTGACCATGTCCCCTTAACCCTGCAATGGTAAGTATTGCAGTTTCTGAGAAACTGCAATAATTACTTGCAGGGTTAAGACAGCCACTAGAGGCACTTTCTGGTGGTCAGGCGACTTTTGGTCACCTAACTGATGCTGCAAGGACTATCTATACTTACCAGAACAACTATGATACACTGTAGTTTTTCTGTTAACTATAGTGTCCCTTTAATGGTCAACAGTGAAGACAAATATATTTTTACAAAGATAATATTATACTTCTTGGTGAAACTTACAAAAAACCTCTTCACTAGTTTATTGTTATGGTGCCAGGAAATATATGGCACTGGCTTACCTTTAGGGGTTAACCTGTTCATTTATGGTTTAGTCTTCTCTGGAGCCCCACTTAGCTCTGCCTGTTTACTTCTGATGTTTTCAGATTCTTTAATCAGAAAACCTTCAACTGCTGTGGACAGGGGCACCACTGATTGGCTTGAGAAATGTACGTATTTTTATCAAGCATTTTTTTTAAATAGAGAGCTATTGATTAGTCAGCTGGCAAACTATTCTTCTTCCTCTAGGTTGATGCCTCAGCCATTGCCATTGGCGGTTCTGTCCTAAATAGGGGGAAAAGATGATCAGTTCCATACTGTGCCCTTTTACTCAAGTATATTAACACCAAACTGAAAAGAACTATGATGCGGGTTAACAGTTGTTAGTAGCAGAAATTGTGCACTGGCAGAATGGCGAAATCTGCTGGAGAGCACTCTTCTGCTCATTACAGTGTTTATAGACCAAACATCTACAACCTTCCTAGCTCTAGTGGGCTCTGTTTCTCTCATAATTCCAACTACAGGACATATCGTCCTGATTCAAAGATTCAGACGGCTGATGCCTTATCCAGGATGTTTGAAGAGTCGGATCTAAGTAAGGAGACACCAAGTACCATATCACCTACTCATCAATTTCTTCCTGTAACCATGTCGATTTTAGATAATATCAGAATTACAGATATACATATCAGGAATACCAAAGGTAACTCCTCCTTTGCAATTCAAACAAGGACTCTGATACTATGACTCTCAAATTTTCATTCCTCTTCCACTTCAAGGAATTAAGATTGAGATTCTCAATCTATTCCATGAAATCCTGCCATCAGGTCACTGTAGAATCACACAATCTCTAGAAGGTATCAGTCACTATTTCTGGTAACCAACTATTACTAAAGACACCAAGGAGCATGTCCATTCATATGAGGTCTGTGCTCGGTCAAAGACTCCAAGACCAAACCAGTCCATTTCCTTCAACCTTCCCCTGTTAAAACTATACCCTGGTCGGAGATTGACATGGATTTCATTGTGGGGTCACAATTTACATCCCACTTTTGGTCTCACTTCTGCCGACACTTAAAGATCCAATGCTGTCTATTTTCTGCATATCATCCACAGACAAATGGGAAAACAGAATGGACTAACCAAACATTCGAACAGTACTTCCATTGTTTTACCACCTACCTACAAGATAATTGTCTGTCTCTACTCTCCAATGCAGAGTTCTCATATAATAGCCACATACACCACTCAACAAGTGTTCTCTGTTCTTTGCAAACTACAGTCCATTGGACTCCCAGATCTACCATGCCCTACAACTGCATCTGACGTAGCCCAAGGATTAAACAAGCATAGAGAACAACAATGCCTGCTACTGTTGTACTGTGGTAGTTGTACAACAACGATATAAGGGACATACCAGAACAAAGAGATCTATCTTTAAGCCAGGAGACAAGGTATGGCTGTCCACACAGAATATGTTTTGTCCTGTCCCTCAAAGAATCTAGGACCATGTTTCATCTTAACCTTTGAAATAACCAATGTTAGCAATCCTGTCACAGTATGTTTGGATATCCCTGCCTCCTATCAGGTCCATACAGTGTTCCATATATCCCTGCTCAAGCATTGGAAGCAATATCCCCATCGCAATATTGCTCCTCCTCCACCAGTTGTTGTCAACGGGTCTGAGGAGTAAGAAATTCATGAGATCTGTGACTCCAGAAGGTGCAGGGGTTGTGAATATTTAAGAAACGTTATGCCCCATTAGAGCTTTTTTGGGAGCTGGGAATGTTCATTTTCCTGCCTTTGACTCTTGACCTCGCTCTTTTGCTGTCAGCCATGATAATTGGACTGCTTGATATCCCTTCCTGTCAGCTCCTTTCTGGATTTATTGTTAAGACACCCCCTCTTCTGACATCTTAGATTCCAATATC
Source organism: Pelobates cultripes (assembly GCA_933207985.1). Taxonomy (NCBI): domain Eukaryota; kingdom Metazoa; phylum Chordata; class Amphibia; order Anura; family Pelobatidae; genus Pelobates; species Pelobates cultripes. Next base: position 395,185,151 of record OW240912.1, on the reverse strand, counting down.
ACTCTCAGACACATGGGAAGGTCATGTTTGCAAGGGGTTTCTGTTCCAGTTTGCAACTGAGTTCCTCTCCAAGCAAAACCAACTGTTGGATGTCACAACGTGAATGGTTGAATGGTTGGTGCCAGGGTCCTCTTTGCACCATAATTTCAATATGATGAAGTTATGGTGACCAGGGGTTCTCTTTAACTCCACTAATGGAGTCTTTAGAAAAACAGGTAAAGGTGGCTGCAGTAAAACAAACATTTTGGAAAATGTTAAAGGTCAGCTTAGTGAAGAGGTAGTGATGGTCAGAAACTAACTGTGGTTGAGGAAATTTGCACAAATATAATAGCCGACTCCATTACCAAGGAATTCAAGAATATTTTCAGTTTGGAACAGTTAAACATGTAATTTTTTTATTTGCTACAAAATTACTTTTCTGGAAAAGAAAAGCCCTTCATATATCAGTGAGAGTTATCACATTAAGATAATTAAGTGAAAAAGATAAGTTGTGCAAATTTTATATCTTTATAAAAGACTGTTTTTCAGTTACAATACTAGATAATTGCTCATACATGTGATATAAAATTAAATCCGCAGATTCACAATCCTGTCTGGTTTAATACATTTATTTAAAGTTCCTTTTGTGAGACTATGCTAAAAATGCAATACATTTTCTACTCAACATGAATATGCAAATATGTTCTAATTGAAGCAAGGTAATATTCCATCTTTCACAGTCTGGTTAGGTCAAGACATCAACGCACTCAGTGGGTATGCATTGAGAGTAATGGATGAACTCCAAAATGTATTATCTTATGCTGGATAAGTAAAATGTTTCAAACAAACTGCTGCCTTCATTAATGGCTTTTCACTTTCTATGGCATACAAAAAAGGTTCCAGAGTGTCAGAAAATAATTTTGAAAGGCTTGCACATAGAAGCATGTCCAACATTTCATCGTTTTTACATAATGTCAAGATTGTTTATTCACAATATGGTGTGTTAGAATCGATTTTGAGACACGCTGCCAAGCAGTCTAAAACATCTGAAATTGAATTAAAAAGTTCATAATTAGGGAAGTCTAATTACATGGGAATTAGAAGTGCTAATTATTTCTCACCCCCAACAACTGCATCCAGTTTTATGGTGGGCAGAGTAAAAGGTGACAGCTAGTGACTCGACTTGCATAACTGGGGCTGCCCAAAGGCGTCTTTGTCCAATGAGCTCACTGCATGGTCCTAGTGTCTTTACTGTAGAGCGGCCACTTCTAATGATTTGATTATGCAAAATTTTATGGGGACACCAGGAACAAAGTCAGGACGAAGGGACTAAAATAGGGATCGCCCTGTCAAAATCCGGTCTGCATTTACTTACAATTCTTCAAATTCCTTTTTGCATTAAGTTGGTGTTAAAATACATTGCAAAGACCATGGGTTTAAAAGGAAGCACAATTGTGATGAATCAAGTAGACTCCACACTCTGTATTTGCCAATATTGGGGTTTCCATGAAAGAGATATTTACAGAGGAGGCCTAGTTTAAAAGACATTATACAACACATTATCACACTCTATATCCTCGCACCATTCATTGTCATTTATATTTTCTAGATCGTAAGCTCTTTTGAGCAGGGTCCTCATCAATCTATTGTTTATGTAAAATGTTGTCATTTTGTCATTTATTGTTAAATTTCTATCTTTAGAATATTTTAAAGTGCTGCGGAACAAGTTCACGCTATATAAATGACAATGATAATAATAATACACTTACAGTGGCACTTGGACATGGCCCTCACTGCTTTACATTTAATGTATGTAATATATAAGAACATATGTTTGCGTACAACGTAAGTGAAGGAATATTTAAGCATGTAATATCTAAATACATGTAACAAACTGCAATAAACAATCAGCCCATATCTACATCTTGTGAACATGGATATCTGCTAAATATTTATTGTAGTTTGCTAGGACGGAGACCAGGATGACTGCGTCATGCTGCAAACATCTTTGCTACGCAGCCCTGGTAGATCATGTGCACAATATCAGTACATCCTGTTCATGGTTTAGTAAAGCGCTCCCATTCTTTCGTGTCCACATTCTGTTAATTTGTGTGCAATATATATCTGTATCGTGGGAATGGTTTACTAAATTGTGTGCATGCTTCAAAAAAAATAAAAATACTTTGTGACGCCTCCAGGGCTCTGTATGCCAGATACTGCACTCCTGGTTCCTACACTTTACAGGTGATGGAGAGCTGCTCAAGATAGGTGCTCCAGAACAGGGGGCTTGCCCAAAAGTATACTTGCAAAACAGAAGAAGAGCTGGACACTCCAAAAGCTTTTAGAAGTGACAATGTTTTGGCCATGAAAGGCCTTTATCAATTCTTGGACATAACATAATTTTTGGGTTAACTAGTAACGCATAAAAATACATACATTTAATTTATTCATTAAATAATTTGCCAACAATCCTTTTATATATTTTGAAAGTATACACAGAATATTGCACTTGCAATCATCAATGAAGAAAAAAAATGTTCTTTCAAATCCATGGAAGAATTATTCAGGAGAAAAAGGCATTTATTGTTTGAGATGCATCATCTGTGTGCTAACAGATTCGCCATAAACTCAATGCACAAAGGTCACAGGCAACCGCCCATAAACACAACACACCACAAGCAGCTACCCCACACACATACAGAAACAAACATACACATGTTCACAGGGACATACTTCTACACACAAGGATACTCAATGTCAAACACACACTCTCAGATACATGCACCGGTAGACAATGCCAGACACACTCAGAAATACACACAGCCAGATACACATTGTGACGGATTGTCTGTATTTGTTACTGCGTGTGCCTCTGTGCATTAGTGTGTTTGTGTATGCACGTGCATGTACCAGAGTGTGTATATGTGTTTGTGTCTTAGCGTGTATATGCGTGTGTGTAACAAGGTATATATGTGTTCATGTATTAGTGTGTGCGTCACATTGCATTGGCTGCAATGTGAGGGAGGTTTGGTACAGGCAAAGCAAAGGTAAAGTGGCAACATAGATCATATACATACATACAAAACGTGGGGAAACACATAGAAAGAACATATAGGATATATCAAAAGATATATGTGAAAGTATTATAGAATATGTGGGGAAAATGTCTATGACAGTGTTTTCTTATCTGTAACTTTATTATTTGGTAAATAATTTTTTTTTTTAATCTGTTTTTCTCAATCAAAAACTTTATTTCTGTTTAAAATAATTCCTTCTCACTGTCACTTATGTGTACACCACTGCCAGACTATACAACCATACCGGGCAATAGTGTATTAACAATTAGCGTAATTGCAAATTCGATTTGTTTATTGTAATTCATTTAGTTTGCTAATTATGCCATAACTACAGTCAGCGAGCTCACAACACAGTATCACAGGGAGCCGCGACACTGCAAGCTTCTGAACAATGAATACAGAGACTAGCAAGCCCGCCCTTCAGTATAACTACAGCTCTTTATAGAAAAGAGTGTAGGAGCACTAGGTATAAAGATTAACAGGCAAAAAGAGGGCTTAAACCTATATATGGTAATTGCAAAAACAAGAGCAGAACAGAGAGGCACTGACCATCTAGTATTAGGCAGTAACTTACATTTTAAATTAAGTTTTAAACCCTTACTGTCTAATACTAGCTGGTCAGAGCCTCTCTGTTCTGCTCTGGTTTTACAGTTCGTTAAACACATACAATGCAACTTCTATTTTGTTTCCACTATGGGTGTTTGTGAAGCCTTAGGCGAAAACCAAACAGGAGGCCCACACTAAGTCTAGATGCGCTACAGATTCACCAACAACATGGAGCTCCTAAAAAAGAGGGACATTATGATTGAAAAGAGGGACAGAGGGACTTGGGTATAAAATAGGGAATGTCCATCTTAAATTGGAACACTTGGGAGGTATCATGTACACAGAGAAGTGAACCAGTGCTTCTGAACCTAAAATAATTTGCAGAGTCGTCCCAAGATTACATGGCACCTAGGGTGAAACTGATCCTGTAATGCAGTCCAGCGAGGCCATACTATAAATAGAGACAGGTGGGAAGGGATGATCTGTACATCATTCTCTCACCTGTCACACGGAATTGATCACCCCTCCCCCACGTGTTACAAAATTTAGATTCAAGATTTATTTATACATTCAAGACAATTTTAGAGTGTCACATGAGTCAAATACATCATGGAAGTAGCTCTGCCGACTTTCAACTATGGATTACATTCTTGTAGGTAAAATCTGTCCATTAATGCTGCACTCACTTCAAGCTGTGTATTTCCTCATATAATGCATATTTCTATCTTCTCTCTACTTATAAAGTTTTTTGTTTTTTTTTACTTTGACAATTTTTATTAATTGTTTATTTCAATGTCATTGATTAGTTGCTTCAGTACATCAGTACAGTCTTTTATTCCACTTTTCTGGTTGTTAACATCATACTAAACTTGCAAAACAGTATATTGCATCTACAATTTCTAGCTGCTCTTGTACTTGGAGATAGCGCAGTTCCCTGTCAAGGTGTACTGATTTTACATATCGTTCCTTGTGGGTGATGGCGGAATCTTTACTGTTCTTAGGGGGGTAGATGGGAGTATGGGAGGACAAGAACCAAGGGGTCGAGGGTGGGGGAGGGGAGGGAAAGGTGATCACTCCCTGGTACGAGTCTAGGGTCCGTGGCATGATGTGTCTGCCAGCTGGGGGGTTGCGCTACACTTTTTCAGCTGTGCCATATACCAGCTTCTGGATACGCCCTATCAAGGCGGGAGGTGTTTACGGGTGGTCAGCTTGTACCTCCTTTTGCTGTTAAGCTGTGTCATTGCATTTATTCCACTGGTGCTTTCATTAGTACATTCATTATCATGGTTCCTATTTTGAGGAACACAGCTGTCGGTTTGTAGGTGTCTGCGCGTGCTTTCTCACATAGGGGCAATTTGGAGTGCTCTAGATATTGGCGCCAGCTATCCCATGCATCTGACCAGGTTTTCTTGGAGTGAGAGGAGCGCCTGGCTACCTCGGTGGTTTCTAGTAATTGTATGCATTGCGTGATTGGGGACTGTTTGGCGGAATGCCAATGTCTGCTAATAACCGTTAAAGCAGCCATAAGTATATGGTAAATTAAGTATTTTTGCTTTGTGCGTAGGTTTATTGGAAATAGTTGAAGAAGGTATGTTTCAGGTTTGCGAGGTAGATGTGTGTTTGTGCTTTCTTGTATGATGGTGGTTACCTCTTCCCAGAAGGGGGCGAGGATGGGACATGTCCACCATATGTGGAGCATCATGCCTTTATGTTGCTGGCATCTCCAGCGTGTGTCTGAAGCAATGGGTGCACCGCCTTAATGCATGTGGGTACTAGGTCCCACCTGTATAGGATTTATGGGATAGCTCCATATGGGAGGCGCATTTAAAGAGTGAGCTATGTGCTAGTAAAATTTCCTTCCACTGAGATGGGTTCAGGGTGTATGTAAATTCTTTCTCCCATTCGGTAATGAATGGAAATTGTGAATGCATTGATTTGTAAATCACAGAGATTCGTTTTTGGGGGGTAGGAGGTGTGAGCAGATTTTTTTTCTACCACCGTCAGCTGTGGTTTCTGTACATCTCCAATCCAGGTTAACATTTGTTTAGTGAACCATGATATTATTTGTAAATGAGAAAAGGAAACCATTGTGTTAAGGTGGAAGGAGGCTTTGAGGTCCTCAAAGCTTCTAAGCTCTCGGCCCTGGAGCAGTTGATGTAGGTGTGTGATGCCGTATCGGTGCCACAGTGTATAATTGAAATTGGGAATTACATAGTGTAGTGTTTTTAGTGGTGTTGTGGGTAACGTTTTACCATTCCAACCTAGTTTGCTACAGTAGTTGTTCCAGACATGTAGCACCTTGGTGGGGAGCATCGAGCTGTTCGCAGGCCTGATGGGAATATTATTGGCATGGTTCGTTTCTAATACCGTCAACGAGAGTGGATGGTCTTGGTTGCATGCTGCTATTAATGGGCTCAAGATGGCTGCTCGGTAGTAATTTTTAGTACTTCCATCCCTTGCCCTGATTGCGGCATGTCTTAGCGTGTATATGCGTGTGTGTAGCAAAGTATATATGTGTGCATGTATTAGTGTGGGAGGTATGGTACATACATAATATACATACATACAAAATGTGGGGAAACACATAGCAAAAACATATAGGATATATCAAAAGATATATGTGAAAGTATTATAGAATATGTGGGGAAAATGTCTATGAAACTGTTTTCTTATCTGTAACTTTATTATTTGGTAAATTATTTTTTTTTAAATCTGTTTTTCTCAATCAAAAACTTTATTTCTGTTTAAAATAATTCCTTCTTACTGGTACTTTTGTGTACACCACTGCCAGACTATGCAACCATACTGAGCAATAGTGTATTAACAATTAGCGTAATTGCGAATTCGATCGGTTTATTGAGACTCTGGGTCTGCTTTTGTCCCAGATGAACTTCATTAGTATCAGTTGTGCTTCATGGAGGAAGTGGGGTGGAAGTTTTATAGGTAGGGTCCTGAAGAGATATTGCAATTTTGGCAGGACAACCATTTTTACCGCGGCTATCCTGCCTGACCAAGAGATGTATTTGCCCTTCTATCCCGTTAGCAAGTTCTTTATCTCGTGCAGTGTTTTTTGGTCATTTGTTTTGTACAGGTTTGTCAGTTTCAGGGTGAGGTTGATTCCTAAGAATTTAAGATGGTCAGTTCTCCAGTCATATCTGAAGGAGCTACGGAGGTTGTTTAGCTTATCTGTGAGGATATGTATGCCCATGGCCTGTGTTTTGGTAACATTCTACTTATATAGATTAACAGTGGGCACCTGTAGTTGATCAGCCAGGATAGATATCCAACCTGTCTTTTCTGTAAAAAATTGTGAGGAATGCTAAATAAGGGGTGTGTTGTGGGATTTACTCATTGTATCATGCATTACAGGGCAATGGTTAATTATACTTAACCTATAGTGCTTTCATGGATGGAGAGTCTTCAAACGCTCAGATGTTGCGGTATCCTAGATAATAGTGTCTAAGGTCCTTGAGATATCATAGTAAACTGCAAGGATAGAGTGGTTTAGAAATGTCTTCGGAACCCCAATACGGCATTATTTTCCCCTAATATGCACGTAACCATTCTGTATTTTTAAACATCACGTGCATTTTTGAGGACGTGGAATGATAAGTGCTTTGGCGGTAAGGTTAGTGTTAGAGTAGTGGTTAATTTAAGGTTAGTGTTAGAGTAGTGGTTAGTGTAAGTGTTCCTTTATTCGTCAGGCAGACTTACATGTCTCGTACTGTCAAAGTTTTGTGGAGTTTGTTGTCTCAGAATGGTGCTATTTGCAGCTGCTGCACTTGATGAATTGATGAATATAAAAGATTACATGTAATTATTTTGCAATGGATATGTGTGTTTATTATAGGTTAGTTTTGAGATGTGCCTGAGACAACAACAGATAAATAATGAAGAAAAGGAGGTGGTTCCAGGGCAAGACAAACCTCTCCATTGGGTGTACCACTGGCAGATAGTGGATGTGGCTCACATTACACAATCCTATCAGTGGCTGGAAAATGCAGGACTGAAAAACAGCACCGAGGCACTAATCCTAGCAGCACTAGAACAGGCACTCAGCACCAGATTAATTGAACCTGTGGTCTACCACACCAGACAGGACCCAAGGTGCAGAGTGTGCAAAGAGTCCACTGAGACAATCCAACACTTAGTAGCCATGTGCAAGATTTTAGCAGGGACAGCATACATTGAGAGGCACAACCACGTGGCTGGGATTGTGTACCGAAATACAGTTGCAAGAAAAAGTATGTGAACCCTTTGGAATGATATGGATTTCTGCACAAATTGGTCATAAAATGTGATCTGATCATCATCTAAGTCACAACAATAGACAATCACAGTCTGCTTAAACTAATAACACACAAAGAATGAAATGTTGCCATGTTTTTATTGAACACACCATGTAAACATTCACAGAGTCTGCCTGTCTGCATGTCACGGCGAGAAACGTGACACCCGGGACGGGTGAGAAAATCAAATATATATGTGTGTGTATGTACGTAAACATGCACAAATACAAGTATATATATTCTCTGTTTTCTAAAACATTAAAACATTCAACAAGGCCTGAACAGCCTTCCCAAAAAGTCTCAGTACTCTTAGAATACAATTTACTACTGTAAGAAGAATGTTCCAATTTTTCTCTTTCAGCAAGTCGTCAAATCAGATTGAACCCAACAACCTGCTTCCCATGGGGCCACTTAAGCTTGTTCTAGTTGTCATTTTTTTTTTTTAAATGTTAGAATTTGTGTTGCACTATTTGTGTGTTACATCTTTTAGCTTGCACTCAGCAAAGGCAACATGCCTCGTACATTGAGAATGTTTTAATGAGATTTGAACTGCGAGGAGTACGCGCCTCTTTTTTTGTGTGCAAATTTAATAAACATCATAAATTATGCAAGAACTGTAGGTTTATGGTTTTCATAAATTCTGATAAAAGATTCTTTTGCAGATAGTCGGACAGCCATTGCATTTGAAATCAGAGCATATTGATCCTTGACCTTCTAAATAATTTCTAATTTAAATAACCTTTGATAAAAGTTTTGTAAAATCAAAAAGTGTTTTTTTAGATTAAAACAATGTGTAATTAATTCCAACCATGGGTTGTTATTTGAATATTTTATTCTATTGCATTATTCCATGGTTATACGTTTTATAAACATGAGAAAAGCTATAATACAAATGTTGTCCAACGTTTTCTTTTAGTGTCACAATTTACTTTAGGTAATATTTATAACACATAGGAAACGATTAACACAATTGCAAAAAAAAAAAAAACAACCAACAAAGATGATGTTTTTGTAAATTTAATAGCATTTAGCATCCACTTAGCACAATCGATTTTATAAGATAACTGATTCTAGGCATGAACTGTTAAGTAAGTATTTTGAAAAAAGAGACAGTGAAGACACAACTGACAGATTTCCTATTCTAAAAAGAGAAAAAATGCTTTAATACATTATGAAAACACAAAGCTCCTAAGATTTAATCCCGAGAATAATAAGAAAGAAATACACAAATGTTCCCACTCAATGGTTACATAGTTACATAGTTACATAGCTGAAAAGAGATTTGCGTCCATCAAGTTCGGCCTTTCTCTCATATGTTTTTATTGTTGATCCAAAAGAAGGCAAAAAAACAGTCTGAAGCGCTTCCAATTTTGCAACAAACTAGGAAAAAATTCCTTCTTGACCCCAAACTAGCAGTCAGATGTCTCCTTGGATCAAGCAGCTATTACCCCACTAATTAGAAATCATATCCCTGTATGTTATGTTTTTGCAAGTATTTATCCAATTGCAGTTTAAACATCTGTATGGACGCTGATAAAACCACCTCTTCAGGCAAAGAATTCCATATCCTTATTGCTCTTACTGTAAAAAAACCTTTTCTTTGTCTTAGATTAAATCTCCTTTCTTCCAGCCTAAATGTGTGGCCTTGTGTCCTATGTATAGCCCTGTTTATGAATAGATTTCCAGAAAATGGTTTGTACTGGCCCAGAACATATTTGAATAATGATATCATATCCCCCTGGGGCGCAGTTTTTCCAAACTAAAGAAATTTAAATTTTTTTAACCTTGCTTTGTAACTAAAATGCTCCATTCCTTTCATCAATTTGGTAGCTCGTCTCTGCACTTTTTCTAGTGCCATGATATCCTTCTTTAGAACAGGTAGCCAAAGTCTCACAGCTTATTCAAGGTGTGGTCTAACCAGCGATTTATAAAGAGGCAAAATTATATTTTCATCCTGAGAATTTATTCCCCTATTTATACACAACAAAACCTTACTGGCCTTAGCAACTGCAGACTGACATTGCATATTGCTGCCTAATTTGTTGTCTATAACAATTCCCAAATTCGTCTTGTGTGTTGTTATCCCTAATTCACTACCATTTAGGGTGTACGTTGCTTGTGAATTCTTGACCAGCAGTGCATAACTTTGCATTTCTCTACATTAAATTTCATCTGCCATTTTAGTGCCCAGTCCCCCAATCTACCTAAATCCCTCTGCAGCAAAGCAATATCCTGCTCACATTTTATTACTTTACAAAGTTTTGTGTCATCTGCAAACACTGATACATGGCTTTCAATGCCTATTTCAAGATCATTTATAAATATGTTAAATAGTGATGTCCCGAACGGTTCGGGAACGGTTCGCCACGGACTCATCATTGAGTAAACTTTGACCCTGTACCTCACAGTCAGCAGACACATTCCAGCCAATCAGCAGCAGACCCTCCCTCCCACCTCCTGGACAGCTCACTAAGAATGCAGCTTCACAATGAATGTAAAATGGATGCTGTCCAGGATGTGGGAGGGTCTGGGAGGGAGGGTCTGCTGCTGATTGGCTGGAATGTGCCTGCTGACTGTGAGGTACAGGGTCAAAGTTTACTCAATGATGAGTCCGTTCGCAAACCGTTCGGGACATCACTAATGTTAAATAGAATTGGTCCCAAAACAGAACCCTGAGGGACACCACTTACCATTTTTGTCCAGCCTGAAAATTTACCATTAATGACAACTCGTTGTACTCTATCCTTAAGCCAATGTTCTACCCAAAAACAAGAATATTCATCTGGACCAGTGATGGCAAACCTGTGGCACGCCGGGTCCTCTCTGTGGGCATCTGACCATATGTCGCCGGGAGAGGGGGCCTCTGGATGTCTGCAGAGTAGGCACCTGCCTGCCCGAAATGGCAGGCGCCTACTCTGCTTCCTTGTTGGGAGGACAGGGGGAGGGCTTTAGGAAGCAGCTCTCCTGTCCTCCCGCGCGATGCTGTGTCGAGCATTGCCGCGCGTTACCATGGCAACGCTCCACACAGCATCGCGCGGGAGGACAAGAGAGCTGCTTCACACAAACCTACTTACCACCACCGGTCCACCAGGGCTAGCTGTGTCCCCCCCCCTCCTTCATCAAAGGTAAGAGGAAGGGAGGGGGGATACAGACTTAATAAATATATATATAATTTTTTAATGTATCCCTATCCCCCACACACCACAGCACCCCTACCCCCACACACCACACCACCCCTGACCCCACACACCACAGCACCCCTACCACCCACACAGCACCCCTACCCCCACACTGCACCCCTACCCCCACAGCACCCTTACCCCCACACCAGCACCCCAACCACCCATACACACAGCACCCCTACCCCCACAACACACACAGCATCCCTACCTCCACAACACACACACAGCACCCTACCCCCACACATCGCCCTACCGCCCACACAGCACAAAACCCCTACCCCCACACACATCACCTACCCCCACACATCACCCTACTCTTCCACACAGCACAGAACCCCTACCCCCACACACACATCACCCTACCCCACACACACCACCCTACCTGCCCACACACAGTACCCCTTCCCCTCACACACACACAGCACCCCTACCCTGCACACACACAGCACCCCCACACACAGCGGCTCCACACACACTGCACCCACACACACACTGCACCCCTCAGACAGACACACACAGCATCCCTCAGACACACACACAACACCCCTCACACACACACAACACCCCTCACACACATAGCACCCCTCACACACACACAGCACCCCTCAGACACACACACAACACCCCTCAGACACACACAACACCCCTCACACACATAGCACCCCTCACACACACACAGCACTCCTCACACACACACAGCACTCCACACACAGCACTCCTCATACACAGCACTCCACAATCTTACACAGCACTCCTCACACACACACAGCACTCCTCACACACACACAGCACTCCACACACAGCACTCCTCATACACAGCACTCCACAACCTTACACAGCACTCCTCACACACACACAGCACTCCACACACAGCACTCCTCACATTCAGCACTCCACACCCTTACACACAAACACATACATTGCACCCCTCAATGCAGTATGTGCGTGTGTGTATTCAGCAGTCTGTGTGTGTGTGTATTCAGCAGACTGTATGTGTGTGTATTCAGCAGACTGTGTGTATGTACTCAGCAGACTGTGTGTGTGTGTGTACTCAGCAGACTGTGTGTTTGTACTCAGCAGACTGTGTGTGTGTGTGTGTACTCAGCAGACTGTGTGTATTCAGCTGTGTATGTACTCAGCAGACTGTGTGTGTGCGTGTGTGTGTATTCAGCAGTCTGTCTGTATGTGTATTTAGCGGCCGGAGTGTGTATTTAGCAGTCGGTATGTGAATGTGTTCAGCAGTCTGTGTGTATGTATTGCATTTGTTGGAGATACTAATAAATATAAGCTTAATTTTATCTATTTATATCATTATTTAAAATTTGTATCATTGAATTCTCTGTTGTGTTCTTCTTTTAAAACAAAAGTTGTTAATTAGTTCAGACAACTGTACGAGTTGTTTTTTTTAAAGTTAAACCTCAGTATTCAGGTTTAATTGCCGTGTTGGCACTTTGAGGAAAAAAAGTTGGCATGTATTACGGTTTAGGCACTCGGGCTCAAAAAGGTTCGCCATCACTGCCCTAGGTAGACACGAATCACTACTTCACAACTGGTTTACAACCAGTTCCTAACCATCACTACTCATTACCAAGAAACTAACTACTAACCCCAAAAAAACTCAGCACCAGCCTCTGGCCATTTAATGACCATTTAATCCATACAGGTCCAATGTGAAAAACACTTGTTAACTTTATGACATTAAATTTAAATCCTAAATCACATTTAGAGCATATTGAACTATGTCAACGTACAATAAAAAAAAATGAAAAGGTCAAACACATGATTTAAAAATAAATAAATTATCCTTTCTATCAGTAAAGTGCGAGATATATTTAATTGAATAGTACCCATAACAAAACAAATGACCTAGAGATGGCATAGCAGAGAATCACAGTTTGAAATGTTTTGATACATTTGATTCACTGTTGCTATGTCCCATTTAAGCCAATCAGAGAGTGACGTATGTATGCACGGGAGAGCACTTTTGAACCAGCAAGGTGTTTCTGTGCTGTGCTTTACTAGTGATTAGCTAAGTTGCCACTTGTCGTAATATTGCAAGCAGTCATTATTGGTGGCCAACTGTTGATGAAAAAAAAGTTGGCATGTATTGCGGTTTGGGCACTTGGGCTCAAAAAGGTTCGCCATCACTGATCTAGACCAATTTCTTTTAGTCTGAAGACTAACCTATTGTGAGGAACCGTTTAAAAGAAAAATAGAATACAACTTTCCTTTCTTGTCTTTGAAATGTTTATGACATTAAATGAAACATTCATATTTTTTTTTATTATGTAAAATTCACTTTTACCACATGACAGGAGGCTTCATATTTGCATAACTTTCTATACTATAAATCTTCAGCAGCACAGATCTATCAAAGTAAATGAAACCATTTAAAAATAAGTATCATCACAAATATAAGTCAGGACAGCCCCCAACTCCTCCTCTTTCTTTGCTGCTCCCACAGAGGCACAGGTCAGAGTATTTGCTCCTGCTAATTTTTTACATCATATTGTAATTTCCATCTCTTTAATTTCATATTGGGTCTTTTGCCTGTCACCTACTATTCATCTCACCACCTTCTACAGTTTGCAATAACCCTTTTGGGGCTTATTTCTTATCTCTTTATTATTTTGATCGGCTTCTGGGCCGCTTTTCTGTTCCCCTGGGGTCTCCCTTCACTGTCTACCTATCGATACACACTAACAGACCGTTCACCGAAGCCAGCAATAGCGCCGCAGCACAGCATACTTGTGGGGATCCCTCCTAGTACTAACTAGGACATGAGATTCACTGCAGCCATTTTAGATTTACCCTACAGGCACCCAGTGATGGCCGGATCCGGGATTTACTGTGGGGACACACTCCTGAGCTGGAATACTGTGAGAGACACTAAGGATATTGCACAGGAGCCGAAAAACACCTATATACTACCACACTGACGTGATATCAAAGGATTTACAGGTGCTAATTTGCTCATTTCTATATACACAGTGGCATGTCTGTTTATGTTATTACATGGAGAATGTATATTTAAAAGGATAACTGTATGGACTATTGATAAAGACTGTTTATGTGTGACTATGTTCCTGGTGTGCAGACTGCCTGGCCCAGCTGAACACAGGAGAGCCCTGCTATACTTTAGGTACTTTAACATGCCCAACAGTCGTACCCCCAGCCACAGGCCTTTCATTAAGGAGACAGATCAGAGTTATCCCTGCCAGCGGTACCATACAAGTATTACCCATGTGTGACCATTCCATATAGGAACCATTACTAATTGGTACCTCCCCAAAGTTGGGGACTTAAGGGTCTGCCCCTTTGGCTATTGAAGCCTATTGACGCTTCCCCATTATTACAAGGGTTTGTTCCCCTTATACTACTAGCCACTAAATATGACCGGCACTGTGAAAGAACCCTCATAACACAGTATCTAGTGGTGAGTGATTACACTATCCCGATACCAGGCTAACCCCCAATTGCTCTGAGCAAGGGGTCTACCCACCAGGTCTTGCTTAAGCAAGCGTCCTACATATATACGTCGTTTTCCCCTCAGGACATCACAGATTGTTGCCATGTCGGATTCAAGTTCCCAAAGCAAAGATTTCCAGGCAATGATCAATGCTGTGGTGGCAGCTTCCATGGTGAAGGCGATATCCAAAATGTTATCACAAGCTCTGCCTGAACTCTCTACACAGGCTATGGGACTGACACCAGATGATGAGAAAGTGCCTCCCTCTCCGACATCATGCATTCAGCGGACTGGTCTCGGGAATATATCTTTCGAGTTTTCTACTTTCATCGTTCTTCTCATGCTTTCTTTAAAAATGTTAAAAATGCCAATATGAAGCCTCCTGTCATGTGGTAAAATTGTAGATTATACAACGTAGTGTACCTATAAGCTTAATTTTAGTAATGACAGGAGGCGGATATTTACCTCCCTGATTTCCATTTTTCTACGTATCAGATTTAATTCCATACATAATGCAGATTAATGATGTTTATATGTAGTTTATGTTAGATATGTTAGATACTGGTGTATTTTAGAATTAATTTTGGTTGTTGAGACGCATTTATCTAGTTACGTTGATATCAGTCGATATGATTAATACAATGCGCATTGTTCCCAACCTATATATTGTTTGGAGGTCAGTTACTTCAAGTAACTTTCGCTTGTTTCTTCTTCTTTTCAGCATGAAATAACACATCATGCGACGTGGAAATGTTACTACTTCCAAATAAAGTTACCCTCCGGAAGTTGTCCCATTTGCGAAAATCATATATACAACTACAGTGATCCCTCTGTATGTAAAAAAAAACACACAACTCTTTTATGCTAGGAATCTAGTTGAGTTGAAGATCAAATAGAGTAAAAATAAACAAAAGAATCCCAAAAGGTACTCATCCCCCCAAAAAAGAGTTTGGTAATCAAATATTTCCAAATATAACTTCATATCATGAAGGACGCAGTGATTCCCAACTTACTTAAGTAAATAGAAAAAAGAAGAATTGTCTAAATTGGAATTAGATTACAAAATAAAAAAAATGACATCCATTCATCCAGTTTTCTCTGGTGACAAAGATAAGGGATAGAATTGGCATAAGGATAACCAAATGATAAATCTGAAATATCTAGTTAAAAACACACATCAATCGAGAAGTATAATTCCATAAATGCAATTAAATGCTTAAGAGATCTTTCTTCCAAGAAAAAAGTTTGGTCATTGATGGAGAAGATAACAAGGACCAATGATTTTCTAAAATATAAGTTTGTGCAATTCTTTGACAATGTAGTCCAACAATACAAAATGCCTAGTATAGACATATCATATGTATAAAACATATATTCATACATGTGTGCATCATATTGTTCACATGTATTAAAACATACCTGGTGCCAGATATTTTCCATCAAATGTACAACTTCACTTTCAGAACACAAATACTTTTGTTCTTGGTATGAAATAATAGTAATAATACATTTTAATGGTGTTTTTTCTTTCTATAAAATATTAGCTATTTTGATTCTTTATCCAGTCTTAAATTGGCCCTCACATGTTAAATGAATGATACAAATATATGTGAGATAAGCAAAAACTATTGAAAAGAACTAAAAATTTAAATAAAAAAAATATATGTACATTTGGAATGTTTGTGAACTGTAAATTTTCAGACTTTGCGTTCTCTGCAGCAGTGTTAATTTTGGCGTCAAATTTTAATTTAGTTTTAGTCATATTTTTTTGACTAAAAAGCCATTTTAGTTTTAGTCGTATTTTAGTCATCTGAATTGTTTTAATTTAGTTTTAGTTGCCTAAATCTCCAGTGGATTTTAGTCGACTAAATCTCCAGCAGATGGGTTTAGTTAAAGCCTCTTTTGCCCCTTCCACAGCGCCTGCGTGCAGTGTTCATTTTGGTGCCAAATTCCAATTTAGTTTTAGTCATCGTGTTCTGACTAAAATGCCATTTTAGCTTTAGTCGTATTTTAGTCATCTTAATCGTTTTATTTTTAGTCACCGAATTTCAATTTAGTTTTAGTCATAGAGTTTTGACTAAATTGCCATTTTAGTTTTCGTCGTATTTTAGTCGTCTTAGTTGTTTTGGTTTTAGTCGACTAAATCTCGAAAATTTTAGTCGACTAAGATTTCACTAAAATTGTTAGTCGACAAAATTAACCCTGTGAATTCTGCCCAGACCAGAAAGTTGCTCAGCCGATTACAATGTTAATTTACCTTTCTATAACAGTAATAAGATTATCTAATTTTTTAAATTTATTTATTACTGGTATTTATAAAGCACCCACAGATTCCACAGCTGTGCTTTATGATAATAACAATGGTTTCCCAGAGATTACAGCTGTCATATTTATATTACAGAAAGTTAAGAGTTGAACTACAACCAAAAAAGCTTCTGTACAGCAAAGAGGAAATACGAGAGAGAGAGAAAGAGAGAGAGAGAGAGAGAGAGAGAGAAAGAAGAAACAAAATTGGCTTCAAGCGATATTATAAGCACCAAAGAACTTTTACTTAATGAAGTGGTTTTGGTTTAAAGATCATGTCCCTGCAGTCTAATTACTCAATTCTCTGCCATTTCGGAGGTAAATAACTTTTTTATGCAGCCCAAGCCACACCTCCCTGCATGTGATCTACACACAATCTCTACACATTTCCAGTAAAGAGAGATCTAATGTTTAAACTTCCTTTATTGCACATTCTGTTTAATTTAGAATTGATCATCTCCTGCTCTGTTAATAGCCTGCTAGACTCTGAAGAAGCATCTTGTGTATGATTAAAGTTCAATTTGCAGGGCAGGAGATCAAAACCTCTAAAGTAAGCAAGATCTGAGCCGAGGATCTTTTCTACCCTACCCTTAGGATGGCTCAGGCTGAATAAACAGACAAAAGCATACTATAGGCATCTATACAACTTTAGCTTATTTATTATAATTTTATTATTTATATAGCGCCATCAGATTCCATAGCGCTGTACAAAGGGTGGACTAACAGACATTTAATTATAACCAGACAACTCGATGTTCAGGAACAGAGAGGTGGAGGGCCCTGCTCAATGAGCTTCCATTCTAGAGGGAGTGGGGTATAGTGACACAAAGGGTACGAAGTAAGTTGTTAGAAAAGTATTCACTAAGGGAATTTTTGACAGTTGCAGGAGAGGAGTCATGGAGGGTAGGGGATAAAAACCTGCTAACAGTTTAATTGATATGCTTTCTTGAAGAAGTGAGTTTTCAATGATTTTTTGAATGAGTGGAGACTGGGTGAAATTCTTACGGAGGAGGGAAGGGAGTTCCACAGAAGAGGTGCAGTCCTGGAAAAGTCTTGGAGGCGGGAATAGAGGTGGGAGTACGGACAGAGGATATACGTAGGTCTTTGGCAGAGAGTAGGGGCCTATTAGGGAGGATAGGTAGGTTGGAGCAGCATTATGTAGGGACTTGTAAGCAAGCACCAGAATTTTAAATTGAGCCCTTTATCTAACTGGGAGCCAATGCAGGGACTGACAGAGTGGGGAGGTGTGGAAGGTGCGAGTGGACAGGAAAATGAGCCTCACTGCCGCATTCACTATAGATTGCAACAGTGCAATCTGGGAACACAGTGCAATCTGAGAAGAGTATTGCAGTAGTTCAGGTGAGAGAGAACAAGAGCACCTTAGCCACATCCAGGGTTAAATAGGGGCGGATGCACGTTATGTTTTTGAGATGGAAGCGACAGGATTTGGCGATTGATTAGACATGAGGGGTTAAGGAGAGGTTGTAGTCAAAAAGAACACCCAGGCAGCGAGCATGCAAGGTAGAGGTGATGGTAGCGCTGTTGACTTGGAGGGAATCAGACACAGGATTAGTAACACTTGAGGGAGGAAAGATCAGATTGTAGGTCTGTGATTAACTCTGTGTGTGTGTGTGTGTGTATCTGATTGTATGTGTGTGTATGTCCGTGTGTGCATACATATGTGATTATGTGTGTATAGGTCTGTGATTGTATGTGTCTGTGTATTTGTGATTGTGCGTATAGGTGTGTGATTGTATGTGTGTGTGTCTGCAATTATGTGTGTTTAGGTCTGTGATTGTGTATGTGTGTGGGTCTTTGTGTGTGTGTGTGTATGTGATTGTGTGATTGTGTGTACAGATCTGTAATTTTATGTGTGTGTGTGTCTATTATGTTTATGTATGTAATTGTGTGTATAGTGTTTAATTTTGTGTGTGTGCGTATGTGTGTTTGATTGCATGTGACTTTGCGTATAGGTGTGTGGGGGTGTGTGTGTATAGGTATGTATAGGTATAGTGTATAATTTTGTGTGTGTGTGTGTGTGTATGTATGTGATTGTGTGTATAGGTCTGTGTTTTTGTGTGTAGATATGTGACTGTGTGTATATGTCTGATTTTATATGTGTGTGGGTCTGTGATTTTGTGTGTGTATATTTGTGATTTTATGTGTGTGTGGCTCTGTAATTGTGTGTGTGTGTGTGTATGTATGTGATTTTGTGTGTATAGGTGTGTGATTGTGTGTGTGTTGAGGTCTGATTGTGTGTGTAGGGATATGATTGTGTGTGTGTGTGTGTGTGTGTGTGATTGTGTCTAGGTATATCTGTGATTGTGTGTATAGATCTGTAAATGTGTGTGTGTGTGTGTGATTGTATGTGTACATATGTTATTGTGTGTGTGGGTCTGGGATTGTGTGTGTGTTTGTGTGTATAGGTCTCTGATTGATTGTATGTGTGTGTGTCTGCAATTATGTGTGTATAGGTCTGTGATTGTGTGTGTGTGTGTGTGTTTGTTCTAACCCATGGTTTAGAAGTTGTTATCACCTGCTCTATAAAATGAATGTTAACCACACACAGGAGGCTCTTAAAGGGTCTAGCAAGGCCCTTAAAACAGTTTCTACCCTCTGTCTTGACTATAAGGCCAAATGATGTTAGTTTCTCCCCGAAAATAAGACATGCCCTGAAAATGAGCCCTACCCCGAGAAAAAGCCCTAATCATTAATTCGCTAATCTACGTTCAGGGAAGTTTCCCTGAACATAGAGTTGTGGGATTGCATGCGCTAGTAAGCTAAGCTATGTTCCCCTAACATAGATCAGAATCAACCGAACGTAGACCTGCTTTCTTGCACATGCTTGCTACGGTTTTTCCCTGAAATAGGACATCCCCCGAAAATAAGCCCTAGTGCGTTTTTCGGGGCAAAATTTAATATATGACCCTGTCTTATTTTCTGAGAAAGACGATACCTATGCATATAGCTTTTCTTCTGCCCTCCCTCCTCTCCCCTATACACCAAGTAATACAACAGTGCATGTTTGTGTAAGTAGTTGTTTTATGTATGTGTTTTCTTGTTTAGTTTTTCTGTAAGAACAGTTTAGGCGTAGCTGTTGGCCAAATAAAAATAATCTGTGTACTCTGAGGAGTTATACGGCAAATAAACAGCGCAAGACTGATTCTATGTGCATGAAACCAACAAAAAGAGTCAAAAACAAGTAAAAGAGCTGATGGGTTAGTACTGTTATCAAAGGTTATGTTAAAGAACTGTGCCATGCTACATTTGAATTGTTGGATGGTCCACGATTGTTTCGATGCCTACAGGAAGAACATTGCAAAGTGTTTTTTAATGTTAAACAGTACATCCCCAAAATAACCTTTGGAGGATATCAAAAATATGGAGTGGTATGTATTTTAATCATAAACAGCCTTGTTCTGTTTGATCAATAATATGTGCACTGGGAAACTGTAAGCTCTGGGAAGCAGAGGTTCCAAGCCAGATGCTACTATGTCGTACGTGGTACATTCATCTAACCTACCCTTAGGATCTATTCAAGTAGTCCTTCCTATTTAACTCAATATCATTTCTTGTGATAGCTTGCATTAGAATACAATTTCCAATTTTTTTGTATGTTCTACTTCAAAGTTGTCACACAATTCTCAGGGAGCAGAATACCGACACGCTATTGCCTTTAGATGAACTGCTTTGGTTATTTTACAAAGATATTGGGTAAACAAGAATTGTTGGAGAACATTTTTTTACATGAAAGGAAATTATGAATGAGATATCGCTTGATGTCTGAGCTGAGATTTTGCAAGCAGCAGAACGAAACACACTCTGCAGCAAACATGAGTAATTTATGAAATTATGTCTCTGAAATACCAAATCTATTTTGTTTTATCACAGTTTACATGTATAATGTACAGAAAGGAATAGAAAAATGGAAGATGAAGAGGGTTTCTTTGCTACGTAACTACAATATTTATAATGTTTCAGATCTGAGTTGCTTTAATTTATTAACCCCTTCACTACTGGGCACTTTTTTGACATATATCAGCATATCATTTATTTGAGGCAAGGTATGCATAGCTATCATATAAACATATCATAAAACATACATTTTGTGTATAGATTGCTTTGCAGACAAAAGTAAAAATTAAAATTTTGCAAATGTACACAATTTTTATCATTCATCCTTTATAAAAAAAATATTTGGGAAATAAAAAACTTTAGAAGAGGGTTATCTGTAGGGAATATCTGTCGTATAGGGAGAGGTATTAGCAGTAAAAAGAGAAAAGATGCCATTGTACAGAACACTTGGAGTATTGTACGCAGTACTGGAGACAGTATCTCCAGAAGGATATTGATACCTTAGAGAGGATTCAGAGAAGGGCTACTAAACTGGTTCATGGATTGAAGGATACAACTTACCAGGAAAGGTTAAAGGATCTTAACATGTATAGCTTGGAGGAAAGACGAGACGGGGGGATATGATAGAAACATTTAAATACATAAAGGGAATCAACACAGTAAAGGAGGAGACTGTATTTAAAAGAAGAAAAACTACCACAACAAGAGGACATAGTCTTAAATTAGAGGGACAAAGGTTTAAAAACAATATCAGGAAGTATTACTTTACTGAGAGGGTAGTGGATGCATGGAATAGCCTTCCAGCTGAAGTGGTAGAGGTTAACACAGTAAAGGAGTTTAAGCATGCATGGGATAGACATAAGGCTATCCTAACTATAAGATAAGGCCAGGGACTAATGAAAGTATTTAGAAAATTGGGCAGACTAGATGGGCCGAATGGTTCTTATATTCCGTCACATTCTATGTTTCTATGTAGGTGGCGGGCCAGAAGCTTAAAGGGAAACTGTAGTGCAAGAAAAACAAACTTGTTTTTCTGGCACTATTGCTCCATATAGTGCCCCCCTGCATCAAACTCCCTCTCCTCCCCCCGTGGTGCAGAAGTTGTTTTAAAAAAACAAACACTACTTACCGATGTCACTCTGCGCTGGTTCAGGCTCTGCTCCTCCTCGCCTACGTCAGCTAGAGTGGCACTACACTCGCCTTAAGACTTCCCCCAAAGGAAAGCATTGTATTATAATATTGCTTTCCTATGGGGTTTTGGGTGACACTGGATGTCATCATGCATAGCGTGAGAACGTCAAGCATCAGTTAGGCAGCAAGAAGTCGCCTAACCACCCAGAGAAGTCCCTCTAGTGGAGTTTGCCTTGGCAGGTAATTTTCTCTGTAACTGCAAGAATAACCATTTCAGGGTTAAAGGACCACTATAGGCACCCAGACCACTTCAGCTTAATGAAGTGGTCTGGGTGCCAGGTCCAGCTAGGATTAACCCTTTCTTCTATAAACATAGCAGTTTCAGAGAAATAATTTAAGTTAATCCAGCCTCTAGTGGCTGTCTCATTGACAGCCGCTAGAGGCGCTTCCGCGCTTCTCACTGTAATTTTCACATTGAGAAGACGCCAGCGTCCATAGGAAAGTATTGAGAATGCTTTCCTATGGACTGGCTGAATTCGCACACGGCTCATGCTGTGCATGCGCATTCAGCCGGTGACGACGAGAAGGAGGAGAGGAGGAGGAGAGTCCCCCGCACGGCGCTGGAAAAAGAGGTACATTTAACCCCTTCCACACACTAGAGCCGGCGGGAGGGGAGCCATGAGGGTGGGGTGGGGGGACCTAGAGACCCTACAGAGCCAGGAAAACGAGTATGGTGGAGACATTGCAACAAGACACAAAAAATAAACTCCATAAAAGTGCACCTGATCTGTCACCTTGGATGAGATCATCAAAATTGACAATCTCATTCAATCCAATGAATCCACCTTAGAAAGCATTAGATTGGCTGAGATCATCAACTCTGACAACTTTGACAAGGAGGTGGGATAGGGGAGGAGCCAAACGCAGCGCTGACCAATCAGCATCTGCTCATAGAGATGCATTGAATCAATGCATCTCTATGGGTAAAATTTAACATCTCCATGAAGAGCGCGGAGACACTGAACATAAGCGCTGCACGTTATGAGTCTATCACTAACCCAGGAAGCACATCTAGTGCCTGTCTGAGGGACTGCCACTAGAGGTGTCCCTAGGCAGCTATGTAAAGGCAGTGCTTACATTAAAATGCCTGCAGGGACTGACTATACTCACCAGAACAACTACATTAGGCTGTAGTTGTTCTGGTGACTATAGTGTCAATTTAAGCCTCTATATATTCACTACATATATAGAGACTACATATTGTAAGTTGTACATATTTTTTTCCCTAAGCCTGTACTAAGCACTCACACAGAAGGACTACTTTGTTATTAACAGCCATTAGCTTAACAACAGCTAAGTGTGCATATATCTATGAGGGTAGAAGAGAAAAAAGCAGATTCCTTTTCATCTTCCTCCTGAAAGCAGCCAAGAACCATATCATCAGGATGGCCGTCGGCCAACCTCACAGCAAGCCCTGGATGCACAGGAGCCCCACGAGTGTGACATACAAGTGAATTGAGTTATAAATTCAATAAAACCCAGCAGGTCTTATTTGTTCAACGTAAATGGACAACTTTACAAACTATACACAATTTTGGTAAGCTATCATCGCTGACGTTTGAAGCAAATCATCTAAACTTCTTTGGCCATCAACAGAAAGGAGTACTGCTGTTTACTAAAAGAATACATTTACTTTAAAGACACAGCATGCAGATGCATTACAAAAGCATTAGCATTAGCAAAAGCATTACTCGGAATCCTTGCAGGCCAGTTTTGAAATTTGAAAAGAATTCAGTCGTAATTATCAATCCCAAGTTACCAGTAATACTAAATTAGTCATGAATATGTCTATCAATTTTTTTCTTGCAAGTGTAAATATAAGTTGCATGTTAGACGCTGATACTTAAGTTAGAGTTCAGAATGTCATACAAGTTCGTGTTATCAGGTTATTTGACAAAAGCAAAATGCGTCAGGGATTGTTTGCGCAAAATACCTTTCCCAATCTGTACTTTTTAAAGTTTGATTTCAATAACGGTTTGACAGCTTTCACAATATTTGTGCCTATGTTTTGTGCTGTGGTTTAAGAGATACTGCCTGGTGGTTTACAAACATAACTGTTCTGTATCACATTTATACGCAAAGAAGAGAACTAACCGGATAAACAGTTATGCTTACGCAACTATTTTCATTCATTTACCACACACAATACATGTAGACTTGAGTATTAGCCTAATTCTGTTTGGAAGTACAGTAAGAACAAACTATACTGGTTGTGAATTGGAGCCAGTATAAGCTTTATGGGACATTGATTGTTTTCAAATGTATTTATTTTTTGCTTGTTATATGTAAGGCAAAGTAGTTTGCTTTTAAATGCGTATTCTTTAGGTTATTTTAAATCTTTAATTTCATATAACTACCAAAGAAATACTGCCCCCAATCCCACTCCCTGTGCTATTCTATGCTTGGTCATACCCACTACTCCAGAAGAGGCTTCTGCTCTGCTCCAGTCCCCCCACAACCTGTTCCCTCGATCCTATTCCTTCATATCTCATTCACGCACTGGCTCCTTTTCTTAATCTGCCCTTAACTAAAATAGTCAATCTCTCCCTCTACATTTCCTTCATCTTTCAAGCATGCAACTGTAACTCCAATTCTAAAAAGGCCCAACCTTGACCCTAACTCCTTATCCAAATATCCATCTATCTCACTACTACTGTTTGCCTCCAAGATCCTTGAGAGAGTTGTGTACTGGAGATTGACTGACTTCCTAGACTCCAACACTCTGCTTGACTTGCTTCAGCCTGGATTCCACGGTCATCATGCCGTTGAAACAACCCTGACCAAAGTATCCAATGATTTAATTGCTGTGAAATCCAGTGGTCGCTACTCTCTCCTAATTCTCCTTGACCTCGCTGCTGCTTTTCACACTGTTGATCATCAAATACTTCTCATCCTGTTTCTTTCCTTGCCTCTTCTCTGCAACCTCTCTCTGTTGACGTTCCCCAAAATTCCGTACTTGGTCCTCTACTGTTTTAATCTATACTGCCTCCCTTGGTCAACACATCAGCTCTTTTGGCTTTCAATATCACTTTTATGTGGATGACACGCAAGTCTATCTGTCCTCTCCTGATCTCTCACCATCCCTCTTGATTTGTGTCTCTGCCTCTCTGCCATTTCTAACTGGATGGCGGCTCATTTCCTTAAATTTAACCTGTCCTAAACAGAACTTCTTGTTCTTTCCACCCTCAAGTGTTGCCAATCCTGTGTCTGTTTCCCTCCAGGTCAATGGCACTACCATCAGCTCTACCTCGCAGGCTCTCTGCCTAGGTGTTCTCTATTACTCCCAGCCCTCATGTCCAGTCAATAGCCAAATCCTGCCACTTTCATCTCAAAAACCTATCTGCTCCTATTTAACTCCGGATGCACAAAAGTGCTGGTCCATCCTCTCTCGCCTTCACTACCGCAATCCGCTTCTCAGTGGTATTAGGCAACCCCAGCTTGCCATATTAGAGTCTTTAATGGATGTGGCAGCAAGGTTCATGTTCCTGTCTGCCCACACATCCCACTCCCCCCTCCCCTCTGTCAATCAATACATTAGCTTCCGGTAAGATATAGGGTTCAATTTAAAATTCTGGTACTTGCTTACAAATCTCTACTTAACTCAGCTCCTACCTATCCTCCATAAAACACAAGTAAGTCATTTCTGACCTTTACAAACTACTGATGACCTGCATCTATCCTCTGTTCATACTCGCATTTCTGACACTCACCTTCAAGACTTCTGTAGGGCTGAACTGCTCTGTCCTTGAAAGCATATCAATTTAACTGTTAATAGCTTTCCCTCCCCCTACCTTGGTAACCCACCGTGCTTCCTGTCCTTCAACATTCATCAAAAAAAAACTAAGCCTTCATTTAAAACTAGTCTAGCAACCTATATTTCTATAT
This sequence comes from Pelobates cultripes, assembly GCA_933207985.1. Taxonomy (NCBI): domain Eukaryota; kingdom Metazoa; phylum Chordata; class Amphibia; order Anura; family Pelobatidae; genus Pelobates; species Pelobates cultripes. The sequence goes on along the minus strand of OW240912.1, from coordinate 395,159,374 downwards.
TAGAAATAACCTTACCTAGTCTGTCACTATACCCCAATTAATCGAGCATGCAAGCTTCATTGAGTAGGGCCCTTCACACCCTCTGTTCCTGTCCGTCCAACTTGTATTGTTACAAATTCTTGGCTGTTAGTCTATTTACTGTACAGCGCTGTGGAATTTGTTGGTGCTATATAAATAAAAATAATATCAGTAATAAAAATACTGAAATATTGTTTAAGGAGATAATAGCATCGACATAGGCCTAATCTCTTGAAGACGGATGAGAATCTCAACTTACTGTTTGAGGAAGCTCAGAGGGCCATACAAACAAATGATAATGGGGAGGTTACGGATGTGACCCTCTGGGCTTCTTTTAAGTGTATAATGAGAGGACTGTTTATTAAATTAGGCTCTTCCATTAAAAGTAATACCAAAGAAAATCTGCAGCACTTATATATAAGATTATCAGACATTGAAAGGCAGCATAAAAACAATTTACATGCCAATTTGTTATCAGAACGTAAGATAATTAGAAAGAAAAACAAAAAAAATGGTTAACCTAGAGCCAGGAGATAATTACATAAAGGTAGAAAGCAGAAAAAAAGGGGGGTAACTCCTAAATAGTAAACATCAATAGAGAAAAAAAAAAACGCAAAAGAAAGAAATGCAATTCTACCTAAATGGAGTATATGAAAAAATAGAGAACATAAAATATAACTTTTAATAGATAAATATAAAATCTATGAAAAAAAAGTATAGCTAAAAATGTAAGGAGAAAGGAGAAACTGTCTAATAATATAGCTTTTATTCAAGTAGATAGGGCAGGTTGCGATAGTGGATATACTGATGTAAGTGTGAGTACGTTGGTAGCACTATTGCAATATGCTCTTGATACAGTACTAAAAACAACGTAGCAGATTAATGTATAAATGCCACTACTGACTATACCTAGGGGGGAGTGATATAGCGTTAAAGAGCAAGCAACTAAGTAGACTGCTTAGAATAGACCTAACACAAAGATAAGACAAACGTAATGTCTATAAATAAGAATAGAGCGCTAATAGCTAATAGTAACTGCACATAGATATACTAGTGCCGAGAGTAGCAGTGTGTAATACTATTATGGACGTACTTTTTGTGCATAGCCAAGGATAAGGGAAATGCCTTGACCTTCAATGTACTGAACTACCGTTCAGCTCGCAACAATGTAGAATTACTAGCATGTAGCAGTTAGCAAATTGGAATATATAACTGCACAAGTTACCAATGTGATAATCACCAGGTAAAAAATATATATAAGCAAAATTGTAATGCGCTGTCTAGTGAATGGTAGATAGTAAATAGAAACAATAGAGGTAATTCCGAAATCCTGTGCCTTCGAGGGCACCCCTTATCAAAATGCTTGCTCTAACCTGCGTCCCCCCAAGTTAAACAAAAATGGAAATAAATAAAGTATATACAATGTATACAAAGGTTACAAGCCACAGAGTCTCCATTGTGTTAAAAACTCCTAAGATGCTGGCCATGAATGAGCTTAGCATCGGTAGGTCTCAAGCGGAGAGTGAGAGACCAACACCAATAATGTCTCAACGTGTGTCCAGAGCCCCTGACGCGTGCGTTTCGCCAGTGAAACTCATCAGAGGGGAACCAGACTCATGTAAGTATAGGTGTATTTAAATCGATTTTTTTAACCAATGGTTGCTTGGGGAGGAAACATCCACAGTCAAGGGAATAATTAACCCTATGTTTACCTGAATTGTCTGGTTTCTAGCTAAAAATTTAATAATAATTGAGAATAAGAAAGGAGAGTTTTTACAATAAAGAAAAAGAGTTAATGAAAAGATAAATTAGAAAGGTGACAGTTGTGTCAATCTTTCAACTAAATATAAGTAACAATAGTTACATAATTAATAGAACGATTGTAGCAAATTATGCATGCTAGACAATTTAATGTTTAATACAGCTTTTGGATGATTCCAATATCTAATTTCTAAATGAGAATGTATCGTATTATTAAAGTGGTTATGACTATATACATATTTTTCAATAGTAGATATCAAGGTTTTCCAATATTCAGTTGTGACTTCTACTACGTTAAAGTCATTAATTAGACATAAAATAATTAAGAGATGTTACAATAAATGTTTACAGAAGACATTTGTGTAGCGGTACTTACCCTTTCCAGGGGCCGGCCGGGGTCCTCTGTTCGAGCCGCGCGCGGTCCTGCTGCTGCACGAGCCGCGCGCGGCTCAGCCGACCGCTGTGACTGGAAAGCGGTCACGTGTTCCACCTAACTCTAAGAGCGCGCCGCGGGTATCGGGCGCGCTCTTAAAGGTACAGTGGGTGCCTAAATTGGAAAAGGCATCCCATTGGTCCCTGTCATGCCACACTCCCCATACACTTACCTTTTGGGGGCGTGGATGTGACAGGGACCAATCAAATTAGATGTTTAGGTATTTATACTCACCTTCTTCCCTTTGTTCCTTGCCCTATCGTGGTTTCTGTATCAGTTCCCTTTAGCGCTTGTTGTGTTCAGTTGTGTTTCTCCGTATTGACCTTGGCTTTGTTTCTGACTACGTTTTCTCTTTATCCTTCTGTTCTGGTTGTCGGCTTGCTGTTTACTGTGTACCAGACCCCGGCTTGTCCCAGTTTACGCTGTCTCTCTGTGCCCTTGATTTCGGATCGTTCCTGACTCTGTCTCCTCTCATATACGTCGAGTCCGGCCATTCTAAGGTCCGGTAGACGTATCTCTCCTCTGTGTTGTCTTTTGTTTTGCTGAATCCTGCGTGTTGGGGTATATTCTCGTTACAATTTGCAAGCTAAATAATGAATGCTATGCTTTATTTGTGAATGAAGGGAGTAAAATTAAACTCTTCATTCAATCCCAAAGGGGGGATCTGGATTCTTTTCTTAATAGGGTAAGATTAAAATTACCCTTTCTAGTATTAAGATGGATACGTTCTAGAGCTTGAAATGTAAGATGAGAAGTGTCTGAGTTATGGAAATTTCTTATGGTTAGAAACAGGAGTGGAGATGTTTTGGTTGGAGACTGAATTAACATGTTGTAGAATTCTTCTCCTCAATACTTGGAAGGTTTTACCAATGTATTGTAGTTTGCAGCTACACGTAATGATGTATACCACCTTAGTTGTGCTACAGTTAACAAAATCATTGATCGGGTATGTTTTCTGAGTGTTGGTACATAAAACTCATTTTGATGGTTTAATAAAACTGCATGCTTTGCATTTCCCGCATCTGAAAATCCCCTTTGTTTCTTGTAACCATGTCTTAGGTTGTGGTTTTGGTTCAAGATGGCTATGAACCAACAAATCACGTAAATTTTGGGCTCGTCTTGAAGTGATGCTCAGAAATATGGGGAGGTTAATGGCCACCTCTTTATTATGGATTAGTATTGGCCAATTGTCTGCATATATTTTTCGAATAGGATGCCATAATTGATCATACGTGCCTATACATCTAATTACAGGTTTGGTATCCTTCACTTTGTAATTATTGAGACTGGTTAATCTATCCATATTGAAGACACGTTGGAATGCCTGTTTAAGGATTTTGTTGGGATAGCCCTGCTGTTTGAAGCAAAGCTTCAGGTCCTTGGCTTCTTCTATGAAGGTTTCTTCTTTAGAGCAGTTTCTTTTTGCCCTAAGGTACTGCCCATATGGAATACCTGCCTTGAGTTTGTAGGGATGATGGCTGTTCCAATGTAAGAAATTGTTGCACGAGGTTGGTTTTCTATGGAGTCTTTCGATTTCGCCTCCTTGGGATAGATTAATGACCAAATCAAGGAATTCTAGTCTATCCTCACTAATGATGTGAGTTAATTGTAAACCAATTGTGTTGATATTTAGTATTGGAACTAGTTCCTCAAATTGTAATACCGAACCGGTCCAAAATAACAGGACATCGTCAATGTAGCGATGCCAACTGATGATAAATTTGTCAAATCCAGTTTGCAATGTATCTTTCAAAATTGTTGCCTCCCACCATCCTAAGTACAGATTTGCATAACTAAGGGCACATGCCATTCCCATGGCTGTGCCCCTACACAAAATAATTGAGAGTAAGTATAAAGTTTAATAATTCCATAAGGAAATCCATTAGACAGTTTCTCATTTCTCCTTACATTTTTAGCTATACTTCTTTTTCATAGATTTTATATGTATCTATTAAAAGTTATATTTTATGTTCTCTATTTTTTCATATACTCCATTTAGGTAGAATTGCATTTCTTTCTTTTGCGTTTTTTTCTCTATTAAGATAATTAGATAACAAATTAATAGCCTGACAATGGAAAAAATTAATAAAAACATACTTTGTGTAAAACAGAAATGGTACTATAGTAATAATAGAATTGGAAAATCTTTAACCAATAAATAAAACATAAATGTAAGTCAGAAATAATTAAAAAAAATATTGATGATAGTCATACATATTTATCTCCACAAGGCTTTCTGAGATTATTATTTTAACTTGTACAATCTAGGTTCAAATAGGAAATGTATGCAACAAATTAAATCCTGTCTAAAATCAAATTTCCAAAGATAACTAAAGAGGAGTCAGATATTTTAAATAGACCAATATTCCTGAGGGAGATTAACAAGGTAATTGCAACTCTTAAACCAAACACAGCCCTGGGGCCAGATGGCTTAGCATCTCTCTTTTTTTTAAAATTGAAATAATTAGTGTCACCAATTCTTTTGAAGGTATTCTTTATTCTTCCTAAACAGGAACATATACCTGAGGAATATCCTGAGGCTTCTAACCTACATCTACCAAAAGAAGGTAAAGACCCTACTAAAATCTTAAATTACAAGCCCATCTCCCTGATCAATTTAGACGTTAAGGTTGGTCAAACAGAACATAAGATCATCTTATTTGCAGATGATGCCCTTCTGACTCTTAGAACCCCCTTGAAACTGATGACGGAATATGGTGAATTTTCTAATTTTAAAATTAACATAATCAAGACACAGATATTAACTTTTGGGCTCCATAGTTTAGAGAAGAAACAGCTCAGGGACAGCTATGAGTTTAATTGGGACTGTAGATTCATTGACTACTTGGGGGTGAAGATTACAAAATCATTTGATGATCTGATCAGTACAAACTATCTAAAGCTAGTAGAAGAATGTAGTACATACTTTAGGAAATGGAGCAGGGTCGAATTATCTTGGTTGGGTAGGATAGAATCAACAAAAGGCTACTTGCTTCTAAAGAAAATTTATTTATTTAGCACAATCCCACTTAGAGTTAGTTACAAAATCTTGAACTGCTTTCAAGCAATCATCTCTAATTATATTTGGGCAAGTAAGAAACCCAGAATCTCTCAAAAATACTTGAGAAATCAGGGAGAAATGGAGGACTGGGATTCCTGGACATAAATGTGTTACATGAAGCCTATATGCTATCCCATTATTTAGCTTGGGACAAAAATAAAAATACTTCTAACTAATGGAAAGGAATTGAAACCCAAGAGTTTAAAGCTGATTTCCTTTACGATTGCTTTTGGATAGACGAGAGTTGCCCATTAGATAAAATGACAAAGAACCTGATTATTAAGGTAACTTTGAGTATGATTAAAATTATAAGGAAAAAATGTAATAAAGAAAATGGAATTTCACAATCTTTTCCACTAGAACTATTGGAACTTAACGTTAGAGATTTGGAATTGACCAGTTGGAGCAGATGTAGTCATAAGTCATCTCTCGAATAATTTTTGTAAGGGCGCTTTAACTCCCTTCCATCTATTATAGACCATCTATTCCCTTGCCCCAGGGAAAGTGTTTACATATCTGAGAGTGAAAAGTTGCTTATCTACTAAACAAACTCTAGATTATAATGACTTCCCTGATTTTTTAGAGAATAACAACCCTCAGAAAAGAATATCCTGATCACTTAACTTTCTTAGCATTAATGATATTTTTGTGAAAGAGCCTCCAATACTGAAATGGGAAACTGAGTTTAAGAAAATGTTTGAGCTACATATCTGGAAACAAAGCATAAAACAGGTTTAAAAAGGTATACATTGTGTAAATTTGATTGAGTTATACTTTAAAGTATTATATAGGTGGTACATGGTTCCATCTAAATTAAACAAAATTTATATTGACCACACCAACCAATACTGGAAATGTAGCAATGCTAAGGGATCGCATCTCCATATTTGGTGTTCGGGGTTGGACACTTTGAAAAATAATCTAAAAAGACTCCTCTCAAATATTCTGGAGTAAGAGACATTATTGACCCCACAGTTTTTTTATTCTCCATTTAGACCCTCCCCAAATGGACACATTTTCACTTAATCTAATGATCCATATTATGCTGGCAGCTAAAATATCCATAGCCAGAAATTGGAAAAAGCAAAGACACTAAAATTGGCATGAAGTGACATCTCAAATTAATTACCAAGGCCCTATGGAGAAAGATTATTTTTTGGTGAATAATCAATTGGACCTATACAAAAAAATTTGTGGGGAAATGGCCAACATCTTCCTATACTAATATGTTCTAGAAGTTTAAATCAGACCTTTATTCTTTGAATTTGACACTTAACTGATTCTAATAGTTATCCCTGATTTCTCAACGACCTATCCCGCGTCAGAATGATTGACAAACGCAGTATGTATGTGGATGGAATGCTGATGGATTTTACTAGAAAATATCTCATTGATGCATTGCGACTGGTGTTAAAATATATATGCTTACAATAATGTCAAGTTCTTATTTTGTACTTTATATGCATCAGACTCTAATAATGATGATATAATAAAAATAATAATAATAATTTTTTCATCACCCAAACTCAGAACTTGAAATAACAATAATCTGCCTTAACTAAAAGAATATGTGTAAAAAATAACAAGTAAAGAAAAACACTGGATACCTTTCCCCTGTCAGGTTTGACTTGATACCTAAGATATTCCCTTCTCAGGTTTGTCTCAAATGCATTTTAACTTGCTTGTATTAGTAGATGGGAAACATATACTCTTAGTGTATGACTGGTTCCATTACGATGGCCAGTCCAAAACTAAAATGCCTAACAGGTCTCCTTTTCATGAGAATATACATTATATGAGTGTTCTAGATTTTCTTTTTCTTTAAAAGTTCAGCGATGAAATACAGCCAATATAACTCAGCGAATCGTGGTCCACCACCGTGGCTAAAGTTAAATGCCAACATGTTATTAAACTACATGTCCCATGAAGCTTTTCTACCCTTTAGATTTGTGAAACATAATGGGAGGTATAATTTAACATGGCCACCCCTGTAGATTTAAAGAGAACTAAGAATGGCAAATAAATAAGTAAATAAATAAATAAAAATACAAAGGTTCTTCAAGATGGAAGCAACAGACAGCACTTGAATGGTAAATCTTTAACGAGATAAAGCTGTCTCCAGCACAAAGCCAGTAAAATCACTTCAAAGCACAGAGAATAGGAGCTAAATTGTTAACAAGTGATTGCAGAGCAAATGTAAATCCAAAATGCTCCAATTTGTAATGACACGATTTTTATTCATGTATTCTTTTAAAACAGAATAGAGATATTCTCTAGTAACATCATTTTCCCAGTTAATATAATTTAGGAATTGAGTGCAATACGTGAACTTTGTTAGCGGGGGGAAAATGTAAACATTAATTTGCTCAGCTGGGTGGACAGAACATTATTACAATTCACAGTTTTTCAATTGACTTTGGCATGAATTCAGGAAAAGTGTATAAAGTGTTTAAATGTGAAAAAACATAGCCAAAAAAACCCCAAAAAACAACAACTTACAAAGCAGAAAAAAATAATATTGAAATGACATCTATTATCGTCATGTATAATAATCCTAGCCTAGGAATTAGTGTTAGTGAAAAAAAAAAAGTCCTGTGAATTGCAATGACAAATGGGCAAGTTTGTGCCTCCATGGATCGGATGTGTTGTTCCAGCGCATCCTATAGATGCTGAATCCGATTGGGATCTGGGGAATGTGGAGGCCAAAGCAACACCCTGTACTCTTTGTCATGTTCCTCGAACCATTCCTGAACACTTTTTGCAGTGTGGCAGGATGCATTATCCTGCTGAAAGAGACCACTTCCATCGGCGAAACACTACTGCTACCAATGGGTGTATGTGCTCTGCAACAATCTCTAGGCAGGTGGAGCATGTCAAAATAACATCCACATGAATGCCAGGACCCAACATTTCCCAGCAGAACATTGTCCAGAGCATTACACTGCCTCTGCTGGCATGTCTGCTTCCTATAGTGCATCCTGCTGCAATCTCTTCCCAGGTAAATGACACACAAGCACCTGGCCGTCCACCTGATCTGAAAGAAAACGTGATTCATCAGATCAGATGGGCTAGTCTTTGCTTACCATGTGCATCACTGAGCCTTGGACGCTCATGGCCTTGATGTTGATTTGCCAGTTGTCCTTCCTTGCACCACTTTTGGTAGATACTGGCCACTGCATACTGGGAACACCTCACAAGACTTGCCGTTTTGGAGTTGCTCTGACCCAGTCATTTAGCTATTAGTATTTTGCCCTTGTCAAAGTCACACAGATCTTATCACTTGCCCATTTTTCCTGCTTCCAACACATGAAATTCAAGAACTGGCTGTTCCCTTGCTGCCTAATATATCCAACTCCCTGACAAGTGTCATTGTAACAATATAATTAATGTTAGTCACTTCATCTGTCAGTGGTTACTTTGTAATGTCCTATTCATGAACATGTCCTCTGGGAGCTATTTATACTAGGATGTGCACACATTTGCTTCATGCACCTAGATACGGCAACTTTGCAAGCATTCAACATAATGTTGCTATAAATAGTTATTTAGCTTAACCAGAAGAATGCAACCATTGCACATATTCTTATCAGATTAAGTCATTACACTATTTATTTGGGGTTAAAATTATTAATTCCAGATGTCAACGCAATTAGAGGTTTCTGTTTCACCAAAGCTAAATTGAATTTTTATAGCTTTCAAGGTTGTTCCGAAAGTGTATCAGTACTAGACCTGTACATTTAGTTTCAAACAAATCTCGATTTGTCTGAATTCTGAGCGATCACTGATACAACCAAATTCCACAACTCTGAAATGCAATATGGATGAATAAACAAAACAAACTAATCAGGCAATAGACAAGCAGCTTAGCTTGTTTCATGATTCGGATTTCTGTACGTAGGGTCAGAAAAAGTGATTAATGGAAAAAAATATGATTACAGAACAGTCACTAAATATTGGTTTTATTCACAGTTCAAATGAGAAATGAGCAAAAGAGGGTAAAAAGGTGAAGCAATCAAAAATCTATATTTATTTATTAACACGATTGTTCACTAGTTCAAACAGACTGCAAAATCATGAAATTGCTTACACTATTTAACAATGTCCGGGATTTGCAATCCAGGCTCCAAACAAGTCTAAAATAGGTCTGGATTTTAGCCAGGTGGTTGAAATACAGACCTGATTGGTTTAAATCTGGGCCCAAATTTAGAATAGCTCAACCATTAGTACAATGGCAATGCTAGATATTGCAATTATTTTCTGTTTAATTGCATTGCATATTATGTATTTTAATTTAGCATTTTTTGAGGCTGAAGAAAAGAAGATTTAGAAGAAAAAAACCTTCGGAATGTAAGTATATATATTATTTTACAGGACTTCACACTACTAAATGTTTGCATCAGCTGAAAGCAAGCACCATATAATGTTTGTAGTTTGGCTAATTGGACTATAAGGAACATTTTCCAATTACTTACCATAGGCACTCTACTAGGACCAGGGCCGGACTGGGAAAAAAATTAGGCCCGGGCATTTTTCAATCAGAGCGGCCCCCTAAGAAGGGGGCGGGGCCAGAGAGTGTGTGTTTTGTCATCACTAATGACAACACGCCCCCTCTCAAAGTGAGCATGTTGGTTCAATGGCCAGAGCCCTGCTGAAGAGCTCTGGCATTAGAAAAAGGCCCTGAATTTGTTCTGCGCTGCGCAAGCAAATGTAATAACATGCTTGCGCTGTGTTTGCTTTTAAATTGTCTCTGATGTCTCCACAAGTGGGATACCAGAGGACAAATGGGCCAGGAAAGTGCATGGTGCATATGTTTGGAGCCTGCTTGTGGGATTGCGTGTGTGTAGAGTGTGGTGTGGTATTGTGTAAATAGGTCAATTTAATTTGTGTTTGTGGTGTAATATGTGTGGCTAGGGGCTGTAGAGAGTGTGTGTATAGGGGGCATAGTTTTATAGGGGATGCAGCGAGTGTGTGCATACGGGCTGAAGTGTGTGTGTATAGGTGACGTAGTGTGTGTAGGGGTTGCAGAGAGGGTGTGTTTAGAGAATGTTGTATGTGTTTGCTGACAAGGAATGTAGTGTGTGTGTGTAGGAGATCTACTGTGTAAAGGACCCAGTGTGTGTGTGTGTATAGAGGATAAAGAGTGCATATAGAGTAAGGGATCTAGTGTGTATCTGGAGCGTAATGTGTGTAGTGGTGCAGTGTGAGGGGTGCTGTAGTGTGTGTGTGTGTGTGTGTGTGTATGTATATATATATATATTTGGACTTATTGTATGTGTGAGGGGCGCAGTGTGTGTATGTAAGAGGGGTGCTGTGTGTGAGGGTGTTTTTATCTGCTGTCACATTCTAGGTTTCTAATTTTCTTTGTCTGTTAACTCACTGAGGGTTATATATTATATATATATATGTGTGTGTGCTGTATATGTGTGGGAGTGTGCTGTGTGTGTCTGGGTGCTGTGTGTGTGTCTAGGGGGTGCTGTGCCTGGGGGGTGCTGTGTCTGGGGGTGCTGTGTGAGTCTGGGTGCTGTGTGAGTCTGGGTGCTGTGTGAGTCTGGGTGCAGTGTGTGTCTGGGTGCAGTGTGTGTCTGGGTGCAGTGTGTGTCTGGGGGTGCTGTGTGTGTGCTGCTGTGTGTGTCTGGGGGTGCTGTGTGTCGGGGTGCTGTGTGTGTCTGGGGGTGCTGTGTGTGTGGGAGTTGCTGTGTGTGTGTCTGGGGGTGCTGTGTGTGTGTCTGGGGTGCTGTGTGTGTGTCTGGGGTGCTGTGTGTGTGGGGGTGCGGTGTGTGTGTCTGGGTGCGCTGTGTGTGTCTGGGTGCTGTGTCTGGGGGTGCTGTGTGTGTCTGGGGGATGCCGTGTCTGGGGGTGCTGTGTGTGTCTGGGGGTGCTGTGTGTGTCTGGGGGTGCTGTGTCTGGGTGCTGTGTGTGTGAGTGAATGTATTTTTTATTTAAATTTAAATATATTTTTTTTACTAATAAAATAAAAAAAAATTATTTCCCCCCCTCCCTTCTTACCTTTATCCTGGGAGGGGGGGGGGGAGATCCGTTCTGCCATGGAGGGAGGGGAGCCGTTCTGCCATCCTTCCCTGGTGGCCCAGTGGTGAGAGTGAACTCTAACCTGCAGGTTAGAGTTCACTCTCGCGAGATCTGAGCGTTGCCGCGGCAACGCTCAGAATCCCGCGAGAGGACCCGGCGGAGCTGCTTGTTAGAGCTCCGCCGGGTCCCCTCTCCTGCCTCCCTCCCCAGCTGGCGGCCGCATTTCCATGCCTGTGGGCCGGTGAGGGAGATCTTTGATCTCCCCACCGGCCCATGGAGGCACACAGCAGGGCCGGCGCTCGGGTAGCGCTGGCCCTGCACGGGCTGGCAGGGGAGATCCTGTGATCTCCCCTGCCGGCCTCGACCCCACGGCCATCGCGGCCCACCGGGCATTTGCCCGGTGTGCCCGATGGCCAGTCCGGGCCTGACTAGGACATTAGGTCTAACTAATGATTTCCGTGACTCACTGGAGAGCAGCTTGATGCACTGCTTTCCCCGATGGTACTAGTACCAGTGGTTGAACTACCTACAGTGCAGCTGGTGCGGCTACACCAAGGTCCTCACCCTGAGGGGTCCATCGAGTGACCCATGCAGTTAGGGTCACGCAATGGCTTTTTCTGAAAAGAGGCCCGGTCGGCCGCCGCGTCCCTCTAAGAGCTTGATCGGGCACCATTCTCATGCTAGGAGTGAGATCAGATCACTTCCTCACAGCTACAGGAAGAGCCATGCGGGAGGGAGAAGAGCCTTAGCAGGAGTGGGAGGAGGCAACACAAAAGAAGGGGAGAGGCCCAGATCCAGACCCACACTCCCATCAGACTGAATCCAGCAGCAGGGCTCCAGGTAAGCCTTAACATTCTGGCATATATGTGTGTATGTATTTGTGTCAGTGGGTGTATGTATGTGCCAGCCTGTGTGTCAGGGTGCTTGTATGTGTCAGTGTGTATCTGTGTGTCTGGGTGCTTGTATGTGTAAGTGTGTGTATCTGTGTGTCTGTGTATCTGTGTGTCAGTGTGTTTGTATGTGTCAAGGTGTGTATCTGTGTATCAGGGTATGTGTATCTATGTGTGTGTCAGTGTGTTTTTATGCGTGTATCTGTGTATGTGTGTAAAGGTGTATATTTATCCGTATATGTATGTATGAATGTTGCAGTGTATGTGTGTATATGCATAAATCCCAGAAATCAGAAATCAACACAACATGCAAAGACAGCCCTGCAAACGCAAACATTAGAAACACACCCCTGTATTAAAACTCCCAATTTATATACAAACACCCCTTTATTCACATATCAACACTACACACAAATGTACACCGGCATTTAAAAGCCAACATTACATACAAACCAACCCCTGCATTCAAACACAAACACTAGACACAAGCCTACCAGTGGCAACATTCCAATGGCAACAGCATATACAATTATACCTATACATGCACACATATACTCTATACAAGAACATGCGTACATTAAAACACACAAAGATTGTTTACAAATACAACCCTGCAAGTATGGACAAATGGTAGATCTTCAGCTGGCATAGCATCATGGGAGTTGTATGACAGATGGGGATCTACCTTTCGCCTACCCTTTCGCTAGTGGGGGGCCAAAAGATATTTCTTGCACCAAGGCCCTTGCACATTTGTTCCGCCACTGACTAGTACAGTAAAAACTATTACGTAATACAATTGTCTTTCTTTAATTAAATGCTGGGGTCTTACAGACCTCAGCATCTGGGTTAACCTATAAGATGTAATGCGATTTAGTTGATTTTGTTTCTTGATAACTAGCCGGGGCAGGTTGTAATAATGGATGAGATAGTGGCAATCAATAATATTAATGTACAGTAGCATTTGACATCTATTATTCTCTTTGGACACCATAAAAACTTTTCTCAGCCAGGAATTAGAACTTTCAGTAAGATTCTAAAATTTAGAACAGCAGCCTCTCACTGACGTTATTGACATCCAGTGTGTAGAGGCTCGGAATCAAACCCAACATTGTGAGTAATAGAGGCTGATACAACTTATCTCCAGTTTTCAGCATGCAATCAATGAGAGTTAATCATGCTTGCCAGGTTCCTCAAGAAAAAATACACATTAATGGGAACACTACTGTTTAGATTTTATTTATACGTAAAGAGTCACTTATTAAAGATTAGGTATTGGCAAAAATACTCTCTACATTTGTTGACTACTATCTGTTGTCGATTGGGTGACATTTTAACATCCATTGTTCTGGACAACAGAGCAAATTATGTATATATGTATATATACTGTGACCTGGGACCATACAATCACACAGTCTTAATGATAGGAACACCACACAAATCGGATCTCTTGTAAATACAGTCTTTAAGTCTTTATTAAGAAGTCTGACAATTTAAACAAAAATAAATCAAAAAAGAAAAGCCCTGCTTTTTCCTGTGGAACTCCCTTCCCTTTTCTGTTAGATGCTCTCCACTCCTTCAAAAAAAACATTAAAAACTCACTTTTTCACAAAAGCATATCAATTAAACTTTTAATGGCTCCAAAACCCCACACTAAGTCTTCAGTGAATACTATTCTACCAATCTACTTCCCTAATACTATCCTTAACTTTTGTGTCACTTTACCCACTCTTTCTAACATGCAAGCTCATTGAGCACGGCCCTCAATCCCTCTGTTCCTGTGTGTCCAACTTGTCTGGTTACAATTACATGTTTGTTAGTCCACCCATTGTAAAGCGCCACGGAATTTGTTGGCGCTATGTAAATATAATAATAATACCGACCTTAGTGAACTAGGAATTCGTCCAAATAACACCTGAAAAAAGAGAGGACCTAATGGCAACGATTTGGCCTATATCTGAGATTCTGCAAAACAAAGTAAAACCCAATCATAATGATATACCCCTTAGCAGAAGTCATCATTAGGGTAGGGATTTGAAAGGTAAACGAAACGTACCGGAATATGCTAACAGAACTAACTCTACTGACAGGTAATACCCAATTTGTCGTAAATACTAGGTGATTTCTTTCTTTGAATTTTCACATGGGGGGGTTAAGTCTCTAACAGAGCACCAAACTCGAAAAGTTAACTTTTTTTTTTTGCACGGTTTTTAAATGCAACACTGTATTGTGAGACTGATACACTTAGTAATCCACTAGTACCAGCAACTTAGTAACGTGATTTAAAAGGGGAGATCGAGCACCCCTAGAGTAGCAGCCCAAATTCTTGTGAAACTAAATGATTGTGAAACACCAATATATATATTTAGCCTAACAGAGCTTAATGTACTCACGATCTACAGATCGCTGTTTCTCCAAAACCGCAGGAGAATTCGAGTACTGTGGAGTTAAAGCATGTGCCGCAACGCAGCTGCTGGAGGGAAGTAATCTCCACAGGCAGTGTAGCCACGCCGAGTGGGACTGCGACCTGGGCACCCACGTGTGCCGCTGCTCACTCCTGCGTCCTGGGTAGTCTTTCAGCCGTGAAGTCGTCTGTCAGGTTAGTATACCGGCCGCGAGGGAATCTGACTTCAAAGCTCCGACCGAGAGCAGGCTATCTGATCACTGCAGAGCTGGGCTAAACAACTAAAGCACGAGCTGATCAAGTTGATTGCACAGCAGGTAGCAACAGACCGACACACCTCACACTTCACGCTGATGCTACAGGTGAGGGGAGGGATTGGTAGAGTTTTTTTTATAGGGACTAAGCCCCTCCCACAATTCCAGGTTTACCACCTTATATATATATATAAATTTAGCACATAATAGGTCAGGGATAGGCAACCTACGGCACTCCAGATGTTTTGCACTACATCCCCCATAATGCTCTGACACCCATAGTGCTGGCAAAGCATCATGGGAGGTGTAGTCCAAAACATCTGGAGTGCCAAAAGTTGCCTATGCCTGTAATAGGTAATACATTTAATAAGGAATTTTAAAACTATATCCTTATGGCAGAATATATTCACGTTATTTCACCACCATATAATTTCCCATTTATGATTTACAGCACACATCGTATATACTGCAGGACTAGGTTTGTCAATATGCCAACTGTCCAGCTTTTGTGCTATAGTACTTTAGAGATAGCATCACTAGTTCTGTGACATCACTGGAGATGTCGCACCTATTGATCAGTCTGGAGAGCACTAACGCACCCCTGAAAAAGTATGGATCCCAGAGAAGAAATCTGGGAACCCAACGCAGAAGTGAAAGAGAAAGACTTGGATACAGGTGTAAAAGCAGAACAGTGTGTATTTTAGATCAATTAGGGATCTACGTGAAGCAACCCTGTCTGGAAAAAAAAAAACCTGACTGAGATAGGCTTCCAGTTTACAGTTTCTCTTTTCAAATGGCCCTTTTATCATTGTAAGAGAGAGAAATGCAGCTGCCAGAAATTATATTAGATTTATTCTTAATAATATGGGGAGGTGGAAAAAAAAGTGGCTCTAAGCACCTGTCAGATGGGTAACCGCAGATTGTAATCATGAAATGTCCAAAGACATAGATAAAGCATGTAAAAAAAAAAAAAACTCTAAAAAAATAACAATTTAATTTGTAAAGACATACTCAGATTGCTGGTTGATTGTATCACAAAAAATGGAACTTGTTCAAAATGGACATGAAAATATGTAAGTGTTATACGGTTATACACTATGGACTTGCAGATTGCTCTGCATTTAAAAGTTTGTCCTGGAATGACTTGTACATAATCCCAGACTTTGGAAATGAACAGCTCACCTTTTCATATGGCTGACTTGAATGGAAATATCATATTTTTTAATGTATGTTTCGCAAGGGCACCATGTGAACTTGATTCTGTATTCTAGCCCAGCAAAGAAACACCAAGGCTGCCTGAGAGTTCTGCTAAAAGAATCTGTCCAACTGTGCTAATGTCACCAGCCCTGACTTCAAACTCTTCGAAACACGCTGTGGCTAATGGCAGATGTTACTTTGGTCAGCTTTTAAAAGCAGAAATCAGTAGGTAATAATTAAGTTGCATTTTACAGACATTAAAAAGAGAAAAAGAGTGCTAGGGGCAATTTGATTGAAATATTAATTAAAAGATAATAAATACTATGCAAAGACAGAGCAGTAGGCAAAGTTGCTAATTTTTATTCAATGCTAGTTTTAAAATCCTTTGAAATATTAAAAAACAACATTACTTCTAAAAGGAAGCCATCACACGTTATTTGATAACATGTTGTTTAAATGTATTCCTTCTTTTTGAAATGTTTGTTCTGCTGGGGAGACGATATTTGCATTAATAAACACAAATTTTACCATTTATGTTTGTGTGTTCTACATGGTTTAATTTAAACATTTATGTTAATGCTGTATATAAATGAGAAACAACTCAAATTACATAGTCAGTTTTTCTTACATCTGTTTTTGCGGTTGATCCAAAAGAAGGCAAAAAAAAAACCATTTTGTAGCACTTCTAATTTTGCAACAAACTATTCCTTCTTGACCTTTTTGAACATAATTTAAAAATGATATCCCTGAATTTTAAGTTTGTTTTCCTGTAGCAATTGGTCTTTCACTCTGAATGTGTCACAATATGATAATACCTTGTAAAATACATTTCATCCTTAACCCCTTAAGGACCAAAATTCTGGAATAAAAGGGAATCATGACATGTCACACATGTCATGTGTTATTAAGGGGTTAAAGGGAAACTCCAGTGCCAGGAAAACAATCCATTTCCTGGCACTGCAGGTCCCCCCTCCCTCCCACCTCCCAATCCCCGGTAGCTGAAGGGGTGAAAACCCCTTCAGTCACTTACTTGAGACCCCGCCGATGTCCTTCGGTTGTGGTTTCTTCTCGCCACCACTCCTCCCAGTCATTACGTCGGCCGGTGGGCAAGACTGATCCTGGGCAAGCGCTTTAGAGCATGTTTTTCAATGCTTTCCTATGGAGAATTTAGCGACGCTGGAGGTCCTCACACAGCGTGAGGACGTCCAGCGACGCTCTAGCACAGGTTTTCTGTGCTATAGAGCAGGAAGTGCCCTCTAGTGGCTGTCTAGTAGACAGCCACTAGCGGTGGAGTTAACCCTGCAAGGTAATTATTGCAGTTTATAAAAAACTGCAATAATTACACTTACAGGGTTAAGGGTAGTGGGAGTTGGCACCCAGACCACTCCAATGGGCAGAAGTGGTCTGGGTGCCTGGAGTGTCCCTTTAAACGGGCTGTATTTGACCCAATTTTTTTAAGATAACACATTAACAGAATGTGCAAAATATAAAGTTTTATTTTATTTTTTTAATTCTGCATTTACAGTATAGCAAACCTGATAAGTGATATTTATTAACTTGCTGGATAACTCAATTTATGTTTTTCATGAATGGAGCTAATTGTCACAATGTAAAGAACGCAACACAAGCGCCTTCATATAAATTTATGCAAGAACTTATAAGAAGTAAGTAAGTATACAAATTGCTGGATTCATGAGCAACAGACCAAAGAGAGAGATGGATAGGATACTACCATAACATATGGAACAAGCATAGGTTGCAATAGGTCATGGAGTGTTCTTTTAAAAAAAATGAATACTATAACTCACAGCATATCCTGCAAATCTGTCCATGCATAGCTTGCACAGTCTTATGTCAGAACAAACTGCTATTATGTTGAATGACAGCTTAGAACAGAGATAATTAGCTGCTATATTTGTCATAAAGTACATGGATTTGAGGTGGCAGTGAAAGATAGACAGATAATATGTACTTATGTTTTGTTTTGTTTTTTTTCATCAGTGTGGATTCAAACCCTGAGTGCTTGTTCTTTAACATAACTGAATCGACATTGGTGGAGAGATAAATAGAAACATGTGTTTCTGTTACTGTTCTATTACATTGTCCTTCTTTCTATTATCAATTTTCTCTCATTGTCGCTTTCATTTTTTTTTTTAAATTGGTTTTATTTCATAGTGTTATTTATTGCCTTTAGTATTTTGTATATTTTCACGTACCTTTAATTTCATTCCATTACCATCAGGTTTCATTATCGCATTGATATTATTTTACTTTAATTAAGCCGTTAGTTAGTTAGACGTTAGCAAGGTAGACTGCGTCGTGAGATGATTTGTTATTTGATAACGTTTTGTAAAGTTGTGTTGGAATGTTTTGTTGATAAAAGTAAAAGTTGCATATCTCTTCAGCTTGATTATCTAATCTCTATTCCATTCCTAGTTTCTCCATGATGGACTTTGTATCATTCTCTCTCCCAGTCTTTTTCATGGTATATCTATTTCTGTCTTACTCTTAAGACTGTTCCTCAGTCTTTACTCTAAAATTCTCTTTGTTGCCCAGTATTTAATCTTACCTCCTCACTGGTCTTTTGTATTTGCGTTTACCTCCTCTCTGTTCATTGGTCTTTACTCTTACCTCCTCTCTGTTCATTGGTCTTTACTCTTACCTCCTCTCTGTTCATTGGTCTTTACTCTTGCCTCCACTCTGTTCATTGTTCTTTAGTCTTGCCTCCACTCTGTTTATTGGTCTTTACTCTTGCCTCCTCTCTGTTCATTGGTCTTTACTCTTGCGTCCTCTCTGTTCATTGGTCTTTACTCTTGCCTCCACTCTGTTCATTGGTCTTTAGTCTTGCCTCCTCTCTGTTCATTGGTCTTTACTCTTGCCTCCTCTCTGTTCATTGGTCTTTACTCTTGCCTCCTCTCTGTTCATTGGTCTTTACTCTTGCCTCCTCTCTGTTCATTGGTCTTTACTCTTGCCTCCACACTGTTCACTGGTCTTTACTCTTACCTCCTCTCTGTTCTTTGGTCTTTACTCTTGCTTATTCTCTGTTCTTTGGTCTTTACTCTTGCCTCCTCTCTGTTCATTGGTCTTTACTCTTGCCTCCTCTCTGTTCTTCAGGATTTACTCTTACCTCCTCTCTGTTCTTTCGGATTTACTCTTACCTCCTCTCTGCTCCTAGATATTTAATCTTAACTCCACTCTGTTCTTCAGTCTTTGCTCTTACCTCCTCTATGTTCCTCAGTCTTTACTCTTACCTCCTCTCGGTTCTTTTATATTCACCTTACTTCCTTGTTTCTGTTGCTTAGTTTTTACTCTTACCTCCTCTCTGTTCCTTTGTATTTGCCTTTACTTCCTTGTTTCTTTTCCTCAGTCTTTGCTCTTACTTTGTCTCTATTTCATTGTCTTCAGGTTTGCTTGTTTTTAAAAGTATGTTGCTCCTTATTGTTTGTTCCCCGCTTCTCTTCTTACAGTTCCCGTTATCGGTGTATATCATCTCCAGCAGTTTTCTCTTCTCCATCTTCAACCACCAATCTTAATATACTTTTGTTATGTGAATTGAGATTGTGTCAGGCTGTAAATGTATATTGGGAAATTTTTATGCGTGGAGGGGATGTACCAGTGATGGGAGTTACAAATGTGTGTGCTAAAGGAGTTTGTATGAGTGTGTAGGAAGCTTTCCAAAAATCAGTACGTAAAATGTGATTTGGGGAAAAAGTAAATGGGCCAGTTGTATTTCATTATGAAAACATTACAGTTTTAGCTCCTGCTTCTGTTGCTTACCTTTTTGGCAGAGAGAGGTTTTGATTCAAGGTGGGCCAGTGTTGAACACTCTAGAGTGCTCTCTATAACACTTCATTCCAGCAGAGGTGCGAGCTTGGGGCAGGATACCTGACAGCAGCACCCCAATTCACAAATACTATTCAGAAACCATCGTCCCCTCAATAAAATAAAAGGGAGGCTTGGCCAGGCAGGGGAGCCCATGGAGCTAGAAATTGTTACCTTTGAGGTGATGAAAGATCCCAATTTAACTTAACTACATGACTGACATGACTACAAGGAGTTTTTTTAGAAGAAAAAAAGGAATTTAAATTGAATCATACATCACTTGCATGAAGCATAGAGATGAAATGTAAGTAGAGTAATGGGTAATGAAGATAAACCTTTCGGCTACTGAAGTTTTAGGATAGTAAGATGCCACGCTCCTCCCCCAGAATGTTATGGACAATGAACACAGGTGCATATTATTGATGGCATTTTGAATGCACAGAGATACCGTTATGAGATCCTGAGGCCCATTGTTGTGTTATTCATCCACGACCATTACCTTACGTTGCAGCATGATAATGCATGGCCCCATGTTGCAAGGATCTGTACACAATTCCTGGAAGCTGAAAACTTCCCCGTTCTTGCATGGCCAGAATACTCACCGGACATGTCACTCATTGAGCAAACAGGGATGCTCTGGATCGGCGTATACGACAGCGTGTTCCAGGTCCTGCCAATATCCAGCAACTTCGCACAGCCATTGAAGAGGACCACAATCAACAACCTGATCAACTCTATGCAAAGGAGATGTGTTCACACCAGATACTGACTGGTTTTCTGACCCTCCCGCACCACGCCAATACAGTAAAACTGCACATTTTAGAGTGGCCTTTTATTGTGGCCAGCCTAAGGCACACCTGTGCAATAATCATGCTGTCTAATCAGCATCTTGATATGCCACACCTGTGAGGTGGATGGATTATCTCGGCAAAGGAGAAGTGCTCACTAACACAGAGTTAGACAGATTTGTGAACAATATTTTAGAGAAATAGGCTTTTTGTGTATATAGAACAAGTCTTAGATCTTTGAGTTCACCTCATGAAAAATGGGGACAAAAACAAAAGTGTTGCGTTTATAATTTTGTCAGTGTATATTATATTTCAGTAAATTAACTTGCTTGATCATTCCTGTCATCAAAACAACTCTAAGCACCAATGAATACTATCCTAGCAATGTACTTTTCTACCCTACCCTTACCTTTTGTTTAACTGCTCCCCACTCCCTCTAGCATGTAAGCTCATTGAGCAGGGCCCTCAATCCCTCTGTTCCTATGTGTCCAACTCATCTGGCTACAAATAAGTGTCTGTTAGTCTACCCATTGTACAGCGCATTATATATAATATTAATAATCCCTCATGGATCTTTTGTCAGTGATAATGGGAATACAAATTCAACTGTTAAATTGCACATAGCAAGATTTGGAGATTTAATTAACAAATAAGTCATGATAGCAGGATTAATGAATCTAACACTGACCAATAGAGAGGTTGCCAAACAAGAATTTTCAAGGATTGTCACATAGACAAGGTGTGAATGAGTAAAGTAACATTGACTATGGTGGTTTCTCCAAACAACTGATATTTCTAACAAAAAGTAAAATAACCTGGATTTTCAATGCCTGCAGGCTGGACATCAACGTAAAGCAAATATACACAAACAGAAGTATATTTATATCATTAAATGGTGAAGACAAGTCAACTGGATTGTTTCTGTCCCTGTAAATATTTATAGATGTTTATAAAATGTGTAAAACATTCACATGTTCCAATTACGTGTAATGATATATGCCTGTCATCAACAACTCACAAACACATATAGAAAAGACACTGTACATACTAACATATAGAACAAATATCAAAGTCAAAAAAGAAAAATTCATATTTGAAGAAACTGAGTTCCAGGAGACAGACAGAGGAATATGTTTGAGTGTCACTAGCATAAAGATTGTATTGGTGCTATTAGAGTCCAAAGCAATTTATTAGTTCCACAGTAATAATTGGGGGTTTTGGCTTGATTTTAGACACTTACAGAAGCATCATCCTGTAACCTCAAGACAGATGTATGATCCTTCTCTATGCTTATCACCTTCAGATGACGCACTACATTCCACAACTTAATCTATCTGCCTTGGGCCATGGATACTTCCATCCACTATTATGACAAGCTATTGATCTAATAATATGATCTTCCTGTTATTTCAAATGGACAGCTACAGCTATTTTTTATTTCTTAATGTTGTATTTCCAAGTGAGATGTCACATGGGGTCGCTAAATCTAAGGACAACATTGAACATACATGTTCCAGCCTGCCCGAGATTGATGGGAGTCAACTCTGAGCTCCTGATGCTATCAATCTGCCCCTCTCCCCTTACTCATATGACATGTACGGGAAAATCACAGCAGCTGTGGTCATGAAGCGGCTGCCAGGGAACTACATTGTACCGAGCTGCAGCTGTACAACAAAAAAATAGCCATAAAATAGCTATAGATGCTATATGTTGTTATATACTTAGCTTTATTAAGAATGGTTGTATTAGTAGGCGACGGCCTGACCAGTCGCTTTATCTTCCAGTATGCCAATACAGGTCCCAAAAGGTTACAATACTTCACTATTATTTACTTTTTTGTCTAGGAATAGTGGAGACCCCATTTGTGAGCTGCAGCAGTAGCCTCTTAAAGAGTCCCAGTAACTAATGTGTGTGTATCATGTACAGATACGTAAAACGAATTGGTCGATGAGTGAGGATGCGTTTTAGAGCATGCGCATCAGTGCAGGTCTATGTTCGGGGAAGTTTCCCCGAACATAGACAAGCACAGCAGAGCAGGTAATCCCTCAAACAATATGTTTGGGTTAACGTTTCATTAAATGGATTGTTTGCTCTGGTGCGTTTTTTATGTTCGGGGAAATTAACCCGAATGTAGACATACGCACCAGAGCAGGGAATCCCTCTAATCTATGTTCGGGGAAAATTCCCCGAACATAGACCAGCTCTATAATATGGGGAATCCCTTGAAATCCCACGCTAGAGAACGGGTTGTAAGTGCAAACTGGCATAAAACAGGTAGGTAGTAAAGTGAGGACTAGCTGTATACACAACACTGCTGTGCATGCGGTTTCTTGAAAATGGGATCCAAAATCTGAAATCCAAGCACACTTCATCTTGGCGTGATCATATATTGCTGCAAGTTTCATGACATATGCTGATCAGATCCATTTCTACAGAATATTAGTAATAAGTGATACATTCATTCTCCCAAAGAGCCAGCCGCCGGCAACAAAAATTAAAAAGTTCTATCAACAGGAACATTTCCAGGGAGTTAATTGCTTGAATTGCAAGAACTCATTTTTTTCTTTCTTAGTCAAATAACTGCAGCAGAAAAGTTGAATCTGGCTTGACCCATCAGCAAAGAGTTTAACGTTTGTAATGTGCCTTTTGTTCCAACATTGAACAATTGTCTACTTGTAACATAATGATAAGTTAATGAAAAAAAAATATAACAATAACAACAATGCAAATGAATCATAATGCAAAACAGCAATTTGGACAAACAGAACACAGTGACAAACAATAATCCATATTTACAATAGTAAATAGAGTGAAATAATATGTTCGTACTGATAAGAAATATAAGCAGCTGCAGAGAATTATGCTGCCCCGTATTTTTGCAATAATTAGTTTTTCAGAATCTCAGTAATTCTAGCTTTAACAAGAATAGGGTTTTGTTAAGCACTTTGTCATGAGAGGATTCAAATAAAATCCCAATGAAAACACTGTCACTAGAACTCATTTTCACCCCTACAATATAAAATAGGATGTAGATATAGGCAGAAATAAAACTAAAAATTAATCATTTTTATGATATTACATAATTAGAAATAGGTCAGCATATAAAATATTTGGATCCCTTTGGTCAACATTGTGAAAGCAAGTACACCCTTAAAGGGACACTTAGCTCATTGAATTGGTCTGGGTGCAGTGCCTCTGTCATCAGTTTAACTCTGCAATTGTGATTATTGCAGTAATTGACTGGGTATTGTAATGAGGAGGGGGTCCCCAGATTTGATTCTGTGATGAGAACATGCTCTGGGTATTGTAATGAGGAGGGGATTCCAGATTTGATTCTGTAACAGGAACGTTCCCTAGGTATTGTAATCGGGAAGTGGTCCCCAGATTTGATTCTGTGACAGGAACATGCTCTGGGTATTGTAATGAGTACGGGTCCCCAGATTTGATTCTGTGACAGGAACATGCATCGGGTATTGTAATGAGGAGGGGGTTCCAGATTTGATTCTGTGACCAGGAACATGCACTGGGTATTGTAATGGGACGAGGGTTCTAGTTTTAATTCTGTGACAGGAACATTCCCTAGGTATAGTAATGTAATTTAGCAAAAGTTAAGAGCAGGCTGCAGATACTCAAGGGTAGAAAAGAAACTACATTGATGAGAGATTGTTTTGCATCAGTATAGGGAGAATGTAAAGTAATTGAAGATGTGGGTGCCACTACTGACAGTTTACTCATCTATTCTCTCCAGTAGAGCTGTATGGATATTGTTGATGGAAGAACCGTGAGTTTCACATAATGGCTGAAGTGTTGACAAAAATCTTGAAAGTGTTAAAAGAGTATGAATCCATGAGAAGTTGGGTAGTAACGCATGAAGCCAGGAGGAGAGGGATAGTAAAGCTTGCAGCCATGAGAAGATGGATAGTAACACATGAAGCCATGAGAAGATGGATAGTAACGCATGAAGCCATAAGAAGATGGATAGTAACACATGAAGCCATGAGAAGATGGATAGTAACGCATGAAGCCATGAGAAGATGGATAGCAAAGCTTGAAGCCAAAAGGAGGATGTTAGTAAAACATGAAGTCAGGTGGAAGAAAGATAGTAATCAAAGAGCCAGGAGGAGGGGGAGAGTAAAGCATTATCCTAGTAAGAGAAGGAAATAGTAATGTATAAATCCAGTAGGAGAGGGGATATTAAAGCATAAAGCCAGGAGGTGAGGGGATAGTAAATGAAGAAATGAAGAGAGGGGACAGTACAGCAAAAAGCTAGGAGTGGTAGGCCAGTAAAACATGATACCAAGAGGAGCGGGCAGTCAAACATTTTGGGCAATTCGGACATTTATTCTGAATGTCCGAATAGATGAATTGCCGAATTGTCGAAGTCCCGAAATTACAGAATTTCCGAAGTGCCGAAGCACAGTATTGCCTAAGAACTAATATACTTAGAATGAAGAATGTTACACTGTATACAATTTTAAATAAAAAGTATACAAACATAGCCAGGATTCAGCTGTAAGCATTTGCAACACTTACAACAATCAAGTAACACACATTCATATAAAATGTAAGTTACTTAGCCAGTCAGTGTAATGACAGGAATGAATAAGTAGATAGCTCCATAATACAGTGGGAATTAGGAAGTTATCTACTAAAAGGCTGAAAGACCTACATTGGTCTTTCAGCCAAATTTACTAATACTAAGTAAAAATTACTTAGTATTAGTAAATTATGCCCCTACTCGCTATACCGCGAGTAGGGGGCATGTCCATTAAACAGCCATAGGCTGCTCACTTAAAAAAAAAAAAAGGTCCCCTCCTCCCGAGCCCCCACTCGTGCCGCGTGAGTGGGGGCTTCTAACCTGAAGGGGGCACCTATTGCCCCCCCCTCGGCCCCCACCCCTGAATGGCGGGAGGGGGCACTACAGTAAAATAAGGGGAGGGGGGACCTAATCTCGGTTATTATGGATTTTTTATTTGGCCTTTTTTGGGGCTGAAAAAAGAAGATTTTGAAGAAAGAAAACATCAAATGGTAAGTTTTACTTTTTTTTTTTACAGGTACTTAGTTAAAGATCCCCCCTCAATATTTTTAGGGTGAGGAGGGTAGGTAGGGGTTAATTATTTTTTTGGGGGGATGACTAGGGTTTTGGGGACCCATAGTCACCTGGGAGGGGGGCTAACTTTTTTATTTAGGGCCCCCACCCACCGCTCAGGGGTGGGGCCATGCCGGAGGATATTAGGTCCCCCCTTATTAGTATTTAGGGCCCCCACCCATCGCTCAGGGGTGGGGGCCAGGGGGAGGACATTAGGTCCCCATCCTTATTCTAATTTAGGGCCCCCACCCACCGCTCAGGGGTGGGGGCCAGGACATTAGGTGCCCCCCTTATTAGTATTTAGGGCTCCCACCCACAGCTCAGGGGTGGGGCCCAGGAGGGAGGATATTAGGTCCCCCACTTATTAGTATTTAGGGCCCCCACCCACCGCTCAGGGGAGGGGGCCAGGGGGAGGACATTAGGTCCCCCCCCTTATTAGTATTTAGGGGCCCCACCCACTGCTCAGGGGTGGGGGCCAGGAGGAGGACATTAGGTCCCCCCTTATTAGTATTTAGGGGCCCCACCCGCAGCTCAGGGGTGGGGGCCAGGAGGGAGGACATTAGGTCCCCCCCTTTAGTTTAAAAGCCCCCACCCGCGCATCACTGTCTAATAGACAATTTTTTACTTAGTATTAGTAAATTTGGCTGAAAGACCAATTTAGGTCTTTCAGCCTTTTGTTAGATAACTCCCTATTACCGTGGGAATTAGGGAGTTATCTACTAAGCGGCTGCAAGAGAAGTCCTGAAATTCCGAAATGCCGAAGTTGCAGAAGTGCGGAAGTCTCCAATTTCAGAATGCCGAACCGAATCGAACCGAAGATTTTCCCTATGCACATGCCTAGGTGGTAGCAGTGAGAACAGAAATATGTGCAGCCAATAAGTTTACACTTGGAATCCTATAGAATAAAGAAAATAGAGATTCATGAACATGAAAAAAAATAAAAACTAGATAGAATGGCATATATAAGAAAAGATAAATAAATCATACAGACAACAAACAAGCAAACAACACAAAGTCTTAATAATAATGTAATAACAAAGTCAATAATAATGGTAAAATTGATCACTATAAATATACAAGGCCTATGTCCCACAAAAGAGACAGGCTTTTCAAGATTATCTAAAAAAAGAAGAAATTCAAATTGCATTTGTCCAGGAGACTCATTGGTGTCAGAAAGATGAAATTAGATGGTATAGTAAATATTTTCCATTAAAAATATGTGCATCTAGAACTGAAGGCAAAAAAAGTGGAGTAGCCATCTTCTTTTCTAATTCTATAAAAAAAATAATAATAAATATATAGATAGATCCAGATGGTAGCTTTATAATAGTTATATGTACAATCAATGAAGAAGTGTTTACTTTAGTAAACGTCTATTTACCCAACAATAATCCTATAAGTCTCTTCAGACAAGTGTTAAACAGAGTAGATAAAGTGTAAATTTTAAGATTATTGCTAGAGATTTTAATTGTATACATGATTCTATAATGGGTAAGCTCTATAATAGGAAGATCTCTTTGGACAAACATGTCCAAAGAAATGCCAAAATTTTTAATAATTTACTGAAAAGAGAAGGTCTATACAATATATGGAGAGCAAACAATCCTTCGCTTAGAGAATTTACATTCTATTCCTGGCCTCATGATTCACACTCTAGAATAGATTTCTTTTTAAGAGAATTAAAGTTGACAGAAAGAACGCATAAAATAGAAATCAAACCAGTTATATGGTCAGATCATAACAGTGTAACTCTAGAGTTAAATAAAACCAATCATAGAAAATAACCATAATACAACATGGAGACTTGGTGATACTTTACTACCAAATAAAAATTATAAAGACCATTTAGACGAAAGGACAAAGTTTTATTTCCAAGGAAAAAAAAATGGACAGGTATAGGATGATAAAGCTGTAATTAGAGGCCACTGTATTAAGCTAAAGAAACTAAGAGATAATGAGGATTGGGGCAAGTTTAACGGGCCTTCATATAGCATTATACAACTTAACTAAAGAAATTCACGTCAATCCGTCTAGGGAGAATCAGCTCAAAATTGCGAACGTTGAAACAGAGATTCAGAATAAGACCTTTGAAAGAATTAAGAAAAATTTGTTAAAATTTAAAATAAAATATTATCACAAATATGATAGAGCTGACAAGATATTAACCAATATGCTTAAAAAAAGAAATACAATTAACTTAGTTGACAGAATCATTACAAACAATAAAATCTGCTTATCACCAGAGGAAATAGGGAAGAATTTTAACGAATATTATGCAAAATTGCATAATCTCACAGAAATAACTCCGTCAGATATGATTAAAGAATATATTAAATAGGCTAATCTATCTAAATTATCAAATTCACATTTAACTTTATTAAATAAAGAAATTTTGTAGGAAGAGCTTACAAGGGCTATTGATAGACAAGAGAAGTACAAAACTCCAGGACCAGATGGATTTGGGAATAGATTCTATAAGGAGATGAAAGTCCAAATAATAAGTCATCTAAAGAACACTTTTAATAATGCTGTCTCTAAAAGGAAGGTTCCCAAGTGAAATGTTGAAAGCAAACATCTTACCAATACTTAAACCTGGAAAGATCCAACTAATGTAATGTATCACCCAATATCCCTTATTAATATAGACATCAAGCTATTCTCCTCTAGTATTGCCTATAGAATGAAAGAAGTTTTGAAACATTTAATCCATTCAGACTAAATAGGCTTCGTACAATAAAGAATGGCAAATAATAATATCAGAAGATTGATTGATGTAATAGATATATCGCAACAAAATTTAAATCCCATGCTGCTCCTGTCATTAGACACCGAAAAGGCATTTGACAGGGTCAGCTGGGCTTGTATGGAAAATACTTTAGAAGCATTTGGAGTATCAGGCTGGCTTTTAACTGCAATTATAAAGAGATACAATGGCTAGAACAATCGGACCCAACATATTTGAAAAATGGCACCAGACAGAGATGCCCGCTATCCCCCATCCTCTACATATTAACTATAGAAGTACGGGCCAATAGAATTAGACAGAGCAGAGAGGTAAGAGGTTATCAAACAAAACAAAAAAAATGAATTAAAGCTGTCACTCTATGCTGATACCACCATTTTTTATCTAACAAATCCCTCAATTTCTCTACCAAATGTTATATCAGAAATAAAATGATATAGTACAGTTTCAAACTATAAACTAAATAAAACAAAATCAAACGTATTATATATTAATATATCTAAAAAGGACATAGCTACTTATCAAGAAAATTATGGTTTTATGCATGCAAAAACATTTATATATTTGGGAATTAAAATCTGTAAGAATATAAATAGTATTATGCAAATAAACTTTATAGATCTCTTAAAGGAAACTAACAAAAACTTAAAAGAATGGAGAAAACTAGAAATATACTGGGGAGGAAGAATAAATATTTTGAAATCATGTGTTCGTCCGAAATGGATATATTTGTTTAGGATGCTCCCTTTAGCTATTCTGATGCCTTGGTCAACAATGATAAGAACTGCCTTCTCTAATTTTGTGTGGAAAGGAAAAAAAAAACAGGATTAAAAACTGATTGATTTTTAGAGGAACTAAAAATGGGGGACTACGATATACAAATATAACATATTATGAGGCTGGCATAATTATGCATGTAATGACATGTCAAAATAAAACAAAAGCATTGTTTAATATAGAAATGGAAGTCAGTCAGTTGAAGGACCCAGTAGATCTAATATGGAATATAAAGAAAATTAATCTATCCAACTACTATATTCTGAATTTAAATTATACCTATATGGTATAAAATTAACAAGAAAATTGATCTGAAAAAAAAAATCTTTGACTTCCAAAGTTTGAACTCATTAGAAATAATAATGAAGAATATCTCTCTAAAATCATGGAAAGCCAAACATATAAATGTAATTAAAGATTTAGTTTGAGATAATAAAACCTTTCAATATGATTGTAGAAGAATTTCATTTGACAGACAATTATATTTTCACTTATACCAGGGTTAAACATTTTATGGATAAAGTTATATTGGTATCAGAAGGAAATCTGTACAAAATAATAAAAACAATATTACAGGAGAACAGAGTAAAACAGCTTTTCTCTTGATGTGTTAAACTGACAGAAAAAATAAGATCACAGAAACATCTACAGCCATAAGAAAATGGAATAAAGATTTAAGGATAGAAATAGATGAAAAGGAATGGGTATCTTCTTCCTATAAAATTAATAATTATGTTCATTCACTTACGTTGATAGAAACCCATTTTATATTGATTAATTTATGGTACATAACTCCAACAAGACTATCGAAATTTTCTCCAGGAACAAGTGAGGAATGTTGGAACTGTAGAGAAGAGAAGGGTAGCTATGTACATATGTGGTGGACATGTAAAAAAGTGTCAGTCGTATGGCAGTGGGTTCAAAAAATTGTATATAAATTATGCGATGTCAAATTATCAATAACTCTAGAAATAACGTTATTGCATATTTATTGGCCCAATTTAAGGAAGACAGATCAATTTTTGATAACTCATTGTTTGTTGGCTGCAAAGATAGTGATAGCAAGAAACTGGAAAGGAGAATTTGTTTTTACGATTAACCAACTATGTTCACAATTATTATACCAAATAAGAATGGAAAAAAATTACTCTAAATGTCCAAACAAGACTTCTGGTTTGTGGGATAATTGGGAAAAAGAATTGCGTATCATATCCAAATAGGATCAGAGATGGAAAGAAATTGAATACGGGTACTCTCGTTGACAGAAATGGGTGGAGGTTGCATTTGCGCAGGAGGGTAACACAGGTTCATTAGGATGGTAACTAGATGGATGTAAATTGATCAACAGATGTATCTCTGTTTGCCTTTTTCTGTACAATTGTTTGTGTCATGTTTAGTCTATTGTTTTTATTTATATTTTGTATGTATTGATGTTGTTTGTCATTTTATACTAAAGAAAAATATAATAAAAAGAGGTTAAAAAAATAAAAATACCCAGACCAAGTAGGCTTCATTCCCAACAGACAGGCCTACGACAACACAAGACGCACCTATGACCTAATCTGGACGGCCAACCGCAGACGGACCCCGACGCTACTACTATCCCTAGACGCCGAAAAGGCATTTGACAGGATCCTCTGGCCATATTTATTTGCTGTCCTGACGAGGTTCGGCTTCCCCAGGGCCCTATTACAGGCAATTCGCACCCTCTACACCAACCCGACAGCACGACTACTAATACCAAATGCCCGCCAAGCCCCGTTCCACATACGTAACGGCACCCGGCAGGGGTGCCCCCTGTCCCCCCTCCTCTTTGCCCTCTCCCTTGAACCCCTCTTGCAACAGATCCGCAATACACCTGCCATACAAGGCATAAAAATAAGAAGGGAAGAATACAAAGTGGCAGCATATGCTGACGACTTGCTTCTAACCCTGACTGACCCAGGGACTTCCCTACCCCCACTGTTAGACTTACTAGAGGCATACGCCAAAATCTCAGGGTACAAACTCAACATAGAGAAAACTGAAGCCCTAACAATCCAAACCCCACCCCACACGCGAACACTACTGCAACAAAACTACCCGTTTCGCTTCCAAACGCAAAGTATCCGTTATCTAGGAACAGAGATACCAGCAGACCTACATTCCACATACAGGCTAAACTACCCCCCATTAATCGACCAGGCCCTGAGAGACCTGCAAACCTGGCAAAAATTATCCATCTCATGGCTTGGGAGGCTGGCAGCGATTAAAATGAACTTACTGCCACGTTTTCTCTATCTCTTCCAGACCCTCCCCATCCCACTCTCACGAGCAGACTTCAAAAATCTCCAAATGCACATTGATAAATTTATTTGGGCGGGGAAAAGAGCTAGAGTAAAACGAATTACCCTGTATATCCCACACAAAAAAGGGGGACTAGGCCTGCCAAATTTCTGGGACTACCACCAAGCATCCCAACTTGCACAAATCCAATCCATGCACGCCCCCCCAGGGGTCAAGCGCTGGGTGGACCTGGAACACGACCTATTCGGACGAGATCTGCCAACACTCTACCTATGGATACCAAAAACACACAGACCACAACAGCCCAACACGACACCAGCCCTCACGACAGCCATCCACATCTGGAACAGGGCGACCGACAAATACAACCTCATAAATACTCCCTCACCCCTTATGCCTGTGCTGAGGAACCCTCAATTCACCCCGGGAATGACGCCCCAACATTTCATCAGGTACGAGGACAACGACCTTACGAGAATCTGTCATTTTTATAGGAACGACCGCCTTATCCCCTTCCCAGAATTGCCAAACGCCACACCATATAACACGTTTGACCACTTTAGATACCTCCAACTCCGAAGCTTCCTGTCAACCCCTACCATAGCCGCTGCGGCGGTGTTGAAACCCACTGCATTCGAAAGGGACTGCCTGAGCAACCCAATACACAAGGGCCAAATCTCCAACCTATATAACCTCATAACACTTAAAACCCCACCTGACGCCCTCTCCTACGTAAAGGCCTGGGAAAGGGATCTTGGTCCCCCGGGGGACCCCTCGGACTGGGCTGACATATGGGAAGCAACAGCGACAGTGACTATCTGTGTTAACCACAGAGAGCAGGCGTATAAGACCCTGCTCCGGTGGTACCTCACCCCCCTGAGACTCAAACAAATGAAATGCACAGACTCGGACAGATGCTGGAAGGGATGTGGCGAAAAGGGAACATACATTCACGTGTGGTGGCATTGTCAACACTTAACTCAAATATGGAAAGAGATGGCCGCTGCCACCTCGAGAGCATTACAAACGGACATCCCCCTAGACCCATGGACCTGGCTGCTGTCCAGGCCCCTAGAAAACCTGACCCGAGCACAAAACAAACTAGTAGCAAAGGTGGCCCTAGCAACGCGTAGAACTATAGCCACTCACTGGGGCAGCCCAGAAATCCCAACAGCCTCGGAGGCCCAGAGAAAGATTAAAGAGGCCATGGAGATGGACGAACTGTCCGCACTCATTCATGAGAACACTAGATCTTTCCATAAGATCTGGGACCCCTGGTTGGCATTGTAAGACTTCGCGAGCGGGGAAGGGGGGGGGGGAGAACAGCCCCCCCCCTTTACCACAATCCACCCCTACCCTACACCCGCCCACAACACACATCAAAGCACCACAACCAGCAGAAAACAATTGCACAAACCTGCAAACATCACGACTACAAGCAACCACCTGAACCAACTCAGGTGAACCCCACAAGCTCAACCACACAAACACATCAAACTGATATTACGACACAAGGACACTCTCCAAGTTCTAAACCCCTAAACCCCCGACCCCAGAGGCACCACCTCACCCCCAGAGGACAGAGACAGGGCAACGCAACGGACAGAGTACGACAACGACTCCTCACAAAGCCCACGCCCTAAGCGAAAACCAGGTTTGAGCCTCACAGCGTATCACCAAAACCCATCGCCTAGGGCCTACTCCCTAAACTCAGGGCACACGGTGGTTAAGCCTAACAGAGGGGACACCCCCATCCATCTTACACACCCGACCCTTCCAGACCCATAGCAAGGGGAGTTACATGTTGGACAACTGAAACAACGAATGTAAACAGGGAAAGAGTAATGAGTACAAATGTAACCGATTTAACTGTAACATGTTGCACCCCTTTTTCCTTTCTGTACCCCGTTTTGTTTAAAAAATAAAAAAAAAAACAATAACTTCTTTTGAAGATCCAAAAATAAAGAATTTATAAAAAAAAAAAAATAATCAGGGCCAAAAAAAATGCATTTATTAATATTTGCACAAATATGTCTGAACTACTACAAAAGTACCTTTCATTACCCACAGAAGTCTACAGCAGAGCCCTTTTTGCCCAGTACATAATTCCTTGTTAGTGCATGGCATTGTCCAATCAAATGCTTCTCAAAGAGAAGCACAGAGGACAACTCTCCAGACCAATGCTTCTTATAGGGATGGGTCGCATATTTTTGGAAAAATGCAAACATTGCTTTTTTTCTGAAATTATGTTTCACATTACTAGACAAAAGAGACAGCGTGCATGCATTAAAACCACTATTTGATATAAATTATGACTGAATCTGAAAGTGTATAGAAAGAAAGATTATATAGATGGAATTTAAAAACAAATAATTAATTTTACTAAAAAAGAATTGCTTTATTTTAACTTCATATTTATACTGTAAAGAAAATGATTATCCGCTTCCTACTGGGTTCTTTTTACATTACATTCTCATGATATACAATCATAATTTATATATTAATTTAAATATATTCCAGTTACTGTTATATTATGTATTATATACTATACATATTCTTGTTACAACAGAAATATGTTTTTGTCACACTGGATTTATTTTTTTTCAATGAATATTATTTTTTCTTTTTAGAAAATCAAAAATCAATAAAGAGGGGTATCAAAATTTGATAAAAGATTTAAATAAAAAAAAAATATATTAATTGATTCTAACTAATAATTAATTGATTCTAACTAAAGATTCCGAGGGAACTGCAGTAGTAATGGTTTAGATTTAGGTAACGGCCTGACAGGGGGTGAAGAAAAGCCAACTATCTGTCATAGGTGTTCAAAGAACACTCAAACCCCCATTGAAGCTGTTATGGGACAGGAGTGCCAAGGCTTGGTCTTACATTGAGGGTTTAAGCCATTTCCCAATGGTTTAACCCCAAAGTTTGGGTACATGCTGCATAATTACTTCTCTTTTTGTTTTTTTTCTATTATTTACAGTAGGGAAGGCAATTCGTCTTCTAATTTTGAATATGTTTGGCAAAATGTCTTAACAACTAGATATGCCTGGTCCTGTTTCAGAGCAGCTTAGTGAGCAGCTTGCTCATGCTTAGTGAGACATTAAAAACAAGAAAATAAAATAAAACATACCATATCTAACATTATTGCATTATGCATTCAGAAATCCCAGAACAAATCTGCGCCTTTAACTATGTCTATACAGTAAGTAAACACACAGACAAATTAATCTCCAACACTACTTTACAAGAACTTATGTGACTCCCTGTATTAAAATATAGGAGCATATAGAAAAAGAATCAATTCCATCTGACCAGAAGGAAGAATTTGTGCATTTCAATTATATTCACAGCTACATGTTTTTACAGACAGCTTTGCATAATATATGTGGCAATATAGCCATACACACACCAATTTTACACACAATGCTGGCAGTGTAGGACTCTGTATTCCCAAAACTAGGTTTTTTCGAAGTGCGTTAAGCTATGGAATCTGTCATGATCTTCTTGCAAACCTGTTTGTTACCGGTTAACCTGACTTGGCTCCCCTGGTCAGATTTGAGAGAAATCCTTCTTGTACAGCATGACAACGACTGGGTGGGCCAGCTCCACAGATCTGAACATCTTCCACTGTTTCCAACTCATTCCGTCGCACACAAGTTTCGCCACAAAATCTCTAACTGTTAATTGCTACATTAAAGAATATGTTCCATTGCACGCACTACCTACAATAATGTATATCATTAGAGACCTTTTGCATTTAATGTTGTGTAACTCGTAAAAGACTGCTTGAGCAGTCTCATGCCGCGACAACCAAGTGTATGTTATAAAACTCAATTAATTGGTATACTACATTATTATTATTGCCATTTATATAGCGTCAACGGATTCCGTAGCGCTTTACAATATTATGAGAGGGGGGATTTAACTATAAATAGAACAATTACAAGAAAACTTACAGGAACAATAGGTTGAAGAGGACCCTGCTCAAACGAGCTTACAGTCTATAGGAGGTGGGGTATAAAACACATTAGGACAGGAAATAGCAATTAAATAAGGTGGGAGTGAAGCAGAGCTGGAGGAGAGAGTAGAGTGCTGCCATTTAGGAGAGAGAGCAAGAGACAGGTATGTAAGGTAGAAGTTACTCTGGGAGGCCATAAGCTTTCCTAAAGAGATGGGTTTTAAGGCACTTCTTAAACAATTGAAGACAAGGGGAGAGTCTGATGGTGGTAGACAGGCTATTCTATAGGAAGGGAGCTGTATGCAAGCGTGAATTGGCCGTACTGGTGCGAGCAGCTGACAGAAGGTCACGGGCAGAGCGGAGAGACCGAGAAGGGTCATACCTATGGATCTGTGAAGAAATATAAGAGGGGCTAGAATTGTTCAGTGCTTTAAAGGTATGGGTTAGCACTTTAAATTGACTCCTATAGAATACAGGAAGCCAATGTAAGGACTGACAGAGGGGTAAGGTATGAGAGGACCGACTAGAGAGGAAAATCAGTCTGGCAGCAGCATTCATTACCGACTGTAGTGGGGCAATACGGCTTTTAGGAACACAAATTAGGAGAGGGTTATAATAATCCATGCGGTAAATTACTAGGGCATGGACAAGCTCCTTGGTAGCATCTTGCATAAAAGGGGGACGGATGCAGGCTATGTTTTTAAGATGGAATCTACAGGATTTGGCAACATACTGGATGTGAGGCTCAAAGGTGAGGCCAGAATCAAGTATGATGCCAAGACAGTGCGCTTGCAAGGATGGACTTATGTGGATACCACTACTTTGAAGGGAGAGCGAAAGAGGAGGAGAAAAGACAAGAGGCTCAGTTTTAGAGAGATTGAGTTACTTCAGTAGTGGGGAAAGTGAAGCCTTACTTCAGTAGTGGGGAAAGTGATGGAAACCATGTTAAAGGATAGGATTGATGAACATCTAAAACCACATGGATTTCAAGATCAGAGACAACATGGGTTT
Source organism: Pelobates cultripes (assembly GCA_933207985.1). Taxonomy (NCBI): domain Eukaryota; kingdom Metazoa; phylum Chordata; class Amphibia; order Anura; family Pelobatidae; genus Pelobates; species Pelobates cultripes. Next base: position 395,122,852 of record OW240912.1, on the reverse strand, counting down.
ACTTCAGGGAGATCATGCCAAACTAATCTTATTGATTTTTTTGATTGGGTAACTAAAATTATAGATCAGGGTGGTGCAGTAGACATTGCTTACCTAGAATTCAGTAAGGCTTTTGACACTGTTGCACATAGAAGGCTTATCAATAAACTGCAATCTTTAACCCCTTAAGGACCAAACTTCTGGAATAAAAGGGAATCATGACATGTCACACATGTCATGTGTCCTTAAGGGGTTAAGTTTGGATTCAAATATTGTTGAATGGGTAAGGCAGTGGCTGAGTGACAGGCAACAGAGGGTTGTAGTTAATGGCATATATTCGAAGCTTGGACTTGTCACCAGTGGGGTACCTCAGGGATCTGTACTTGGACCCATTCTCTTTAATATTTTTATTAGTGATATTGCAGAAGGTCTTGATGGTAAGGTATGTCTTTTTGCTGATGATACTAAGATATGTAACAGGGTTGATGTTCCAGGAGGGATAAGCCAAATGGCAAATGATTTAGGTAAACTAGAAAAATGGTCAGAATTGTGTCAACTGACATTTAATGTGGATAAGTGCAAGATAATGCATCTTGGACGTAAAAACCCAAGGGCAGAGTACAAAATATTTGATAGAGTCCTAACCTCAACATCTGAGGAAAGGGATTTAGGGGTGATTATTTCTGATGACTTAAAGGTAGGCAGACAATGTAATAGAGCAGCAGGAAATGCTAGCAGAATGCTTGGTTGTATAGGGAGAGGTATTAGCAGTAGAAAGAGGGAAGTGCTCATGCCATTGTACAGAACACTGGTGAGACCTCACTTGGAGTATTGTACACAGTACTGGAGACCGTATCTTCAGAAGGATATTGATACCTTAGAGAGGGTTCAGAGAAGGGCTACTAAACTGGTTCATGGATTGCAGGATAAAACTTACCAGGAAAGGTTAAAGGATCTTAACATGTATAGCTTGGAGGAAAGACGAGACAGGGGGGATATGATAGAAACATTTAAATATATAAAGGGAATCAACACAGTAAAGGAGGAGACTATATTTAAAAGAAGAAAAACTACCACAACAAGAGGACATAGTCTTAAATTAGAGGGACAAAGGTTTAAAAATAATATCAGGAAGTATTACTTTACTGAGAGGGTAGTGGATACATGGAATAGCCTTCCAGCTGAAGTGGTAGAGGTTAACACAGTAAAGGAGTTTAAGCATGCGTGGGATAGGCATAAGGCTATCCTAACTATAAGAAAAGACTAGGGACTAATGAAAGTATTTAGAAAATTGGGCAGAATAGATGGGCCGAATGGTTCTTATCTGCCATCACATTCTATGTTTCTATGAGTTTCAGAAAGCGGGAGGACGTCCAGTCAGTGATACGTTGCAGGACAGCAGGGGAGAGGTCCGGGGAGGAGAGATATATCTGGGTGCCATCAGCGTACAGGTGATAGTGGAATCCAAAAGAGGTAATACGTTTGCCGAAAGAGGCAGCATACAGAGAAAATAGAAGGGGACCAAGGACAGAGCCTTTGGGGACTTCAACCGAGACAGAACGAGGGGAGGAGGTATCATTAGAAAAGGAGATGCTGAATGAGTGTTGTGAGAAATAGGAGGAAAACCACGAGAGGACAGAGTCACAGAGACCAAGTGATTTAAGAGTTTGAAGAAGGAGAGCATGATCAACGGTGTCAAAGGCAGCAGAAAGGTCAAGAAGAATTAGTATGGAGCAGTGGCCTGGGATTTAGCTGCAATTAGGTCATTAGTAACTTTGATAAGGGCAGTCTCAGTAGAGTGGAGAAGGTGGAAGCCAGATTGAAGAGGGTCAAGGAGAGAGTTGGAATTGAGGAAGTGAGACATATGGGTAAAGACAAGTCTTTCCAGAAGCTTTGAGGAGAAAGGGAGCAGGGATATGGGACGTTAGAGGGGGAGGACAGGTCAAGAGATGTTTTTTTCAGGATAGGTACTAAAATGGCATGATTAAGGTCAGCAGGGACAATGCCAAGAGAGAGAGCAGTTAAAGATGTGTGTTAAGAAAGGCGCAAGACAAGGGGAGAGAGATCTGATAAGGTGAGATGGGATAGGATCGAGCGGGCAAGTTGTGGGGCGAGAGGAAAGGAGAAGCACAGCCACCTCTTGTTCAGTAGCCAGGGAGAAAGTCTGAAGGGTAGGAAAGGCATGATCTCCGTTTAGTTGAGAAAGAGAATGGCAAGGTGGGGAGAATTCTTTCCTTAGCTGTTCAGTAAAGTTTATCTTGTCGGTAAAGTAACATGCAAAGCTATCGGCTAAAAGGATAGTTTGGGAGGTGGCCATAGCAGGGCGAAGAAGAGAATTAAAGGTGTCAAGACGCCTGGGATTGCGGAAGCATGAACTAATGAGAGAGGAAAAGTATGACTGTTTGGCGAGGTTAAGGGCTGCGCTGTATGAACAATATGAATCTATAATGGAGAAAGTCTGACTGTGTGCGAGACTTCCTCCAGGAGCGTTCAGCACAAAGGGAGCATTTTTGCAGGTAGTGTGTTGATTTAGTATGCCACGGTTGGGGGCATGCCCTCCTCGAGGTGCATGTTTGCAGTGGGGCTGCAGTGTTCAAGGTAGAGGTGGGGGTAGTGTTATACATCACTCTGTTAGCACATTTGAAATGTTAGGTACTGTTCAACTCCTTTTCTCTTTTTTGTTAGTTATTCTCACCAATGCTTGGAAATAAAAAGAAGGAAACTATTTGAGGGGTTTTTTTTGAGCAAGCAAATTGCTTTAATGCCTTAAAACCTACTGAAGGTTTTAAAATTGATATTTGTCCTTTGGCAATTATTATGAAGCTGTCAGACATATGGAAAAACAAATGGCATTGCAGATTAATAATTTACAATCATCCAATGCACAACTCTAAAAAAAAAAAACCTCTACAATAAAATAAAAAAGTTCCAGTGTTAGAATCTGTTTTTTAATACCTGTCTCTAATCAGCAATTTTCCCATTACAGATCACCCAAAAAGTAGCAGCCCCACTCAAAATGTATGTTTTTTTTTTATTTCCAATATTAAACATATACAATTTGTACCATATAAACACCATATGTACCAATACCATATATATATATATATATAAACACACACCATTCCTTTTGTGCATACTATATTTTTTTTTAAAACATACAGACACAAAAATCCAAAAAAAAAATTGAACACAATCTCAAGTCATAAAATGTATCTTCGGTAAACTGAAATATTACAAAAACAACCATAAAATAATAATGTTCTGTTGGATTTTTTCAATACAATATTTTCAAATATTATTATACTAAAGTATAGAATGCTAAATGTGAAAACAGTTTGACTTGCATCTGATAAGGTTTTACATAAATATATACAATGTTTAATCCAACATAAATATTGAAAATGGATTTAATAACTTAAGTACACCGTTTACAAGAAACATAGCTACATATATTCTTATCAAAGGATGATTTTTATATATATATATATGCAGTCTAACATATTTGGAAAGAACAATATATAGCAGAGATATGTTTTATTTGTTCTGCCAACACATAGTGTAACTATTTTTGCAACAATTTATTTTGTGGCTATTACCTTACCTTAATATTTTGTGATATTACATATAACTGTAGTATCTTTAAATTTCAGATTGTGCATTATATATGTATAGTTTTTTTTTTTTGTTTTTAGAAACCAAATACTATTTTTTGTATTGCAGTTTACAAAACCACTTTTGAAAAAAAAAAAATGTTTTGCCTCAATAAATGCACATTTCATCCCATTGATCATTTTCGTTTAACCAGGTATTGATGCAGTCAGCATAGAGATGTTCGGGTTCTCTGTTTCAAAGTATATTTTGTTCATTTGCATGCTACTTTGTAAAATGTATGTGTTCTGCAGGTGACATATTTCTATATTGGCTTACTATTATCAAATAAAAAAATAAAAATAATTTAAAAAAAAAGACAAAAAAGATTCACCTCCGACACGGTTGAACATACTGCATAGTTTTTTGTTTTTTTTAAACTATCCTTAATACCGCTTATTCTGTGCCTATTAGATTGTATGTCAAAAGAGCAATATTTTAACAAAAAAATCTCAACATTAAAAAGAAAATGCCAAAAACATGTGAGATTTCCCCTTTCCTGCATAGCATGAGGATCTCCAGCGTCAGTTAGATAACCATACTTAGCATAACGACCTGAAAGTGACTCTAGTGTCTGTCTAGTAGACAGCCGTTAGAGTTGGAGCTATCTATGCAATGTAATTATTGCAGTTTCTCAATAAGTGTAATAATTACCATTGCAGGGTAAACTGACAGCAGCATTGCACCCAGACTACTTCAGTGAGCTGAAGTGGTCTGGGTGCCTATAGTGTCCCTTTAAGATATTACATGAAAAAACAGGAGCATCAACATTAACCCATTAATTTACCTCTTAAATGTGTCCATGGCAAACTGAAGCGGTGAGTGGGCAATTTAATACAAGTCCGGTTATATGGTCCCTAAATTGTCATTCCATGTTGGTGATCCAACTAAAGTCTAAAATTACCCACTGAACATATGCTCATACTTATTTTGACTAAAATGTGGATGTGAAAGGGCTTGCCACCCTCCCGTAACACAGACATTTGACTTATATTGCTCACTGCATTTTGTGTTGAGTCCCATTTTCTACAGACTGCATATAATTTATTGGTAATATGTTACAGATTATGCCACAGAGAATTTTGCATGATCATTTGCAAGTTGTATGTCCCCCTCAATGATGAGACAACACATATATGTGACATCATTAACACAATGTGATTAAATAAATGTTGAGACTTTTGCATATGTTCTTTAATGGCACCTTATTTAAAGTAACACTACAGGGTCAGGAACACCAACATGTATTCCTGACCCTATAGTATTAAAAACCACCATTTAGCCCCCCTGGCCTCACTAAATATAGTAATAAAATCTTACTTATATTCAAGTCTGCAGCTCCTGGCTCTACCCCTGTCTGCTGACATCATCATAAGTGGTGGTCTTAACCAATCACAATGCTTCCCCATATGATTGGCTTAGACTGTCAAGGAGGCAGATCAAGAACAGAGTTAGCACAAGTCAAACACAGTCCTGCTCAATCAGAATCTCCTCAAAGAGATTAATTGAATCAATGGAAAAGAAAGTTCAGTGTCTGCTCGCAGAGGGTGGAGACACTGAATGGCAGTGCTGCTTACTCTACAGCACTGCTCCAGGAAGCACCTCTAGCAGCCATCTGAGGAGTGGTCAGTGGAGTTATCACTAGGCTGTAATGTAAACACTGCATTTTCTCTGAAATTATTCTACTCACCAGAACAAACGGTGACTATAGTGTCCCTTTAAAGTGTATTTTTTTTTAGATTGTGAACATGTTTTGTATTTAGGGCTGGCCTTAGGCATTTAGGCGCCCTGTGCGAACAATCTTCACAGGGCCCTATCCCCCGTCATCCATGTATGATGTAATGTTTGTGTTGTCTGTGTTTGTGATAGTAGGTGTGATGACTGTGTGTGATATGTATGCTGTGTGTTGGCTGTGTGTGATATGTGTAATGGATGTATTAACAGTGTGTGATATGCGTGTATTGGTTGTATGTGATATTTGTGCTGGGTTTATTGGCTGTGTGTGATGGTTATTTAATTCAGATAAAAACATGCCTTTAAGCTTGTGTGTGAATGCAGGTGTATATTTTTGCAGAGTTATGTGCACACAGTCAGATGCACACAGATCCACCACATACACACAGTCGCAGGCAGTTAGTTACATATACAGGCAGAAACACACATACACAGTTACAGGTAGATAAACACACTCACACACAATTACAGGCAGACAGCCACACACACACACAGGCAGCCACACATACAGTTTTACACACACACACACTTACATGCAGACAGCCACACACACACAGAGTCAGACGGCCATACACACACAGGAAGACATCCACACACACAGAGGCAGGCAGTGACACACACAGGCCGACAGTCACACACACACACAGACACACACAGGCAGACAGTCACACACACAGACAGTCACACACACACACGCAGTCATGCACACACAGACACACACAGGCAGACAGTTAAACACACACACACATAGGCAGACACACACAGACACACAGGCAGACACACACACACAGACACACACACAGGCAGACAGTCACACACACAGACAGTCACACACACACACGCAGTCATGCACACACAGACACACACAGGCAGACAGTTAAACACACACACACATAGGCAGACACACACAGACACACACACACACACAGGCAACACACACACACAGACACACACATACACACACAGCAGGCAGTCATACACACACAGGCAGACAGTCATACACACACACACACACAGGCAGTCATACACACACAGGCAGTCATACACACACACACAGACACACACAGGCAGACAGTTATCCACACAGTCACACACACAGACACACAGGCAGAAGGTCACACTCACACTGACAATCACACAGTTACCTGTGGAGTTCATTGTGGAGGCAGTGCAGCTCCTGGAGACAGTGTGTTGGGAAAGCAGGGACTCCTTCCTGCTTTCCCTGCAGCAGTTATCCGGCGCTTTTAGCTCCGCCATCGTCGCAGGGAACCTACGCCCCTGCCGCAATTTTTTTTTTTTTATTCCGGCCGCCCATGTGTGAGCTGTGTCGGCCACAGGGCACCCCTTGCTCCATGGCGCACACCCCTAAGGCCGGCCCTGTCTGTATTGGTATCTACTTAAAGTTAAACTAATTATTAATTTAATGTATGTTTTGCAACAAATCCAAGGGTAAACAGTATGTACTATACACATATATGTTAAATTAAAGCAACAAGCAACAACTAAAGAGTGTGTGTGTAAAATAATACAAGTAAATATTAGCTTTAAATGTTTGTTTGTTTAGCTTTTTTGTAAACTATATAACAAGTGCAAAATGATCCTGTACAGCTGTATATTTACCTAAATACACCCACCCACCCAGAAAGTAGAAAAAGTTAGATTAACCTATGAAGTCCATTCTAGAATGTGCCATTCTCCATTGTAAGTACACAGTTACAATAATTAGCTGTCACTTTCAGTTGAACACTACTCATTTGAAGTCTACCGATAAAAAAGGCTTTTTATGTTTTCCAGCATGAAAAGTATTTCTAGTCTGCAATTTGCTTGTACTGTTAGTGTCGTAGCCTATAAAATTGGAATACAAAATGAATCTTGGATTTGATTATGAAAGTATATCTCCATGACATCAAGGTCTCTGATGCAGAACACCGTAAAAATGTAATATTACGATACAAGGAAACAAAATATAATATCCAATTGAGCAAATACACTTCTGTTAATATTTTATAACATTGCACTTTTCCTTCAACCCAGCTTAAAGGCACAGAATCATAAAAATGAACATAAAAAGGTGTAAATATATTACTAATGAATACCTAAAATGCTCATATTGACCCCTTTAAAAACACCTAAACCACTGCTATTGGCCCCCTGAAAAATATTGTCTGTAGTATTCAGTGAAAGTGCATTCGTTGGATAAATTATTTCTTCAATTGTTACATATGCTCCCAATATGAATCCAATGAAGCCAATGATTGCGATTACGATGTCCTTAACAATGGCCCAGAGACTGAGGTCTTCTTTATAAAAAGTGATTATTTCGACCAGAGGTGGAAGGATCAGGGCTAAAGTGCTGCTACTTACAGCACCGACAAAAGATATCACTAAGTCAAGACGTGGAACTGAAACAGCCAAGGCACCTAAAAAGACAAAACAAAAATAATTATTTATGAATAATTTGGAGAATGGAGAAGTCAATATACGTTTTAGTTGAATTTAGGGCAACCACTATAAGAAATTTTGACAATAAACCAGATTTTCAACTGGGGTTGAAAATGTTTTATTACAACCATATGTATTTACACACACACACACACACACACACATATATATATATATATATATATATATATATATATATATATATATATATATATATATATATATATATATATACATAATAATTGGCAGCACAAGTCTTGATAATGACCCCATAGGGTCGAAACGTTGATTTTTTTGGAAGTCCTCGGAGTGCTGCCAATTATTATGTTTGTTCATAATTGCATGGGTTAGCACCTAGGCATATTGTAGAATGTTTATATTTTTTATACATTTAAATATTGCTATGAGGCTGAAATATTGATCTTCAATGGACTGAATTAAAAGCATTTTTGCTGGATTATAAATACCTCAGATTGCACACACATATTTGCACTTAAAATTGGTACATAACATAATATTACTTCTGATAATTATTTCCATATATTTAGTTAAAATCTTCTTTAAAGGACAACTGTCACTTCCTTGGTTTCAGCACAATAGTTAACTAAAAGTTATAGGGTGTTTTAACATTTTAAAGAAATCTTTATAATTTAAATAAAAATTTTTTTACAAGCTCGGCAGGTTCCTTAAATTAGTTAACTCTTGCAGTATCTGCACGGATAAGGCACTACTGTAGAAAATGCCTAGCATATTCGTGCTTGTACAGAATTTCGTCGAAGATGATCGAATGCAGGACGACATGGCCACAACGGGGAAGTGCAGCATTATCCACCAAAGTAAATGTTTACTGGGGTAAAGGAACAAGGAGTTGTCAAAGTCTCTGTAGATGATCTTCTTTTGAACAGGCCATTTGACGAATAGGTCACTTGAGAACTGTTTGCATAGACCCAGCATATATTTGTATAATATTATCATATACAATCAAAGATGGCTATTCCCACATGTAAACATATCCTAACATCATTATACAAATCTGCTATTTACTATTAATTGTAAATCCAGCTGGATTGTGTCAAAACCTTGCTATATATATTTAAAGGAACACTATAGCATTAGGAATACAAAAGTGTATTCCTAACACTAAAGTGTCCCTCAAGCATAAATCTATCTCCCCCCTCCCCTGGGTGCTGAAAAAAACCAAAACCTTTAAACACTTACGTTCTCCATAGCATTCCTGCAAAGTGTGAGGATGTCCAGCGTTGTTTCACAAAGTTAAATTCCATATAAATAGAGAAAGCGCCTCTAGTGGATGACTGAGAAACAGCCACTAGAGGCAGTCTTAACCCAGTTTTTCTGAAACTGCAATGCTTTATATTGCAGGGGTAAAGAGGCAAGGCAGTGCACCAAGCCCACTTTGATGAGATGAAGTGGGCTGGGTACCTATAGTGTGCCTTTAAGGCAGGAACTAAAATAAAAAGTTTTCAAAAGGCGGGCTAGACTTCACTCCACACTGGAACCACCAGGGATTCCCACTGGGAACACCAGGGACGGAGAAATGTCCCCCCTCCTCCTCAATAAAGGGCTTGTAAACAAGCAGGAATCTAAAGGTTGTGAAAGAAGGCATTAAGATATATGGCCCATTGGGGGGCGGAGTCTGGCTGGGGAGCTGAATGGATGTTCTATGTAAGATCTCCTAGGCCTGATAATACAAATTAGGGCCTAAGCACGGGCCACCTAATCGATTTGGACCCAAACCGACAGAATCCTACTAAGTAAGCAACGGCGCACCAGGGGATACCCCACACGAGCGTTCCAGACACCGGACAGCCCGGACAGAGGCTTGGGGCCTACACCACGCTGTGCTGGAGAGAGACGACCGCTCTCCCAGCCCTCAAAGCCCTTAAGCGACTGCTGCACCCAGCTGCTCCCTCACCCTCCCCGCCCCCCCAGACCGGTGGGGGTCATCCCGGTCCCAAGCGGTGAGAGACTCTTCGCCCAGCTCCAGAACCAAGGGAGCTCACGCTGACAGCACAGGGCCACTTCATACCTAAGATGGCGGCTGCCTGCAAGGAAATGGCACAAGAGAACCACGCTGACCCACAACTGCTATGTGACAGCCTACTAGCCCGAATGGATCAACTCTTTGCGGATTTATGGAGGAAATTGCAGGATGAGCTGGAAAATGGGGGCGGAACAGCGGTGATACCAAAACAGTCTATCTCCCGCCATGACAGCACCACCCCCACAGCCCCGGGATCAGGCCTGACCAGGCTCTGTCCGATCCAGCGGAGACAGAGAAAATGGGGATGCCACACACGTCTGACTCGGAGGAGCGGCACAAACCCAACTACCCAGCGAAACAGCCGCAACAGCGAGTCCAAACGGCGACAAAGTGCAGCCGTCAGCGGAGACAACCTCAAGCCTGGCACCAGTAACCACACAAGGGAAACAAACGGACAGACCAAGACAACCCACCTAAAGCTAAGCAGCACCCAGCACGAGCTATATAAGAAGAAGGCACCGAAGGAGCCTAGCACTGGAACTCTCAAAGGGCTGAAGGTACCGGGGGGAACCCCCACACGTTATATAGCTACCGCTACACTTGCTGGCCCACCACTATACCTCCCATTGCGAGACTCAGCTGTGATGGTGACTGGCATAGGTTGATCTGGGCTCCCGAACTAATAGCCATTACACCAGACTATCCCATGCTATATATGTGCCAGTAAATTGTGCCTCGGAACATTATTTTGCTTTTTTCACTATTATTTTTTGGTCTCACCACTTAGTCCTATATATTTTTTTGCCAGCCTTTTATTGCGCACTCTCTCCTCCTGCTGTTTTGTTGTTATTTAGATGTGCAGTTACTGGATAGGGCAATGCAAGTCTCTCACCTGTCAGAGCTAAGCAAGCGATTTATATGTAACCAAGCACAGTGTTTATAGAGTACAGCTCAGATTAGAGGGGATTTTTATCTGTTTTATTGAAATATAACCTGCTGCAATGTTAGCGAGAATGCCTAAAATACTACTATGTGTTTATGTGTAACCAAGCATAGTGCTTATAAAGAACAGTGTAGAGTAAACGCGCTCTCTGTTTGTCCTACTGAGATATAACCTGCTGCGATGTTAGCGAGAACAACTGAAATACTTATTATATTGCTTATTATTATTGTGAACCTAAAACAATGCAAGTTTAAGCCAGTCTAACTTTTAACTTACTATAGAAATGTCTAAGCCTGAACAAACATTAGCAAGTAGTTAAATCTGATGGTTAACCTTCTAACAAAGTTCTGTCATATCCTAACAATACCTAAGCAACGTAAAACCAGATTGTTTATAACTTTAAAAAATGTGCTTGTTTTATTATGTACCTCTATGCAGGGGCGTATTAGCCGCGAGGCAAACAAGGCATTTGCCTTGGGCGGCATTTTTCAGGGGGCGGCAAAAAACGCCGCCCCCCAAATGCCCAGGGCAAATGCCTTGTTAGCCTTGCGGCTAACTGACATCCCGAGCGGGCGGGCGGCGCTGGCAGGCGGGCGGCTGGCGAGGGAGCACTTCCTATGAGCTGACTGCTCAGCTCCCTCGTGCGCCGCAGAGTGAGGCTGGGAGCCGGGTTGATGACGTCATCTTCCGGCTCCCAGCCTCACTCTGCAGCCGGCGCGCGAGGGAGCTGAGCAGACAGCTCATAGGACGTGCTCCCTCGCCAGCTGCCCGCACAGCAGCCACTGGACCACCAGGGAGAGAGACCCCCCACCCCCAGCACTCCCAAAGGTAAGGAGGTTGGGGGGGGATTTAAATTAAAAAAAAAAGTTAATGTGTGTGTCTGACTGTGTGTGTGTGTGTTTGTGCCTGACTGTGTGTGTGTTTGTGCCTGACTGTGTGTGTGTGTTTGTGTCTGACTGTGTGTGTGTTTGTGTATGTGTGTGTGTTTGTGTCTGACTGTGTTTGTGTCTGTGTATGTGTCTCTGTGTGTGTGTGTATGTGTCTGACTGTGTGTGTGTTTGTCTGTGTGTGTGTCTGACTGTGTGTCTGTCTGACTGTGTGTCTGACTGTATGTGTGTGTTTGTGTCTGACTGTGTGTGTGTGTTTGTGTCTGACTGTGTTTGTGTATGTGTGTGTGTCTGACTGTGTATGTGTGTGTGTGTGTCTGACTGTGTGTGTGTGTGTCTTGTGTCTGACTGTGTGTGTGTGTCTGACTGTGTGTGTGTGTATGTGTCTGACTGTGTCTGTGTTTGTGTCTGACTGTGTGTGTCTCTGACTGTGTGTGTGTGTGTGTTTGTGTCTGACTGTGTTTGTGAGGTGTGTGTGTGTGCCTGACTGTGTATGTGTGTGTGTCTGACTGTGTATGTGTGTGTGACTCTGACTGTGTGTGTGTTTGTGTCTGTGTGTGTGTCTGACTGTGTGTGTGTGTGTGTATGTGTCTGACTGTGTGTGTGTTTACTCTGACTGTGTGTGTGTCTGACTGTGTGTGTGTGTGTCTGACTGTGTGTGTGTGTGTTGTGTCTGAGTGTGTGTGTGTTTGTGTCTGACTGTGTTTGTGTGTGTGTATGTGTCTGACTGTGTGTGTGTGTGTATTTAGAAGGTGGTGGGGGGGGCGCCTGAGTTTTGTCCTGCCTAGGGCAGCACAAAACCAGGATACACCACTGCCTCTATGTTTGACTGTTTCAATGCGCTGGAGGATTGCCTTTGGGGTACCTCTCGAGCGATTGTTATAAGCTTACGAACAACAAAAATAAAGAATAATAAAAAAAAACATTTCAAAAGTGTCAGGATATCTGCATCGATGAGTCCTTACAAAGTAATGTTTGCGTGTTCATTTTTTGTTATTTTCGTGCAGTTCTCTATAGAACACTTCTAGCTCCTAAAATATTTTAATCACAGTCTTACAATGAGAGAGAGACAGACAGGATAAATACAATTAGAGTGTTTCTATGTATGTCACTTTATGACTAAATTATCCTGATATGCTGAATAACTGCATTCCTACCACAAGAGGAATGATTAATATAAAAACCCGTGGATGCTAATAATTTTTGCTAAAATCTCATACTCTCAATCTTGTATTCTGATTACTTAACTAATTGGGATTTCATAGTTTAAATGTTTTTATCAAGTATAAACATTAGAGTTGTGCATGATGGGAAGTTTCGGTTTGTCTGAATTTCTATTAATTTTTTTCTGGCAATTTGGGTTATATTTCTGAGGCGTTTTAATCTAGATACATTTTGGTTCGGTGAAAAATGTGGTTGGATAGAAGAAAAATTTGCCAATTGGTGTACTCCAAAATATATATACATAATATAGATATTATCCTCATAATACGCAGTACAATGATTGTAGCATTTTCCTGCTGTTTGGTTCACAGATCAAGTGAGAAGATCCAAAAAAAGAAAAGGTAAAAATAAAAGCGCAGTGAAAATAAATCTATATTTATATAGATTTTTTTCTATCTGCAAATAAAATCAGCATTTAATGGCTGTCTTCTAGCATGAATTATCTTTTTTTTTAACTTCATCATGCAGCTGGACATGTTTGTATCGGTATGCATGCTCAGCATAATTATTGATGGAAGAAAGGTTTTTAAAATAATAATAATTTTAAGGGCACAGATTGCCACCTTCAGACAAACATACCAGGTTAATATAATGCTGTATTCCCAGATTAAGCAGAGGTCTTCATACACAGGATCTTTGTGATATGTAATTTGCATTGTTATCGAAAGACCAAAGGGAAAATTGGAAACTAAAGACGTTAATGCTACTTTTCTGCTTGATAACTACTTGGTTAATAATAATGTGCTTTGAATAAGTATGAGTAAATAGGTAGTAAATATCTGAGATTTTTATCTAGAGGTTTTCTTTTCAATCAATATAACCGTATAAAAAAAAAAAAAAAAAAAACAGAGAGAGAGAGATCTTGCTTCAGCTTTTTGAAGTGGTCATGGTGGCAGAAGTTTAAATGTGCAGTGTTTGCACCTGAATCCAGTGTTGATGTTTTAGCAAATGCTGGATGTCCTCATAGCGTGTGGGCGTCCAGCGTCAGGAGATTAAAGTAGTCTATTGACCTGGTAGACAGCCACTAGATGTGGAGTTAAATCTGCAAAGTAGTTATTGCAGTTTCTCAATAACAAGAAGTTTGTGTTTCCCCTACCTTCAACACTAAATGCCGCATCCCATCTTCCCTATTCCATATGGCAATATTATTATTATTATTGGCATTAATATAGCACCAACAAATTCCCTAGCGCTTTACAATATTACAAGAGGGGGAGACAATAAATGAGATAATTACAAAATGTTACAGGAACAATAGGTTGAAGAGGGCCCGGCTCAAATGAGCTTACAGTCTATAGGAGGTAGGTTATAAAACACAATAGAACAGGAGATAGCAATCAAACAAGGTGGGAGTGAAGCAGAGCTGGAGGAGAGAATACTACACTTTAGGAGAGAAAAAGGGACCATAAGGGACCCATAAGAGATGGGCTTTAAAGCACTTTTTAAACGATTGAAGACTAGGGAAGAGTGTGATGGTGTTAGGTAGGCTATTCCCCCGAGACGTCCTGCCAGCGTGAGTTGGCCGTACGGGTGCGAGCAGCAGACAGGAGAAGATCATAGGCAGAGCGGAAAGACCAAAAAGGGGCATACCTATGGATCAGTGAAGAGATATTAGAGGGGCTAGGATTGTTCAGTGCTTTATATGTATGGGTTAATAATTTGAATTGACTTCTATAGGATACAGGAATCCAATGTAAGGACTGACGGAGGGCTGAGGAGCGACTGGAGAGGAATATAAGTCTGGCGGCAGCATTCATAAACTAGCGGGGCAATACAGCTTCAGGGAAGACCAATTAGCAAGATGAATCTATAATGGAGAAAGCAAGATGAATCTATAATGGAGAAAGTCTAAATGGGAAGACTAATTAGGAGAGGGTTACAATAATCCTTGCGAGAGATTACAAAAGCATTAATAAGCTCCTTAGTAGTGACTTGCGTAAGGGGTGGATGTGGGCAATGTTTTTAGGTGGAATTGACAGGATTTGGTAACACACTGGACATGAGGCTCAAAGGTGAAGCCAGAATCAAATATAATGCCAAGACAGCATGCTTGCAAGGATGGGCATATGTGGGAACCACTAATTTGAAGGGAGAGTGAAAGAGGAGGAGGAAAAACAAGAAGATCAGTTTTAGAGAAATTGAGCTTCAGAAAGCAGGAGGACATCCAATCAGAGGTGGAAGAAAGGCAAGCAGTGACACTTAACAAGACAGCAGGGGACAGGTCTGGGGAGGAGAGATATATCTGCTGGGTGTCATCGATGCACAGGTGGTAGTGGAATCCAAATGAAGTAATAAGTTTGCCAAGAGAGGCAGTATAAAGAGAAAATAGAAGGGAACCAATACCATAGTCTTGGGGGACTCCAATCAAGAAAGGGAGAAGGGAGGGTGGCCACAGCATGGCGAAGGAGAGAGGTAAAGATATCTAATGAGAGAGGGAAAGTATGACTATTCGGCAAGGGCTGTGCTGTATGAATGCAAGATTAATCTATAATGGAGAAAGTCTGACTGGGTGCGAGACTTCCTCCAGCAGCATTCAGCAAAATGGGAGCATCTCTGCAGGTAGCCTTTTGATTTAGTGTGCCACGGTTGGGGGCGTGTCCTCTTCGGCGTGCATGTTTGGAGAGGGGGTGCAGCGTCCAGGGCAGAGGTGAGGGAAGTGTTATATGTGGAGATGGCCAGTGAGGGACAGGAAAAGGTAGCTATGAATAAGAGCTGGGGATCAATATCAGCTGATAGTTGCTGGAGTTCAATAGAAGTCAGGTTCCTCCTGAGTTGAGGGGAGTTAGGCTGAGGTTGTTGGGTGAGGGGATTCTTGCAAGGAAATGATAAGAGGTGGTGATCTGAGAGAGGAAATGGAGTGTTGCAGAGATAAGAGACTGTAAATGTATGGGTATTGTCAGCTACATGGGTGAGAGAATTAGCCCACTGCAATAGCCCAAGGGAGTAAGTAATTGAAAGTAGTTTAGAGGCTACTGAGGTCAAGGGTGGGCTAATGGGAATTTTGAAGTCCCCGAGAATTAGGGATGGAATATCAGAGGAGAGGTAGCAGGGAAGCTAGGCAGCAAAGTGGTCAAGGAAGGGGAGAGGGGAACGAGGGGGTAATAAATAAGAGCGATGTTAGCAGAGATGGGTTTGAAAAGGTGAATCAAACTAATTTTAAATGAGGAGAAAGAGAGAGAAGGGGGTTGGGTAGAGGTTTGAAGGAGCAATGAGGCAAGAGCTGAAACCTTACACCACCGTCTATACCTTCAGAGTGTCTTGGGTTGTGGGTAAGTTGTAGACCACCAAAGGATAAAGATGAAGGGGTAGCAGTTTCAGAGGGTGAGAGCCATGTTTTGGTTAAAGCTAGTAAGCTAGTAGGGAACAAGAAATGAAAAGGTCATGGACAGCAGTGGATTTAGTAACGTTGCAAACAGAGCATGCATTCCAGAAGGCAGTGTGGAAGGAGGATTTAAAGGAAGAGTAATATAAGATCAGTATGAGATTGGTGTGGCTCCTTGAGTTGGTACATGGTGGATTTGCTAAGGTGGGATCAGGGTTTGGAGAGACATCACCAGTTGCTAGGAGCAGAAGGATAGAAAGGAAGAGAAGGTGGGAGTAGGATTTGAAAGTTCCCAAGGGAAATCAGCAAGGTTGGGGCAAGGCCAGCCATTGCAAGAATAGTGTTATGATGGAGAAAGGGGTACGTAAAATACCTTTTTGTTCCACGCTGGGGGGTAACTTAAGTAGGTAATACAGCACTATATCATTAAGAATAAATGTTTGTATTCCTAACGCAGTAGTTTTTGTTAAACACTTATTCCACAATAATGTACATTTTGTTTTAGAATTTTGCTGTGTCTAGATATTCCCTTCGTTCTAAAGTCCTGTCCTGGATAATTATTATATTTTTATGTTTGGATATGGATATTTCAATCAGGTCCATGATCATATGTGTTATTTAGGTGCTTTGGAGACCCTTCACCTTCCACTCAGTCATTTTACCCCTGTTACTCCTTGCCCATAATGCCTTATGTTTCCTTGAATTAATTCTCTCTGTTTTTGTCTTTTCCGAGCCGTTAGTTTTGTCTAGCAACAAACAGCAATCACAACAAAATAGCAAAGAACCGTTACTGCATTATTGCCAGAGTCTATCACAGATCTGCCTCTACTCGACCGCCCAGTCTTGCAGCAGTAGTATAAGTAGTCTGTTTAAGTAGTAGATTGAAACCACAGATATTTAGATATAAGCAATAAACAAAGCCATTTTTATTTACTGTGTTTTTAATTAATGTAACCATTACCGGGAATTACTGTATGGATTGTTTAATGGATTGTTCTCTATATGGAATATTGTTGAGGACTTATGGTAGCTTCTTTGCTTTGGATTTAATAACACGTGTTCTAGACCAGGTAGAAAGATTGATGTCATAATAATGGGATAGCTATTAGCAGCAAAATAGCTAAACTCTTCCAAGGTACACAATGTATCAGGAACAACGTCATTAAAACAAATCTTTTAGTTCTCTGAAGACAAGGTTATGTCTTCCAATGCATCCATAGCTTATTATTCTGCCTTCTGCATTTGGCAAGTTCTCAATAAGTACTAACAGATTTTCACATCATGCATAACAAATCCTTTATGTCTACTTTAGCCTCTTTGCATACGACAGTCAAGCTAATGAATTAATTGAAATTATGTGCTTTTGTTCACCAAAGTGTTTGGATGCCACACAAATAACAAAACAAAAGCACTTATTTTCAGCAAACTGCCTGATATTCATCACGTTATGTCTCCAAAAAGTATTCGTCCTATTAGGATAAATGCACATATCAACATTAAAAAGGGTACTCCAAATGCTATAACCACAGAAGCTCATCCTTTTGGTAATGGCACTATGGGTCTATGGAAACTGTTGCCCAGTTTTCTGACAAACTGTTTTTGGAGTAGTTTGACAAAATCCAAGGTTCTCATTACTTCCACATTATCTATTGCAAATCTGTCCAAACTTGAATGGCAATAAAACTCTGAGAATGCGTGATAATGCAGAAGTGGAGTTTCTGCATTCTTATAGATGAGGCAGTCTCTGCAAAGGACCGCATCTTAGCTGGAACCAGGGAAACCTCTGCGCTTCTGTCCTGTAGTCCATACAAGGACTTTCCCCGCTGAATCCTCCACGGGCTGGAACAAGGTGCTGAGCAGTGATTAGTTCTTTCCCCTCCCAGTAACTAGACGACATATAGTTCTGGAAGTACAACTGATTTTAATGAGCCAAACTCTGCCTTTTATGCACAGACCCCAGCAGAAGGTCTCCATTGTATTCAACACAAGCACCTCCCAGGAATCTCTGGGCCTGGGAGATAATTGTGTTAAAGACTGGTAGGCTAATTATCTCCCAGGAACAGAGAGGCAAACACAAAAACATAAAAGTACCCCAAAACAGCATAAAAATATACAATAACCCTAAATTATACATCCCCAAATAGCCCTGATCTGAGTGCCCTGATAGCGCTCAGATCTATGCAGTGTAGGGGAAACGACACCGTGTTAAAGTTCTGACCGGCCGCACATGTGGTCCTATGCCCAAAATAGTTCCAAGGTGTTTGGTGATTTTTCTGGTCAACTTTCGGGAGCTACTGCGTCCAGAATATGGGGTGCTCTGCCTGGCTCTCAGGTAGCGTTTGTTACCCTTAGTCTCAGGCACCTTCCCTCCAAAAAGCGCTGTCCTGGCGGTTTTAAAACCCTGAACCCCGGGAACTGCACGGTCACCTCATTCCGAAAATAGTTCCATAGCTGGCGAGAGCACTAAAACAGATTCTTCAGGCGGCACAAGCAATGCAATCACATAACTGGCCTGCCCCCTTTTTCCCCGCCTCACTGGCATCCCGATTCACAGTTGTAGATTTTGGGAGGTATGCCACATGAAATAATGTATGCTAAATACAGGAGGTAGGTAAACATAAAATGAAATCTTAAAAAAAAAACTATATCACATGACCATTACATATAGACACTGGAAGTTATAAAAATGGAGCAATCATGTCAAATTCATGAAGATTATTGATAATTTCTCCACTTCTAAAATACTGCCACAAGTACACAAGACTCTCGTGTACTGTAAATGGATTCCAAATGGTTATTGTGAACATTAAAATGATAAAGATAATTGTACATTTTTACAGGAAAAATAATACCTACAACTTCACATACACACACACACACACACACACGTATCTGTTAGAGGCAGGGCTAAAGATATTCAGCTAAATCATGTTTTTAAGATTCTACTTTAGGAATTCCATATTTTACAATGAGTTACTTGAGTGTAAGGATCTGAGGGGATGGAGAGGATGAATCTAACATAATTTAGTGGAAGGCATGAGGGAAGTAAAATACCCTCCATTAGCCATAATGGTGCAGCCTTTAAAATCCTATGTTTTGATTTTTTAAGAAAAATGAGAAAAACTAAACCTGTTTTGGTTAGCTTTTAAAACAATTACATTTCAACTACAAGATGCAGAAATATTTATTATTTATATTTATTGAATAAATTACTTTTTTTTGGTAGGAAAGTGCATATTTATATATAATAAAGGTTTTCGCCAACCCTTTTTTCACTCACTGAATAATGTCTTAGTGGGTATGAACAATGTATGAACCATTCAGACTTTAGTGAATTAACCTATGAATCTTGACTAGTCCAATTATATCAAGAGAAGCACTTTTCATGCCCCACCTGACAGTATATTAAAGTGATATATATCCAGGACAACACAGTGAATTTGGCAACCCTGGTCCACATGTGTGAAAGTATAACCAGAGTATTCTAAAGAATACATTAGCAAGCATTTTGCCTAGCACAGTGCATATGTAGCCATGGAAGTAGTCGTATTATGTCGCCTTTCCTACCTTTACAAACATTTTATCATCTTAAAACGTGTTCATTTAAATAGACTAATACAGTGTTATAGCTACATTGCATTTGGGTGGATTACGACAGTAGTTTCAATTACATGTTCATTGCCAGTTTGGAAGCAATGGTCACCCAAGATGAGTTTCATGTACTGAACACAGTATCACTTTGCCTTACAATCCCCCAATACCAAACATTAAAATACCCACTTTCCTTTTATTTAATGACTCGATTCTCTTTTCCTTCAGGACTCGCACATTAAAACACTTCAAACACTTTTGTCCACATAACTGATCATCTTGCTACAATAAATCGGATGACAGAAGGGATTTGTGTGACATTTGGTAGTACAATATCCGGCATGCCTTTGCGGATTCATCTACAGTTAAAGAGAAACTGTCACGCTTGACATAAGAGCACATAAAAGTAGCTTTCATGTTTTATGTATAGCTTATTTCTTTTATAATTTTTTATTAACATATCTCTGCCATCCAAATACCTTCTGAGAAGACACAGAAGGGGCATTTCATGCATATGAAGTTGCTTTCCTGTGATCTTCTGGAAAAATAAAATCATGTACATGTTTTTGATCATGAAGTGCTTGATCTTTGCCTTTTCAGATGGTCATTGCAATATATGAATGTAGTATTATATATCAAATTCTGCAAACCACTGATATACATAAAAAATAACACTCTCAAAAAGCACTGCTTTAATTTGGTGATGCAAAAATATACTGACACATGATATGGATTCACTTGAACCACTGCGGGCTGAAGTTGAGCAATTCTTTTTTAACCTTTTAATCCCATCCCAACGTAAGGGCGTGCAAAAGGCTTTAACGCTGTGGGTGGCAAAGCATGACCCAATGATTTGGCCCTCATTCTGGCCTAGATAATTACACTCTGCTCCAATCACATGACTCAAATCAGCTTGACTGGCTGCAGGGGGACTGCCTGGGTTGTCAGGCATGTCCCTCGTATACTGAATAATCCGAATAATTACATAAATATTAGCATTAAACTACACATATATATCAATATCAAGATACACTTAAATGCATTTTTGTGTGTGTGTGTGTGTGTATATGTATACAAACACACGCACAAAACCTGGAGTTCAGCACTCAATGTTTCTCCGCTTACTTGCTCCTGGTGCAATACTCTGACCAATAAGTTACTATTACACTACTGCCAGCTACAAATGAAGAACCACAGGCTGCACAGCGTAGGGCGAATCAGATAGTTTAGATGTGGAATACAGGACAAAACAAGGATATGACGTTTCGGCCATGAGGCCTTTATCGTGTGTATGTCGTATCCACAATAAAACTATCTGGTTCACCTTATGCTGTGCAGCCTGTGGCTCTACACTTTTGGATAAATTTGGAGGTAAGCGGACCTCTACCACAGAGCTCCGGTATACTGATACCGGTGTGCAACACTCTTCTACCTGTTTGACTACTGACAGCTATACAGATATATATATATAATTTTAATTTTATTCTAACTGTATTTTAATTATATATAATATAAAATAATATAATTCATAACAGTCCATTCAAGATAATTGAATTTGCAAGCCCTATATTTGACCTTGTAACTTTCCAAAACCCCATAAAACCTGTACATTGTTGTACTTTGTGGGACATCACAGCATACAAATATGTGTATTTTATTGCAGTAAAAGCTCATAGTATTATGACATTTACAGTTAAAATGCCATGCAGAAGTTGGAAAATAACCAAAATTCTTAAGTTCTCACATTTTATTTTTATTTTATTCATATCAAATTATGTTTTATATATAAATAATTGATGTGAAATGAAAGCCCAGTTTGACTTGAAGAAATAAAATATATAATAAGTGTGGGTACACTTAATATGAAAAAAGTAAATTATGGCTGAACAGACATACAGCTCAAATTCTAGGTTTTATTTTGGTTCAGAACTTGGACAAGTGCTTCCATCCTTAAATGGTTAAATCCCTGTTTTTGCCGTAAATATCTAAAGCGTTGCAGCATCTGCACTGACCTCTGTTTACACCAGGAAGTGGTTCATTCAAAAATACACTAACTTTGGAGTAATTGTGACAGATAGAGGACAATTCAACTACCACTCCCACAACCCTTGCTCTACCAATAAATAACTTCCTGGTTTGGTGAGAGCTAATTACAATTTCTGCTCAGCCTTATATTCATTTGCAGGAAAAGCAGAAACATAACCTTTTTTGATTTTTTTTTTTTTTAATACATTTCTTTATTTGCATATTTTAATGCACTCTCTGTAATGCGTAAAAAGAATGGGTTAAATTCAGCCTGGAATGCCCATTTAACTATAGTAGACAATAATATAGTTTTTTTTTTTTTTTTTTTAAGAATTCCAAGACCACTCTTATCATTGTCAAGCATATCTCATCCCATTTTGTTTCAATACACATCAAAACCTTTTTTAACGAGAAGAAAATTTTAATCTTTTCTCACCATCAAGGAAGAAAAACCTTAAAATTGGAATATTGTAATTAAATCACACAAGGTATTCAGAACAGGCCCTTTAGAAATGTAAAAAAAAAAAAAATTACTACAAATGGATACACAAAGCCAGCAAGACCTGCTGTATCTTCTATCATCATGCAGGCATCTAGAATTGGGCAGATAATATGATTTATTACAGTTCATCACAATACAGAAAGCTGTAATGTAGGCGAACAGAAGTAAGTGACCTCAGGCATTTAATGGGAAATTGAAACCAGTTACCTAAGGCATAACCAATTTTGCAAGATACAAAACTACCAATTAAAGCAGCTGTACAATTTGAAGTCAATATGCATTGCGCTGATCAAGGCACTCATCGCAAAGAGCACTGTACCATTATTAATTTAAAAACCTTATATACGGCTGATTTGTGTCTGAGATTCGCCTAAGGTTCCAAACAAAAGATTATCTTTCCACCTCGAGATGACAAGAAACTCCTTTTTTTTTTTTTTTTGGTACACGGTGCAGAATGAAATTTTAATGATATATAAATTTGGATTCCATAGGTTTAATCTTTTACAGGGAGCAAGAGCAGGTGATTGCATGGTTGACAGATAATATATATAGTTTTATTAAAGTAACTGCAACAAAACAAAGTATGTGCGTGTGGAATTTAAAGGAGCACTATAACGCTGTAGTGTTACTATACATATTTAGGTGTCATGCCCCCCCCCTCCCCCCCTCTTCCCCCTGTAAGGTATGAAAGGTAAGTTTTACTCACCTAATATCCTGCTCTGTGTTGTTCTTGCCACTGCTGCCATGCCTCCTCTGCTGGCATCACCAATCTTAATTATTTCATCAAAACCCCAGAAAAAGCATTGGGAGGCTAGTTCGCATGCGCGGTAAAATGCAACATTGCGCCATTCACATGCTCTCTGTGGAGAAGCGTTTGATAGAACAACAGAATCACACTTGCTTATTGCAGTGAAAGGGTTCCTAGTAGCTGTCAGGAAGTCAGCCATTTTAGGTGTGTTTACCCTGCAATGGAAACCATGTTGTATCTCTTACACGGCAATGTTTTACAGAGCAGGACCACTGCATACTACCCGGTCTGACAGAAAGTGCTCGCTGGGAGAAACGAACAGTTTCCTGTCAGACTGGGTAGAGGATACAGCAGATCCTCTACCGCGATCTACACAGCCACACTACAAGGGCTGGGAGTTCAATTAAGGGGCTGGGGGTAAAGAAATAGACAGAAAAGCCTAGGGAATATGGGACACCAAGGGGCTGGGGAGGGGGAGAAAGAGACACAGAGAACAGCTGGGAGGAGAATGAGCCATGCAGGGTCTGGAGGGAGAAAGAGACACACAGAGGGGCTGGGGGGAGAAATAGAAACAGAGAGGGGCTGGGGAGAGAGAGACATTATTATTATTATTATTATTGCCATTTATATAGCGCCAACAGATTCCATAGCGCTTTACAATATTATGAGAGGGGGATTTAACTATAAATAGGACATTACGAAAAACTTACGGGAACAAAAGGTTGAAGAGGACCTAGCTCAATCGAGCTTACATTCTATAGGAGGTGGGGTGTAAAACACATTAGGACAGGAATTTGCAGTCAAAAAAGGTGGGCTGCCCTTTAGGAGAGAGCAAGAGACGGGTATGTGAGGTAGAGGTTAGTCTTGGAGGCCATAAACTTTCCTAAAGAGATGTGTTTTAAGGCACTTCTTAAAAGATGCAAGACTAGGGGAGAGGAAGGGAGCTGCCTGCGAGAAGTCCTGCAAGCGTGAGTTGGCCGTACGGGTGCGGACAACGGACAGGAGGTGGTCACGGGCAGAGTGGAGAGACCGAGAAGGGACATACCTATGGATCTGTGAGGAGATTTAAGAGGGGCTAGAGTTGTTCCAATGTAAGGACTGGCATAGGGGTTAGGTGTGAGAGAACCGACTAAAGAGGAAAAGCTGCGTTCATTATGGACTGTAGCGGTGCAGTACGGCTTTTGGGAAGACCAATCAGGAGGGGGTTACAATAATCCATGCAGAAAATTACTAGAGCATGGACATGCTCCTTGGAAGTATCTGGTGCAAGAAAGGGGCGGATGCAGGCTATGTTTTTAAGATGGAATCTACAGGATTTGGCAACATGCTGGATGTGAGGCTCAAAGGTGAGGCCAGAATCAAGAATGATGCCCAAGACAGTGCGCTTGCAAGGATGGATGTGATGTGGGTACCACAAACTTGAGGGGAGAGCGAAAGAGGAGGATCAATATTAGGAGGAGGAAAGACAAGGAGCTCAGTTTTACAGAGATTGAGTTTCAGAAAGCAGGAGGACATCCAGTCAGAGATGGAAGAAAGGCAAGCAACGACACATTGCAGGATGGCAGGGGAGAGGTCCGGGGAGGAGAGATATAACTGGGTGTCATCAGCGTACAGGTGGTAGTGGAATCCAAAAGAGGTAATAAGTTTGCCAAGAGAGGCAGTATAAAGAGAAAATAGAAGGGGACCAAGGACAGAGCCTTGGGGGACTCCAACCGAGACAGGACGAGGGGAGGAGGTATCATTTAAAAAAGAGACACTGAATGAGCGTTGGGAGAGATAAGAGGAAAACCACGAGAGGACAGAGTCACAGAGACCAAGCGATTGAAGAGTTTCAAGAAGGAGAGCATGATCAACGGTGTCAAAGGCCGCTGAGAGGTCAAGAAGAATTAGTATGGAGTAGTGGCCTTTGGATTTAGCTGCGATTAGGTTGTTAGCGCGGTCTCAGTAGAGTGGAGAGGGCGGAAACCAGATTGAAGAGAGTCAAGGAGAGAGTTGGAATTGAGGAAAAGAGACATGCGGGTAAAGACAAGTCTTTCCAGAAGATTTGAGGAAAAAAGGGAGCAGGAATATGGGACGATAGTTAGAGGGGGTGGATGGGTCGAGGGATGTTTTTTTTAGGTTAGGTACTACAGTGGAATGTTTAGGTCGGCAGGGACAATGCCAGAAAAGAGAGAGTAGTTGAAGATGTGCGTTAAGGAAGGCACGAGACAAGTGGAGAGAGATCTAATAAGGTGAGATGGGACAGGATCGAGCGGGCAAGTGGTGTGGCGAGAGGAAAAGAGAAGAGCAGCCACCTCTTGGTCAGAAGCAGGGGAGAATGCCTGAAAGGTAGGAAAGGCATGATCTATGTGTGGTTGAGAAACAGAATGGCAAGGAGGGGAGAATTATTTCCTTAGCTGTTCAATCTTGTCAGTAAAGTAACATGCAAAGTTGTCAGCAGTAAGGTTAGTTTGGGGGGTGGCCACAGCAGGGCGAGAAGAGAATTAAAGGTGTCAAAGAGATGCCTGGGGTTGCGGGAGCATGAACTAATGAGAAAGGAAAAGTAGGACTGTTTGGCAAGGGCAAGGGCTGTGCTGGATGAACACAATATGAATCTATAATGGAGAAAGTCTGACTGGGTGCGAGACTTCCTCCAGGAGCGTTCAGCACAACGGGAGCATCTTTGCAGGTAGCGTGTTGATTTAGTATACCACGGTTGGGGGCGGGTCCTCCTCGAGGTGCTGTTTTGGAGCGGTGCTGCAGCGTTCAAGGCAGAGGTGAGGGTAGTGTTATTTGCGGAGATGGCCAGTGAAGGACAGGAGAGGGAAGGGATGGACAGCAGTTGTGAATCAATATCAGCTGACAACTGCTGGAGATCAAGAATATTAAGGTCCCTCCTGAGTTGAGGGGGGTTAGGCTGAGGTTGTTGGGTGAGGGGGTACATGAGAGCAAATGATAAGAGGTGGTGATCAGAGAGAAGATATGAAGTGCAGATATTAGATACTGTACATGCATAAGAGAAGATTAGGTCAAGGGTATTGCCAGCTACATGGGTGGGAGAATTAGCCCACTGTAATAGTCCGAGGGAGGAAGTAATTGAGAGTAGTTTAGAGGCTGCAGAGGTCAAAGGTGGGTTAATAGGAATGCTGAAGTCCCTGAGAATTAGACACATAGAGAGGGCTGGGGATTAAGACATACACAAGGGGGTATATAAGACATACAGGGAAAAATGGGGATAAGATACACTAAAGGGACTAAGATATGCAAAATGAGTCTTAAGCAACACACAGGAGAAGAGGCATTGTTTGGGGCGGGTAGCAAAATTCTTCATGGACATGAAGTGATCTTGCTGCCTAAACTAGTTCTAAAAAACAAGTCGTAAAAAAAATAGAACTGAAGTATTTTAACATATTTAGGGCACACTGCCAGCACTGTAAACCTGTTACATAGTGACAGCTTAAGTGTCTCTTTTAAAGAGCATATATCACTCTCTCTTTCATACTGTGGCATCAGTTTCTTTATTTCGAGGTGCCAGTTCCTGGTGTGTATCCGTCTATCACAGTGCTCTATAACAATGACACATCTTATGTGTGTTATGTGGAGTGCTTCTCAATATATCAAGTGTTAGACAGCAATAAAATGCATAGTAACGTTTAGTGCGTATGGGCATCTCATACAGATCCAGAGCAGCAAACAGTATTAAGCAGTATTATTACCAAGCTCTACAATAATAAAATGCACAGTAATATGATTTGTATGTGAGTGTTTTACAGATCTACACAGTTATATATAGAGGGTATAAAATATCACATGGCTCTACAACAATGAATGCATATTATTTATGTGCACTACTGAGTTTTGCTGCAATAAAACGCATGATAATTTTACCAATTTTTTAGTGTGTTACAGAGCTACACACTAATAAAATAAAAAGTAATACATTCTTTGTAAATAAATTATAGAGCTCTGCACCTTACAATTCAAGATGTGCATAAGGATATCAAAGAGTTCTTCAACAAATGAATTCTCAGTGTTTGGTGTTGATAAGTGTATCACAGAGTTTCACAACAATGAAACTCACAGTAATTTATTACATAACCCCAACATTTTAAATGGCCCAAGAGCGAAAGTTTAATTTTAGTGGTGTGAGTGGGGGCTGTGATGTGGGGTGTGGCTGTCCTAAGAATGTTAGGTGACTTACCAGTAACAATTTATGCAAGTAAAATGTAATTTAGAACAATTTATACAGACTGACTTCTAAACACATTTAAAGACACATTACTGTGAGTATTACTGTTGTGGTGCTCTGTTCACTGATGGATCTACCGCGGGTGCTGTTGGAGCGGCTGCACCAGAGCCTGCACACTAAGGGGGTCCATTGGGTGACCCATACTCTTAGGGCCACCTAGTGGTCATGTGACCAGCTTCTTTCTTATCTACTGCATGAGCGGAAGTGAGACCCTGTCACTTCCTCTCAGATATAAGAGATGTAAAGCCACCAGGAGAGAGCAGAGTGGGAAGCGGCGTCGACCATGAAAGCAAGCCTATGACTCCCAAAACCCTCAGCCTGCAGACTGGACACCAGGTAATCCACCCTTTTGCACCTAATGGGTAGGAAACTGGAGGGTGGCTATAGAAGTGTAAATTCTGACCGGCATGTGTGACTATAGGTCTGTCAGTGCGTGTGTCTATGTGTATCTGTGTATCTTTATGTAATCAGTATGTGTATCTGCGTGTGTCTGTATGTTGGTGGTGTTTCTGTGTATCTGTATGCTGTCCGTTTGTATCTGTGGGTGTCAGTGTGTATATCTGTGCATCAATATGTGTCTGTATTAAATCACCAATATTATATATAAATGCATTCAAAAACCAACACTACACATAAATGCATGTTTGCATTCAAATGCCAACGGTTCATACAAACACCCCCCCTAAACAAATACTCTACCCTATACAAAAACATTGCTACAATCAAACACACAAACAGTGCTAAATACAACCCTGCAAGAATGGGAAAACGGTAGAGCGACTGATGGGGATCTATCTTCTGGCCACCCCTGTGTTAGGTTGGCCCAAAATAAATTCTTGCACCTGGGCACTCTCAATGTCTGCCACTCAAACACATAAAACAATATGTAGCTCCTCGAAAAGAGGGGCAGGGTATAGATTACTGCCAATACAGTCACATCTTGGAACGTATTCACAGAGGCATCTTGGTAGTGAAGGGGTTAAAATGCTAAATTTAATTCTAGGTCCAGTACTATTAGTACATGTTGTTCTTTTTACACATAAAACTATTTTTAAACATAAAGATTATTATTTTTTTAAAACATAAAGATTATTAGGCAGGGGCCAGGGGGGAGTCCAAAAGTGCTTCATCTAGTGTGACATTTTATATATTGGTTACATAACTGTACACATAATACATAATATATCTGCACATAAAACAATCTGTAAAATGCAGCATCACTTTAATTGTATTTTCAGACCAGGACAGAATATGAATTGCAAAGTGTTTTTATTTAAGTGCGCTTATTTCATTATTGAATCAATGACCTAATGTTTGCTCAAGCAGGTAATAATGCCAGTCTAATCTCTACTTGACATATTGTAAGTCAACTGAAGACCGCCTAATGAATGAAAATACCCTGCTTAGATCTTGAGAAAAGCAAAACTGGTTTGCAAATTACAGACTCTTGTGTACATATTACAGATGAGGAAAGTCAAGACATTAAAAAAAAATATATATTTATTATTATTATTACTATTATTGCCATTTATATAGCGCCAACGCTTTACAATATTATGAGAGGGGGGGATGTAACTATAAATAGGACAATTACAAAAAAACTTACAGGAACGATAGGTTGAAGAGAACCCTGCTCAAACGAGCTTACAGTCTATAGGAGATATATATATATAGTCTTAACATGCAGGTTTTCACATGGATTAATATAACTGATTTTTCCATCTATAAAAATGTTGCCATGTTAACTTGCCAACCTTGTGTTTAATCTGCTTATTGCACATAATATAGTGCATGAATTTGAGATCAGTGATTTTGCTATTTTTTTTACAAGCAAAATAGACTTTAAAATAGTAAAATGAACACTTTAGAGTTGGAAACACAAACAAGACTTCCTATTTAGTTGTCTGGCACCCACAGAATGGAGTAAAACGTTATTTTAGTTACCTTTTCTCTGTTGCCATGCTCATTTTGCAGATCCCACCTTCATGGATGAGATCATCAATCTTGATGATCTCAGTCAATTCAATGTTTTCCCATAGAAAAGCATTTGGAGGCTATTGCTCATGCGTGGCAAAATGTAGAGCTGTATCAGCATCTCCTCAAAGAGTAACATTAAATCAATACATTTTTACAGGGAGTATTCAGCATTTCCATGATGAGCATGGAGGCCATGAAAGTAAGTCTTGTAAAGATTGCAGGACCTTACCCAGGAAGTACCGCTAGTGGCTGTCTGCATCAAAGCCACTATAGGCGTTACTAAGCAGCAATGTAAAGCGTTTACATTGCTCAACCTGCAGGGACAGGCTATAGACACATTAGGCTGTAGTGGTTCTGGTAAGTATAGTGTCCTTTAATTAACCAGAAAAAGAAAAGGTTAGAAGAGTTAATTGGAGTAACACACTAATTTAAAACTCCTTCCAATGGCACTTCTGGTAGGGACACTAAGATGGTCCGCTATCATACCTTCCAACATTCTACATGAACTATTAGGGACACTAATTTTAGGGGCAGGACTGTTCTGAGAAAAGTTAGGTGACTTACCAATACAAAATGTTTGCAACTTAAATGTAATTTAGAAAAACACTGTATCTTCTTTACAAAGACTGATTTCTAACCACATATATTGTAGTATACAAGAATCCATAGGCATCACAGTGTAGAGTAAAAATACAGAAAAGGTTTATTCAACAATAAGGACAAAGAAACAAAATACAACGTTTCAGCCATGAGGCCTTAGCCATGTTTGCCAAAAGGTGGTATTTTTTTCCCTTTGTCCTGTGATGCCTGTGGATACTTGTATATAGCCTTTGTTTGCGGACTGAAGATTATTGCTGTGGATATCGGTTATACACTCAGATACACTAACAATATGGGGCTCCTAGAGAAGAGAGGCAGAGGGATTTGGGCCCAAAATAGGGAAATCCTAAACAGGGACATTGGGATGAATAAAATATATATAGAAAATGTAAATGCGTTTTTTTCCCCCAGCAATATATGCGCCTCTCCTCATCTGCCTCAAAAAAATAAAGCAGGCAAACAGATCATTCATCTTCTATAAACTGGACACGTCTGAAATATCAGAGCAGTATACCAACTCATTTTCAGATGAAAAAGACATGTTCTCTCATTACCCACTTACTTCGCTTGCTCATTCTTGAATGTTCTATTATCTATTGTCCATTGTTGGGCTCTTCTTAAAGGAAAACTCCAAGCAGCATAACCACTACAGTGTGCTTCTATTTTGAATGTCCACATTTGCAATGTTTGCCCAGGCTTTGCATTGCCTGAACAGGATTACGATGTAATTTCATTTCTCTTTAACATAAATTTAAAAGAACAGTGAGCATCTCAAGAAAAAAAAAGTTAACACAAGTTATAGGTAATTTTCTATGTTCTTAATTCAATGCTGTAAATTCCACTTTAATGTATAGATAACTTTTTCTGTACTAACATTTAAGCTAAAAGTATGCGTACCATGACAAGAACGCTTTAGGAATGTTGTACAAACATACATTTTTCAAATATGAATATACAGGATTAGCTGAAAGTTTTTTTAGAATTTTTTAGAAATGTCAGCATATCACTGAGATAGCATCAGAACACAGGCATTACGTGCAAAATCAAAGGTTGGTATATAAACATACTTCAAATGTATCTTTAAACAAAAAAAACATTATCTATATAGCGCATGCAAATGTGTAGTAAAGCCTTTTTATTCAGTTCTAATGAGTGCAGAAAATACTGTACCCATACAAGTAATTAAATGTGTATAAGCCTTTAAATAGTAACATTTATTTATTATTTCCCCACCATTCATACATCCAGTTTACTGCTCTACACATATATCGATAGCCACAACAGTTACATGTACTGGTAAAAGGGGCTTTTATTTACCCAGAACAAGGGCAATTTAACAGGCATACCTGACAAAGAAACATCACTTTCACTAATGATAGATTCTTCGTGAAAATGCGGAGCCTTTCATTCCACAATTACTTTACAATACCATGTCACATCAAAGCACACATATCTGCTAAGTAGGGAATCATGTACAGATGAAGTTTACTGTACAAGCAGTAATTTAAACTGGATTCAATATAAATAACGGTGAGTTTCTTTCAGCACTAATATTTATTGAAGCAATCGATTTATTCCGTAACATAATTCATAATAACATTTTCTCAGTTTTTACGGATTCAGGCTGCCCACAGTCTATACAGCTGATGGCAAACTTTGGGACCTCCATATAAATAACATTTCCCATGATGCTTGGCCAGCCTTTAGGCTGTCTGCGCATTCACTCACATCCACAGAAGGGTTTTCGAGCATGATTAATACTGCAGGCATGATTGATACCTAAAGTGGGGTTCTTAAATCATGTGTAACAGAGTATACACAGTGAAGCTTAGTCAGTCAATGGTGCTGCCAACAGGAGGCTTTTAGCTTTAGAGCAATGTGCGTATACCTCCCCAAACACTAAAAGGGTTAAGGGGCAATTATAACAACAGTAAAGGTGTCTGCTAAATGAAAAGCATGCAGCAACTGTCTACAAAAAAGCAGTAGAAAAGTTTGCATTATTTGAAGAAAGTTAATATCTACTGTAGCGTAGTGCTGTTGCTAAGGCAAGCACTATTCTTTGAGACACCCTTAAGAAGACTCTCAGTGCACTCTTGCAGAAGAAATAATAAGACAAGAAGTGTATAAAATGATTTCTCCAAACCTGCTGAGGAACACTACTGCCATTTCAAATAGCATAGGCTGTGTCATGCAGAAGCCTTTACAAATACTGAAATCTATAGTCCTCTTAGGTCAGTAGTCAGTACAAACCAACAGATAAATTGTCCAAAATGCAAACTTAACAGAGTAAAACTTTCAACCAATCAGCCTCAACTGGATCCCCTTCAATGAAAAGTTCTGCTTAAACCAATATTCGTTGTCCATGCCAAGAAAGTGACGGGATTATTTTCTATATTCATTACCAGCCAAAACAAAAAACATATGTTAGAAATACCAAATGTATAAAGTGAAAACATGAATGCATTATATATAGCATCTTACAGGTTTGGTAATGCATGTACTATTTTACCTTATAGGTCTTCTTTCTGAAGGCTATATAAAGCTCAGGCAGAATGAAAATTATTTTAACACTTGATACTTTACCCTTTTTTTCAAAACTCACTGCAATGGTTCACAGAGGCTAAGACAGACTCATATGTTTCAGTGTGTGTCTTCTTGAACCAGTCTATACTATAGACAGGCAAAGAGAGACACAGGCACACGTGACCCATGTACACACACTGATACACAGACACTGAACCAGGCACAAACATACAATGACACACAGACACTGAGCCATGCACAAACATACAGATACACAGACACTGAACCATGCACAAACATACACTGATACATAGACACGGAACCATGCACAAACATACACTGATACACAGACAATAACCCATGTACACACACTGACACACAGACACTGAAACATGCACAGACATACACTGACCCTTGCACAAACATACACTGATACACAGCCAATAACCCATGTACACACACTGACACACAGACACTGAACCATGCACAAACATACACTGATACACAGACAATAACCCATGTACACACATACTCTGACACACGGACACTGACCCATATGCACTTTATATGACCCATTCTAGGCTATGTAGCTTGGGGAGAAAAGGGATACAGTGCTGTTCATTCATCCACAGTACAACATGTATTGCAGAGCATCAAAATAAATCTATACCCAGAAATTAGTTTTTCATATATCATATCATATTTCATATGAAACTTTTATAAGTATATTTTCATATACTTAAATATATTAATAATCAATTTTTCAATCAAAAGAAATAAGTAGATATTTCAAGGCTGTACATAGAGAATTAGAATGAAAAAAGCAAAATTACACTAAACCACATCTGCCTATGAGCCTCATAATATCCCTATTTGATATTAATTTTTACCAGTCTTAATCATTTCAAACCATTAATCTAATGTGTGAACTTTATATTTCTAACTTCAGATATATTTTTCTTTAATGCTGTACAGTTCCATTTAAATCGGCACTGTCATGGCCACATTCGTAGTTTGTTTTGTTTTTTAACATCCTTCCCGACTGAACTACATTTGTCTCCCTAGCTACTCTCAAATGCACCTAGGTCCCCCATTTCACCATTTTTGACCTATTGATTTCTTGCCCAGACCTAGATTCTTGGCGCCCACATCTTAGTGTGGGCAGAATGCCCTGTGGGACACGTCATCTGCCCACACTAGAGAGCACTGTGAAATTCTTGTCCATGCCCAGTTTAACACTTGGGCATTCGCTATTGTCCAAAGTTCGGTAGGGAATTTTCAGCTATTCATTGATTCGCCAGAAAGACGAATTAATGAATAGAAATGTTGTTTGTTCGTTTAGTTTATCACAAGGAGGGAGCAGCAAGGCCTCCTCGTTGTTATATTTAAAAATATAAGCGTCGGGGAGCTTCATTCTATTGGTGTTAGAATGACCCCCATATTAGCATAAGGGAGATTATCTCCCTAGTGGCCCCTACTCGCTATGCTGCAAGTAGGGTCATGTCTACTAAACAGCGAGCAGCTAGTTTCTGCTCACAGCTGTAAAAAAAAAAAAAAAAAAAGACCTCCCCCCATCAATCTAATAAAGTGTCCCATGATGGGGCACCTATTCAAATAAATAACTCCCCCCATGAGTGGGGGCTATTAAACTAAACGGGGAACCTAGTGTCCACCCTGGCCCCTACCCATGAGCGGCAGGTGGGGACCCTTATTGACACAACAGGTGGACATCTGTCTCCTCCCCTGCCCCATCCATGAGTGGCAGGTGGGGGGCCTGTAAGTGACAAAATGGGGAGACCTATTGCCAAATAAAAATCCATAAATTCCATCGAACTAATAAAATACAAAAAGACGGATCGCAGAAAAAAAGCGAGAAAAAAAAATCCAGACACTAAAAATTCATCCATCTTCACCCAGCAAGGGCTCCGCGCAGACTGACAGAAGCAAGTAGGTCCCCAGCCTTGTGTCACTTAAGGGTCCCCACCCGCCATGGCATAGCAAGTGGGGACATTACGGAGATTTTAAAATCCCTTATTTACTAATCCTGAGTATTTTTTTACATAGTATTGGTACAGTTGGCCGAAAGACCAGTCTTTATTTCCAGCTTTTTAGTAGATAGCTCCCTAATACTGTGGGAATTAGGAGGCTATCTACTAAGCGGCTGCAAGATGCAATTGCGGCAAGTACTGGATCGGAATTTCTTTCATTCAAATTAAATTCCAAGCCGTAAAAATTCC
Organism: Pelobates cultripes; assembly: GCA_933207985.1. Lineage (NCBI taxonomy): Eukaryota > Metazoa > Chordata > Amphibia > Anura > Pelobatidae > Pelobates > Pelobates cultripes. The sequence goes on along the minus strand of OW240912.1, from coordinate 395,088,240 downwards.
TGAATTTCGAACTAACACAACTGGATAAAGTTGGACATTCTGTTAGGACGAAATTCAGTGAATTCACTGGTGCCCTAATCTAAAATAAAGGACGTTTGAACGTTGAATGAAGCAACACGTGAACACGGAGGAGTGGTGAGTATTGTGTGAAAATTTATTTGACCAAAGGAAATGGAGCCGACTTAAGCTACTCCTTTGGTCAAAGAAGGTCAAGCGTGGGAAAAATACCCTAAGACAAAGTAGTCCCTACTTTATGTTTTAAAGAAAACTCGATTAGATAGAAAGAAAAGAAGAACAGATTCTGAGAGAGGAAGAGAAGAGGAAGTGATTGGGAAAAGGTAAGTTCGGCATGACAGTGCCACTTTAAATGTGAATATATTCTATTAAATACAAACTTTATACTGATCTCTAGTAGAGACATATGCCACAAAAAGTCAAAGTTCTCTTTGATATAACCAGAATATTTGCCCAGAATTAACTTTAAAATTAGGCAGTTTGATAAAAAGAAAAAACATATAGTCAAATTCTAATGAATAACTATGTTATAAACAAAAACATGAACAGAAACACATTAAAGACAAATGCTGCATTATTGAAAAATAATGATTCAGCATTATGAACTAGTGAGAAAAAAATTATAATAAAGTAATTATGGTGACTACTCAAACTCGTGAAATTCACATGAAGCATTTTTTATTTTCAAGAGCTTCCCTTATAATCTCACAGTCTGTCATCTACTGCTTCCCTCAAAGCTATCACAAAATGCAGGGACTTATTAAGAGTTATTCATAGCTGTTGCTGTCGAAGAACTTCAATTAGTTTCCCGAGACTAAGATTTTAGGAAATGTGTCTAAATGCTGGATAGCTCTACAGCCATCTGCTTGTTAAAGATTATCAGTAAACAAGCCAGAGGCAGACAGGATTATAGTGGCTCCGATTCACATGTTTTGCTTTATTATGTGCATAGATCTGGGGTGGGAGTGTTTCTGCTTCATACCGATGCTTGGCAGAACTGCACGCTGGCAGATGAGAACCATTTTTGCTAATTTTGAAGTTTCAGAGTAGGAACATGCAGATTTGTCAATGTGCTGCTTGACAATCCAAGGGTCGATGTAAAGGTTTTGAAATTATTGTGGCAAAGGCACAGTCAGAAAAGCCAATCTGATTATATTGAAGATTCTGTGTTTTATGTGTTTTCACTAAGTACACTTAAATCTAACAGACTATCATGGCAAGCAGAGTGCTTGGTGAAAATTCTTACGATAAATAAGAAAATTATATATACCTAAATAATGGTAATACTAAGTCAAGTGATTTAGTGACATAGGTCACTTTGGACCTTGCCCATGCGGCATCTTTTAAGAATGATAGGTGTTGATGTGAGTTTGGAAATAACTTAGTCTTTAATGTTATTTGCCTTTAGCGCATGAGAAATCTTCCTAGAAATGTTACGGACACATTGGCTGAGAATTCTATAGATGTGTGGCTCATTCAGAAAGAATTAAGAAGAATTAATCACCTGAACATGCACAGAGAGTTCTATTGACCACAAGCACACACTCATAGAGCATTTTAGTTAAGTGTCTGCAGGTCTTCAACTCAATACTGGGTTGTCTCACTGTATCTGAAACATTTACCAAGTATATAAAATATTTAAGAAGAGCTGGACATAGAACACACATTGGGATGTCCCATTAGATCTACAACAATTACATTGTATATGGAACATTATATGACTACTCTACTACTATGAATGTCAATATAGCAACTATGTAATATAGTATGCCAATCTTATAATTCAGTTCCATGAATGGATATAATTTATTTTAATACTTATAATGCATTCATGGACATAACTTTAAATGGTATTCCGCAGGCTTTCAATAAATGTGTTTGTGGTTGGTAACCCTGAACGTCACTCAATTCAGCTCAATCCTCAGCGTGGCTTACACATGAATAAAATAGACCAGACAGAGGACACAAAATTTATGCAAAAACTTATGGAAAACATTGCAATGTAAACTTATTTCGCAAATGAAAAGCTAACTAATCAGAAATACTTTACCGGAACTAATACTGAATTATCCCTTTGAGACAAATTAGCAAACATGAAGAAATTAATTAGTTATAGTATTACGTTTTTGAATTTACTTTTTTGCAACGATAGCAGCCATGTACATATTTTTATTTGACAATGTTGGAAATCATCAAGGCAAAATTTTTTTAAAGGAATATTTCAGGGGAGGTCTTTAGCTTTTTCTACTTCTAAAGCTACTGTAGTGTCATGCAGTTCCAAGAATTATATAAAATATACGTGTCAGGTTTATTTCTTTCAACTTTTATTTTGATCTGGAATCCTGCAGTTATGAATTAATTTTATTCCAATAAAAGCCTCAGTTCTGTCTCTTCACGTGAAAGAAACTTATTTTGGAACTAATTCTGATATTCCTGTCTTAGTTCACCCTTGGGACCGCTTTATAAAATAATGAACTGTTACAGTCATTAAATACACTGTTAAAGTACATTTACGTTCCACAAGAAAATATGTGGATTCATGTCCGGTAATTATAAAACACGCAATCTATGTGCTGGTTTAATTTCTATCAAATATACAGTGTAAATAATAAAGGGATATTTGCTTATTGTCGTTATTCTGGTGAGTATAGTCAGTCCCTGCAGGCTTCTTAAAGGATCACTATAGGGTCAGGAACAAAACATGTATTCCTGACCCTATAGTGTTAAACCCACCATCTAGCCCCCCAGGGCCCCTCATGCCTCCATAATTATAGCAAAATCTTACTGTATTCAAGCCAGAAGCTGTAGATCTGCATGCTGTTTGGCTAAAAAAAAAAAAAAAACAAGCAGTCTGCTGACATCATCAGAAGTGGTAGCCTGATCCAATCACAGTGCTTCTCGATAGATTTGGCTGAGACTGACAAAGAGGCAGATCAGGGGCAGAGCCAGCAGGATTCATACACAGCCCTGGCGAATCAGCATCTCCTCATAGAGATGAATTGAATCAATGAATCTCTATGAGGAAAGTTCAGTGTCTGCATGCAGAAGGTGGAGACACTGAAAGTTTGGATGCCATGACCCAGAAAGGATCTCTAACAGCCATCTGAGGAGTGGCCAGTGAAGTTATCACTAGGCTGTAATGTAAACACTGCATTTTCTCTGAAAAGACACTGTTTACAGCAAAAAGCCTGAAGGTAATGACTGTATACACCAGAACAAATTCAATAAGCTGTAGTTGTTCTGGTGACTATAGTGTCCCTTTAATGTAAACACTGTTATTTCTAATATGGCGGCTGGCTACCAAACACTGGCCATTTGCCACATAATTAACTCTCGCAGCATAGAGGGTTATTTAACTATTTGCCACAAAGAAAATGGCATAGTCCTCCAGACAATCATCACTTGAAAAAAAAGTAACCAATAACTTGCAAATGTGCATCCTCCAGGATGCATTAGATTCCAAAATTGGGGGCAGATAGCACCAGAGCCAAATGGACGCCATCCAACAAAGTTCCACACACTCAATAACTTACCCGCGAAAATCAGCGACATCACAGCGCCATCGGGACATCTCCCTGCTCACAAACTTCCCTGCATAGGGTGAGCATCACGCCCATGCTTTTCTTGTACCCAAAAGCGGGCAAGAAGGCTTGACATAAAAACCAGGGCCTACCTCGAGTACCCATCGTGTGGGCCATCTTAGGGGACCTGGAGTCCGAGACAAACAAGTTATATAGCTCCCCCTGGGTGCAAGAAAACTCCACTTCACACACTGACAACATGGGTCACAGATCCCAAAAGACACAGGGAGGATCCAGCAAAGACTCCCAGGACATTGGGGCAATGTTACAGTACCCAGCAGCTTCCAAGATTGTGGCCCGGACAGACAGCGGAACAAACAGGGCAGGCTCCCAAGCAGATCCCATAGACACTGGGGAAACAACCTCCCCCACGACACTGCTTTAAGAAATGGCAGAAAGGGATCCTCTAGCCCCAGCCAATATACAAGACATCACCAACCTCCTGAGAAAGCTCAGACAGATGTCAGCAGCAGATCTGGACATAGTCTAAATTAAGGTACTGATGGTCACAGCACGCACACAAACCACTTTGTAGCGGAGATGCAATATTCCCCAGGTTATCTCCGCTTATAATCCAAGTGAGGCTCAGGAACAAGTAAATAATAAATCCATAGGCAAAGTTTCCAGCAGGTAAAACAACAGCAATATCCCCACAGCAATCCCAATAACTGGATGACACACAGTTTCAGGAGCAGAACTGACAAGCCTTTAATCACAGTCTCCTTATAAAGCATGCTCCCATGCAAGGGAGGGATTTACAGTAATTATGACAGTAGCCAATCCTGTCCTGGTAACCTCCCACACCTCTCCTCCCCTCAGCCAGCATCATAATCCCCTTATCCAGCACACCAATTCCCCCCATTTCTGGATGTACCCCTAAACGTAGGGGTACCACTTTAAATCCTACATCCCCGGATACCCATGATCTGGGTGAACAACATATCCAAAAATCACCCAGATCAGACCAGGGGTTCGGGAAAAGTATGGAGGGAATAAAATGACCGACCGCACGAACTGAGATAGCCGAATCCGGTTCCATGTGAATGGGCCCTGCGGTCGGTCCTGGCATAAGGGAATAAAATACACGAAAACCTCTAGCTATAGAGGCTAGGGAGGGTTCGCCTGAATCCCCTCGTTCGGTATTTTCTATCTACCGAACGAGGGGCCGTTCGGTAGTTTGGAACCGAACGGACCAGGGCTGTGGAGGTCTCAGCGGTGTTCGCCTACTCGAGTGTCCGATTTTAGTTCCAGACACTCGACGGCAAAACACCGCTGTTCGGGAGTTTTAAAATGGCCGCCGCCACGTGTTCGTTTGTCGAATGGCGGCCACCCCCGAGAACAAAGGACGGCTACTTCCTAGTCAATTACCCGTTCGCAACAATGTTGCAACGGGTAATTGAGGACACACTTTACACAGGGGAGGTCTGGTTGTTCGGTATTTTCATTCGAATAAACTAAGGGAATGAAACTACCGAACAATCAAAGGAATACAAGGCTTTAAAACACATAGAAAACTAGCAGATCACACGAATGCAATTATTTCAAAGACATTTGCAGGACAGCCCAGTGCCCTCCGCTACACACTTCAAGCAAGAGGTACAAGTGCTGAAGGAGCAAATGTTCAACATGCAACACTCTCACACCACTCTAATACAACGAGTAGATATCACTAAAGACCACAACAGACGCGCCAATATTAGAATCTGAGGCATTCCAGACTCCGTTGGCCATGCCGAATTGCCAAACTACTTGCGGCGCCGGACAGAAACAATCCTACCTCACTTTCAAGCAAAAAAACTATTCCACAGCTGCTACTGAATTACCAAGTCACAACAGGCCCCCACTGAGGCCACCTGGGACATTATAGGAAGAGGTCACTCTTTATCGGACAAGAACTGATTCATGGCAATAGTTCGGGATAAAACCCTATATGAATTTGAGGCATCCAAGCTCACATTCTTTCAAGACCTCACTAGGAACACGCTGCAATGGCGGAGATCCCTAGGAGCCAACCCGGACCAGATGAGACAGGCCAAGCATTATGTTTTATCTTTATATTATCATGTTTTCTTGTTGATTCAGCCTTTTTTGCTTGATGTCCGCATCACAGCCTACAGGCCTACAGTTTACTGCCCAACGGCTTACAGTTTGAGATTATGGGATCACTTTGATCCATGATCCAGGATGGTGCCTATCGGCCATGACAGAACCCTAGGTTCTTGAAAATATCTCTGTAATGCATAAAGGTGATTGCTGCAAATTTGTTCGGTCTGAATGAATTCTGACCATATTTGGCTATAGTAAATATGAGACATGCAGTCCGAATTTTTTTTTATGACCAGAACCCATCTATTTTTACGAAATCCAGTGTTAAGTGAACAACATACTAATATGGCCATTATGAGTCTTCTGATTTGATTATTTAAAATTATTATGCAACATTTAGTGGTCATTTTTTATTTTTTTTTGCCACCAACCCAATTCATATTTGAATCACCCAAGTATAACAATACACCACATATGGATACCTTTTAGATACAGAGGGTTAAATTGAAGACACTTTGCAGTATTCCCAGATAATCTATTTCTTTAAGTGTCACCACACTGACCAGAAACAAAGTTTGAGGTTATTCCTATCTCTAGCTAGCCCTAAATCTAGCAAACCCTAGCCCACGTTAACCTTATAGCTAAACTTAAAGGAACACGCTTGCCTTAAGAATAAAAACATGTATTCCTAGCGCGACAATCTTAATATAGCTATTTAAGCCCATAACCCCATACTTGAGAGGGTTTGAAAGGTGAGTTTTACTTGCCTTTCAGCCCTAGCTGCGCAAGTTTCCATCCTATTACTCCGCCTCCTTGTTGAGATCATCAAGATTGATGATCTCAGCCAATCCAATGTTTCCCCATAGGAAAACACACACTGGGAGGCAAGTGCACATTTGTGGTAAAACGGCAGATGTCTTATGTGTGAGACATTAATCAATAGACAAATATATGCCATGATTTTCTCATGTACCAGAGTAGTCTGCATGCCACCATTAGTCTACGTAAACCTACATCATATAGAAGCGACGTGGTGCTAATGCAAGTGGATGCCTTGGACAGGTTAATGGTCAGAGTGCCTTACTAGTTAGGAGCTCTAAGGAGATTTAAACATCCATGTGAACTGTTAACCCCTTTTTTGCTAAGCCCTTACTTTCTTGTTAGTTCTGAGCATTGTCAAAACAAATTATTTTTATAGAGAACATGGGGCAGACAACTTTTTGCAATACGTTTGATGTAATATACATTTGCAGCAGAGTTGTCTGTGCTTTTTTTCTTTTTGGGACCTAGGAAAAGCAAAAGTTTGTAACCACAGTAAGCTTATATTTTTCATTTTACCAGTGAGTTAGAGAATTAAACTGCTTGAGACCCAGGAAGCAGAAGCTTAGCCACTATGTGCGTGTAACTCGTGTAACCTACCACAGGCGTCTGGGGTTAGCAAGCTGTACATACCAACACCAGATGCAAAATCTGCACAAATCAAACAGCATTAAACACACAAAAAAAAATAATTTTATCTCGAGAATAAAACAGCTTAATAAAGAAAGGATGCAGGGCCAGGGTCTTGGCCTATAACCACTTCAGTGAGATGAACATTCAGTAAGATGAAGTGGTTATGGCGCTTAGAGTGATTTATTTTAACAGAATAATATTGTTTGTATATTTACATATATATTGTTTACGATCTTGAAATGTCATATTTCAGCAACATTGCCACCTATTGGGAAAGAATGCCTCATTGTAATAAACATTTAGCATGTTCCAAATATGCAAAATGTCCTTGTTGCTGTGTATTTCTAAACTATTTTCTCAAGAGGAATCCATTAAGATGTATTAAAGTACGTGGGGAGCAAGCAAATTACTAACATTAAGCTCTTATTCTCCGTATGTAAGATAATTTCATTGCAATGTAAGAAAATGTTCACGGTTTAAAATTTTGCGTATTGTTTGGGGCTAAGGGCCAACTGCCCCATAAGATGTCTAAAGAACCTTTTTTTTTTAGTAAATATGATACCACTGCTTCAAACATAAGATTGCAACATAAAACAATGAATATAAAGTACTACAGAAAGGGCATATATTCCATCATGAGAGGATTTACGAGAAAGCAAGGATGAATTTTGCTGTGTTCAAAACATTAATGCCATGCCACTTACAAGAAATTACAACACTGGCTATGTACAAAAGTATGTTTGTATGTGCAGAAATTCCATAGAATCAGCTAATACAGCTGCAATTTTCAGTTTGTGTTGCACAATATGGAGACTCCAGGGAAGAGAATTTGTGATTTCCTGCGAGGACCCCAAATTCTGAAAGTCAGTATAGTAAACAAAACACAAACATTTTCATTGGTGACTCATTATGTTGTATTTAACAATGTGTCCCAAGATCAGAATGTCAACTATTCTTTGCAAATCACGTACAAAAAATTCCAAATTGTTCACATTCACTTGCATAAACATCATACAAAAAGCTTTGTCTGTTAGTGAAGAAATGCACATTTGAACCCAATTTTCCACTTACAACATTTATTTTTATAATTTGATGTATTTTTTCAGTCCGTGTTTGCCAGTTTTGAGTTGAACATTACTGTATATTCTATACAGTTATTCATTATCTAAAACAGATTAAATTTTTTTGTTTGTTTGTTTATTTTTGCAGAGTTCAGACTGTTTTTCATATTTCTATTTTTTTACTTTAGTTTTTTTGCATTCCATAACTTCAGGAAGGACCCAGGTCTCATTATTTTTTTACCGTCTATTACTTTATTTTTATTCTTCTTGTTAAAGTTATATAAGTCTTTCTGTGCTGTTCTTTTTCTTACACGTCTCATAAGATCAGAAAAACCTAATGCATTTTTTTTATAAAACTGTTTAATCTTCACCTGATTAATATCTCATATGCCCCATGTTACAGGCATTCAAGTTTGTAAGGACTTCCAAATGTTTAAATTGCTAAGTTTAATGATGTTCACCTTGCAACTAGGTCAGTGCTGATAAGATTGTCAAGCATACTAATTCCATTTATCAGCTGTTGGACAAAACGTACATTAGTTCATCAGTGCAAATGTGCCTGATGGGACTCAAACAATACTATAAAGTTGGCTTCCAGCTGCCTAACATTTTGTAAACTAATGCAGATTGTGATCGTTGAGCGAGAGGTTACCATCCTAATGGAAAAGGAGATGTGGATTAATCTCTCAATTACTGAGATCACACATGGATGCTTGTGAATTATTATTTATAGATCACTACTTACATGCACATATAAATCCCTGATTACGTCCTGCAGCAACTTTAAAAAGGTTATTCAAACAAATCAAATACCGAGAAGTTGAGATGGACAATAAGAAGTAAAGACAAGTAAAAGATCCCAGATCAAGCAATAGTTTAGTCTACTGGAAGTGAGGTATATGCACAGATTGAGCTATTCATATAGAATTATTATAAAAAGACATTAAACAGATTTATCAAACAAAGACAGGTGCTTTATATTTTGACATGTCAACTCCATTAAACCCCCTCTTTGTTCTTAATACCTATGATTTCATCTATGTGATAAAAGGGACTTTGATGTGTCACATGGAACAAGAGGAACAATGGAACTCTCCCCTCCAGCTGGGACCATAAAAAGAAATTGTGATACAGAATGCCATGCTGACACATCTGCCTGGCCGTTCTAGATAGCTCTTTATTGTAAAGGTGGACATGCACAAAGGGGGAAGGGAACTGTAACAAATAATATAGTTGTGTATTGTGCACTTAAAGCGGCACTATCATGCCGAACTTACCTTTCCTCAATCTCTTCCTCTTCATAATATTGTAGAGCGCTACGGAATCTGTTGGCGCTATATAAATGGCAATAATAATAATAAAATAATAATTCTCCCCCTCTCTCAGGATCTGTTCTTCTTTTCTTCCTGTCTTCTTTAGTTTTCTTTAAAAACATAAGACAAAGTAGGGACTCTTTGCCTTATGGAGGATTCCTCCGCTTGACCAGCTCTGACCAGCGAAGGAGCAAAGTGTGCTTCATTTCCGCTGGTCAGATCAATTTTCCCATAATTCTCACCGTTCCTCTGTGTTCCCGCGATGCTTCCTGTCATTTTACATGAAACTGCCGAATTGCGTTCTAACTGAATGAGAACAGTATGTTTGTTTCTTTTAGAACTAAATTCGGCATTTTATTCGGATCGGAATTTCATTCGAATGGATGAAACTCCGATCCTATTCTTGTTGTGGCTGCATCTTGCAGCTGCTTAGTAGATAACTCCCTAATTCCCACGGTATCAGGGAGTTATCTACTAAAAGGCTGAAAGACCTAAATTGGTCTTTCAGCCACATTTACTAATACTAAGTAAAAATTACTTACTATTAGTAAATGCTGCCCCTACTTGCTATACCGCGAGTAGGGGCATGTCTGGTAAGCAGTGAGCAGCCTGTGGCTGCTCACTGTAAAAAAACAAAAAACAAACAAAAAAAAACTATTGGCCCCCACCCCTAAACGACGGGTTGGGGCCCTAAAGTAAAATAAGGGGGGAGACCTAATGTCCCCCCCGGCCCTCACCCCTGCGCGGTGGGTGGGGGCCATAATGATAATGGGGGGGTGACCTACTGCCCCCCCCACCCCCACCCCTGGGCGGCGGGTGGGGGCCATAATGATAATGGCGGGGGGACCTACTGCCCCCCCCGGCCCCCACCCTTGGGCGGCGGGTGGGGGTCATAATGATAATAAGGGGGGTCATACTGCCCCCCCGGCCCTCACCACTGGACGGCGGGTGGGGGCCATAATGATAATGAGGGGGGGGACCTACTGTCCTCTCTCCCCCGGCCCCCATCCCTTGGCGGCGGGTGGGGGCCATAATGATAATGAGGGGAGGGGGACCTACGGACCACCCCCCCTCCGGCCCCCACCCCTGGGCGGCGGGTGGGGGCCATAAAGATAATGGGGGGGGACCTACTGTCCTCCCCCCTGGCCCCCACCCCTGGGCGGCGGGTGGGGGCCCTAAGTCAATTCCCCCCCCCCACAAGATGACTAGGGGTCCCCAAGCCCCTAGTCACGCTCCCCCCACCCAAATAAAAAGTCCCTACCTACCCCCCTCACCCTAAAAAATAGTGGGGGGGGGATAAAATAACTAACCTGTAAAATAAAATTAAACTTACCATTCGACGTCTTCTTTTTTCTCAAATCTTCATTTTTCAGCCCCAAAAAAGGCCAAATAAAAACCATCATAACCGTCGAACTTAAAATAAAATAAAAATCCGAGTAAAAAAACAGACGAAAAAGAAAAAACCAGATCGCAAAAAAATAATCCATCTTCACCCATGGAGCGCACAACGTTGAGCAATCAGTATGAGCAACCCGTGGAGAAAAGATGGGAAAGAAAATTCAGGATGGCAGCTATAGGTGCAGTAAATGGATCGAAGTTCCGTTCACTGCACCAAAAGGACCAGGAATTCCAAGTTGATAGGTAACATCGCCTGGTTCCGGGTGCCCAGGAGTCCCATATGAGGTCTCTAGCTGTTTGCGATAAGTCTTTGGTTTGCCAGGCTCCCCTGAAAGAGTCCAAGCCACCAGGGTGAGACGGTCTTCGAGGATGAGGGATCCCTTTCGGGTCTGTGAGGAGCATCGGGTAAGATGGTAGGAGTAGTGGATCGGTGTAGGACAATGCCAGGAGGTCCGGGAACCATGGTTGGCCCCGCCATAGGGGGGCGATGAGGAGTAGAGATCCGTGTTGATTCTTCAGGTACTGAATTGTCCTCGCTATCATGACGAATGTGGGAAAAGTGTATGCTCCCTGGGTTGGCCATGGCTGGAGAAATGCGTCCACTGCTATGCTCTCTGGGTCCGGAAGCCAGCTGAAGTAGTTGTGTGTCTGTCTGTTGTTGTGAGATGCAAACAGATCCAGATGGAAGGGACCTCTCCTGACTGAGGGGCGTTGGAAGACCTGTGGGTCCAGTCTCCAATCGCTGCTGTCCCGCCAGTGACGTGAGAACCAGTCTGCTGTCAGGTTCGTTTCTCCCGGGAGATATTCCGCCTTGAGGGAGATGTTGCGGGGGGTAGGCAGAAGTCCAAGATCTCCTTTGTTATTTCGGATAGGAGCCGGGACCGGGCTCCGCCCAAGCGGCTGATGTAGCGAACCACGGAGACGTTGCCCATCCAGAGGAGAATGCAGCAGTTCGATCTGTTCCTTGCTAGGCTGCGGATCGCGAATGAGCCCGCAAGGAGTTCCAGACAATTTATGTGCAGGTCGATTTCTTGAGAGGTCCAGACACCTCCTGTCGACTTGCCTTCGCCCGTCGCGCCCCAGCCCCAAAGGCTGGCGTCCGATTCCAGAACTATGTCGGGCGAGCTCCCGAAGATGGCCCGGCTGTTCCATGCCTCCATCCGAGTTCCTCCTTGACCTCTTCCGTTATCGGGATCGTTTGATCGTAGGAAGGGTTCCGGTGGACAAAGGAGGTCTTCAGGCGTTGCATCGCCCTGTAGTGGAGTGGTCCTGGGAATATGGCCTGGATGGACGCGGATAGTAGTCCTACAATCCGAGCCAGACTGCGGAGTGAAATAGAACGGCAGCGAATGACTCTGCGTAGTTCCTTTTTGATTGCCGCAATCTTTGATGTCGGCAGTCGTAGTGTGCTGGACTTGGAGTCTATCTCGAAGCCCAAGAACTGCACCATCTGAGATGGGGATATCTCCGACTTCTGGAAGTTCACCACGAAACCTAGTGACGTCAGGAAATCTATGGTAAAACGTGTGTGTTGAGTCAGTCTGGACTTGTCGGAGCAAAACAGAAGCAGGTCGTCCAGGTAACTAATGCAACAAATTCCTCGTGCTCGTAGATGTGCGACTACTGGCTTCAGTAACTTGGTGAAGCACCACGGGGCTGAGCTGAGGCCGAATGGGAGGCACGTGAATTGCCAGGGTAGGCCTTGCCACCGGAATCTGAGGAATTGACGGCAGGTAATGTGGACGGGTACTGACAAGTACGCGTCCTTGAGGTCCAGTCTTGTGAACCAGTCTCCGTCTTGAAGGAGGTCTCTCAGGAGATGTATGCCTTCCATCTTGAAGTGCCTGTACATAGGCGTTGAGCCCCCTTAAATATATGACTGGTCGGAATTCCCTGGTTTTCTCCTTGGTCGTGAGCCGGTTCTATCGCCCCTTTTGACCAGCATTCCAGCGGGTCCTTTCCTACGGGGATCCCTAAGACGTGAGCCGCCGAAATCGCGGAGCGCACAACATTGAGCAATCGGTATGAGAAACTCGTTTCCGATAAGTTGGACTTCTTCTGCGGAGCAGTTCATGGGGCGTGGAGGGACTGCTTGGTTTGGAAGGTCCACGAAGTCTATGACGTAGCCGTGTACCGTCTGGAGGATCCATGTGTCTGTTGAGATGGTCGTCCAGTTCCGAAAATATAGAGCAATAGAACATGCTGTTTGTGAGGTAAGGGGTACATGAGGCAAATATTGACTTACCTGCAGGGGTGAAGCGTGCTCTGCCACGGGCCCGTATTCCACGACCTCTGTCGGCTCCTCTGGTGTAGGAGAAAGGCTGCCTGTAGTCCACCTCCGGGTAGAATGGTTGAGGTCTTTGTGAGCGGGGGCCTGATGGCCAGAAGCGGATGACTGCACGGCCCCTGTGGCGGCCAGCCCGTCCAAAAACACCCTGATTGGGGTTGCTCCTGAAGACCCGTTTCATAGAGGTCTGAGCTTTATTAAGGGACGTGAACACATTCACGTGTCTGTTCAGGTCTTTCAAAAAGGCGTCCCAAACAGTTTGCCCTGTGCCAGTGGTCCTAATTCTTTGGTGCCCAATTCCACCAGTTTCCCGTCTAAGCAGAGTAATGCTGCTTTTCTCCTCTCAGAGGAGAGGGCCACGTTGGCATTGCCAACAAAACAAAAACATCTTTGCACCCATTCTTTAATATCGTGCGCCCATTCACGTACCATGTTGGTATCGAACTGGTCAGCTCGCGTGAGGGCATCAGCCAGATACATGATGCGGAAAGTGGGCCGATGGAGTCCAGTAGCTTGTCCTGTACGCCATGGAATCCTTTCTCCACCCCTCTGCGGGGGTCGCGACCACCCCTAGACATAAAGGATGTCGAATGTTTCTTGGGTCAAAAAGACGTTGGCCCGAGGGGTCCAGGATGGTTTCCCCCTTTTCCAGGGTTGGTACCAGATCGTCCGGCAGTTGTATATCAGTACGTGAACTGTCATCCGAGCCCCAGGCATCCTCTTGAGAATCGGAATCCACGGCCTGCCATGAGTCTAATATTGCCATGGACGGTGAGTGTTCTCCCTCCTCGTCTGAGGAGTAGCGGTGTCGTGGGTATGGGCAGCTTGCGTCGTTTGGCTGGGGCCTTGCCCTTGTCAGAGTTGTCGTTCCCCTTTTTGCCCTTCCAGTGGCGTTTACTAGACCGGGTGTCAGCTTGTGTGTGTGATTCCAAAGCCTCAGAATCATAGTCCTGGTGTTGGACCTTAGCAGAGTTTTTGTGCTGCTCGGCAGACGCCGTCATAACCCTGGAGAGTGCCTTCTCCATTGATGCAGCAATAGCCTCACTAATCATAGTTTGGAAATCTGCAGGGTTCTGGGATGTATCCATAGTTTGATATAATGACCACAATATAGTAAACTTGACACAGGGCTCAGGTTGGGCTAGGGGTCAGTCTGTATTGTGATGGTACCAGCAGTACCAGTATAACCCCAGCAGGGTGTATAATAAATTCGTGCAACGGTACCAGCGGTACTAAATACCCCAGCAGGATGTTAAAGAATATTTTATATATATGCACGTGGTACCAGCACCACCTGTTACCCCAGCAGGGTATTATTGGGATTTTTGTCACTGGGCCTCACCCAGGTACATAGAGGATGTATCACTCACACCTCAGAAGCAGCAATAAAATTAGGGGCCTCATCCCAAATGCACAGGGCAGTAAGCACTATAGTGCCTTTAAATAAAGACTGTAGGCTTACTGACCTGGTGAGCCCTGCCTTAATCCCTTTTTGAGAAGGAGATACCTGGTAAGGTGTGTGGAAACCGGGCAGTCGCAGGAGCCAGCGCCATCTGTACGGAGCTCGAGGAGTACCTAAAATGGCGGCCGTGAGATCCAAAATGGCCGCCGAAGGCGCCGGGAGAAAATACCTGTGAGCGCCAGCTAAACTCCGTGCGGGTGTGAAGCCGCGAGGTAGTGGGTGGGCAGTGGGGGTGAGCGTTACCACTGGGAAGTAGAGAAGAGAGCGATCCATCGGTGGGGACCGGGGGATCGGTCGGGTGAAATCCGCCGCAATGAGAGCACAGAAAACTTGCAGGGACATGAATCTCCGTGAGGCAGAGACCAGTCACAAAACTAGCAATAATAAAACCATCCCCAACAGAATACATGAAAGTACACAGTAATAATGACAAATTAAATAAATTTAAATAGCATAAATTAAATAAAAGTAAATAGCAATATAAACAGTAATGGAAAGGGAAGAGCTCAAAAACTCTGACCTGTCTGCTGATGGAGCAGTAAAGAAAGAGGGGGAGGAGCCTCATCACTGTGAATACTATACCTCCTATTGCATTTTGATTGGTTATTGTTTTAACTTTTCTTTACTGCTATGTGGAGTTAGTAAAGAGAGTTATATGCAAAATAGGAAGCCTCCTGTCATGTGGTAAAATTAGAAATTATATCCCTGTATGTTATGTTTTTGCAAGTATTTATCCAATTGCAGTTTAACATCTGTATGGACTCTGATAAAACCACCTCTTCAGGCAGAGCATTCCATATCCTTATTGCTCTTACTGTAAAAAAAAATCTTTTCTTTGCATTAGATGAAATCTCCTTTCTTCCAGCTCAAATGAGTGACCTCGTGTTCTATGTATAGCCCTGTTTATGAATATATTTCCAGATAATGGTTTGTACTGTCCCCGAATATATTTGTATAATGTTATCGTATCCCCTCTGAGGTGCCGTTTTTCCAAACTAAAGAGATTTTTTTTTTTAACCTTTCTTCGTAACTATAATGCTCCATTCCTTTTATCAATTTTGTAGCTCGTCTCTGCACTTTTTCTAGTGCCATGATATCCTTCTTTAGAACATGTGCCCAAAATTGCACAGCATATTCAAGGCGTGGTCTTACCAGCAATTTATAAAGAGGCAAAATTATATTTTTATCCTGAGAATTTATGCCCCTATTTATACACGACAAAACCTTACTGGCCTTAGCAAGTGCAGATTGACATTGCAATTTGTTGTCTATAACAATTTCCAAATCCTTCTCATGTATGGTTATCCCTAATTCACTACCATTTAGGATGTAAGTTCTTGACCCTGAAGTGCATAATTTTGCATTTTTCTACAATAAATTTCATCTGCCATTTTAATGCCCAGTCCCCCAATTTATCTAAATCCCTCTGCAGCAAAGCAATATCCTGCTCACATTTTATTACTTTACAAAGTTTTGTGTCATCTGCAAACACTGAAACATGCCTATTGCAAGATCATTTATAAATATGTCAAATAGAAGCGGTCCCAAAACAGAACCCTGAGGAACACCACTTATCACTTTTGTCCAGCCTGGAAATTTACCATTAATGACAACTCATTGTACTCTATCCTTAAAGGACCACTATAGTGCCAGGAAAATATACTCTTTTTCGTGGCACTATAGTGCCCTGAGGGTGCCCCCACCCTCAGGGTCCCCCTCCCACCAGACTCTGGAGAGAGGAAGGGGTTAAAATCTTACCTTTCTCCAGCGGAGCCGCGCGCACATTCAGCCAGTTCATAGGATGCTTTCCTATGGACGCTGGCGTCTTCTCACTGTGATTTTCACAGTGAGAAGCACGCAAGCGCCTCTAGCGGCTGTCAATGAGACAGCCACTAGAGGCTCTAGAGGCTGGATTAACCCTCAGTGTAAACATATGTGTAGCTATGTTTTAAAAAAAAAAAAAAGGGTTAACCCTAGCTGGACCAGGCACCCAGACCACTTCATTAAGCTGAAGTGGTCTGGGTACCTATAGTGGTCCTTTAACCCCTTAAGGACCAAACTTCTGGAATAAAAGGGAATCATGACATGTCACACATGTCATGTGTCCTTAAGGGGATAAGCTAATGTTCTACCCAAAAACAAGAATATTCAACTAGACTTGGCAAAATTCAAGTAGATCACATCCAATGCAACACCCTGATCTATACTTCTACTTACTTTTTCGTAGAATGCAATTAGGTTAGTTTGACATGACCTATGTTTCACAAAACCATGCTGATTATTGCTAATAACAAAGTTCTTCCTAATGAATTCCTGAATATTATCCCTTAATAGCCCTTCAAATACTTTCCCAGTCACAGAAGTTAAGCTCACAGGTATATAATTTCCAGGCAAGGATTTATAACCCTTTTAAATATAGGAACAACATGTGCCTTCCTCCAATCCTCTTGTACAATACCTGAAACCAAAGAATCTTGAGAGATTAAATACAGAAGTTCACTTATTTCCCCACTTAGCTCCTTAAGTACTCGTGGGTGGATACCGTCAGGCCCAGAGTTTTATTTACATTAATTTTATTTAACTGTTGTAGCACCTTGTCTCGAGTCATCCAATCACAAGTTATCTGCAAGTTTTTTGCAGCAATCATTTGCATATCTCTTGCCATAGGATCCTCATTAATATATACTGAAGGAAATTAGTTATTTAAAATGTCTGCCTTTTCCTGGTCTTTATAAGCTAACAGACCCATCTCTGTTTCCAGTGTACCCACACTTTAATTTTTTGCTTTTTTAGAATTGATGTACTTGAAAAAAAATGTGGGGGTTGGTTTTGCAATCTTTGGCTATCAATTTCTCATTTTCTAGTTTACCATTTTAATTGCCTTTTTGCAAGCATTATTGGCTTCCTTATATCTTCTATATGATGCCTCTAAATTTTAGTCTGATTTAAATGCTTTAAATTACATTTTCTTATTTTTAATCTTGTTTTACTTCTATACTAAGCCACATTGGTTTCAATTTGGTTTGTTTATATTTATTACCCAACTGTACATACTGAGAAATGTACCTGTCTAATGTTTGTTTGAAGAGTTTGCATTATCCTCAGTGTTTTTATCACTAAGGAGTTTATGCCAGTCGATATGTTGTAGAGCTGCCCTAATCTTTGAAATTGGCTTTTTTTAAATTATACATTTTAGAATACCCCACGTGCTTTTGCTTTTTTGAGTTTATTTAAAAAATTACCATATTGTGATCACTATTTCCCAAATGCTCCCCTTCTTGAATGTTGGTCAAAAGATCAACATTGTTTGTCATAATGAGATCCAGACAAGCATCCTTTATAGTTGGTGCTTGTACCAGTTGTGACATGAAGATGTCATTTAACACATTCAAAAACATGATTCCCCTTGCTGAAGTATTAGTCCCTCTATCCCAAATTATGTCCAGGTAATTAAAATCTCTAATAATTAACGTGTTACCCAGATTTGCAGATTTCCCAATGCCTACTCCACATGCCTTAGATTTGACTTTAACTCATTGTTGACATACAAATATACCCCACCACCCTTCTGTTTTTTTCTATCCTTCCTAAATAACGTGTACCCATTTAAGTTAATTGTCCAGTCATGTGTCTCATCCCACCACATTTCTGTTATGCCTATTATATCATATTGTTTAGTGTATGCTATTGTCTCTAGTTCCCCCATTTTGTTATATAGGCTCCTTGCATTAGTAAGCATACATTTAATATTATCATGAGTCTTTTGTACTGTTTTATAATTTTTATCAATAATACATACCTCCTCTGTTCTGAGATTGCCCTTCCCCCATCTCCACTCCCTTTATCCTGAGCTAAAGCCCATCTCCTTTCTATACTTTCTCAAATTTCTAGATTGTTTATACCCTCCTCCCCCACTACTAGTTTAAAATTTCCTCCAACCTTCTAGCCATCCTATCCCCCAGCAGAGCAGACCTTCTTCCGTTTAGGTGCAATCCATCATGGCTATACAGGTTGTACCCAAGTGCAAAATCGCCCCAGTGCTCTAAAAAACCCAAACCCTCTTTCCTGCACCAAGACACTTTTCCTTTTTGACATCTCCCCAATTTAATTTTTGTCCAGGAGTGCAATCCTTTTTTGTAATTTTGCTTGCATGTTAATGGTTGAATGTCTGCCATGTATGCTTATAAATGTACCTTCTTTTAAAAAACTAAAGCATTAATAAATCACGGCGCAATGTAGGTCTTTGGAAATTAGGTGCACATGGTTTACATAGCTCGAATGAACATATGATATATTCAGTAAATAAAAGTAAGGTGGTAAGTTAGGTATACAAACTACGTACTTTGAGTCCTCTACAAAGTTTTGTTTATTCAATAGACTGTATGAAGGGTTTTTACTTTACATAATGGACTGTTCCCTTCTTGCCCATTCAGTAGATATGGTTTGTTTAGAAAGGATGTTTCATTGATGTATAGAAAGCATGTCTCATGAGGTTTGGAATGATAAATAGAAACATACATCCCTAGATCCATAGAGTTATCTCACATAAAATGGGAACTTGAAGCCAGGAGTGTTGAGGATTCGTTGCCTACAGTCCTACCAAATCAGCAGGGGATTTTGCGTGTACGGTAGAGTAAGAAAGGTGCAATCAACCAACTGAATGACATTTTAGAACTTTCTTATGTCTAACACATAAAACAAGAGGAAGTGACTTATTAATATATGCTCAGTTATACAAAATATAGATATTAAAGGGATACACCAGGCACCATAAAAATGTCATCACAATTAAGTTTTTATGGGGCAAGGAGGTCCTGGGCATGGTCTTACTTCAAGGGGTTAAACCGTTAATGAACATTAGCCTTCTTTGAAAGTCTGAATTCATGTAAGCATAACACATGCCTCCCACAATTCCCGATTTCAGGGTCTTGTCCTGCCGTCCCACATTTGGCCTCGATTTGATACTTTTGGATAAGATTTTCAAATGATTTAATATATTTGAACAAACTTTAAAATTATTTTTTTCAAAATATCAAGAGATATCATACGAAAAAAATTAATGTATTAGAAAATATCCAGATATTAAAATAGTTTTCAAAATATTAAATCATTTTAAAATGAGATCCAAAATTCTTAAATAATTTAAAAAACATTTTTAAAAAAACGTAAACAGAGGCGTTTGTTCCCTGGTGTTCAGCTTTTGGGGACACCAAGAAAATGTCAGAAAAAAGCATATTCCTAGCACATCATTAGACAAAATTGTACTTCCCTCCAAACGCTAGAATCCTTGGTGTGCACTTAAAGTGCTCATTCCATGGTCATCTTTGGTGTGCAGGCCTGCTATTTTGGAAGAACCCTGGGCTGTCTTTACGCCAGACTGACCGGTCAATACTCCGGGCAGGTATACCCACTGTGGGTGGTGCCAATGCCGGTATCCTGCATTATGTTATGCTGATGCTGGGGGTTATGCACGCATATCTTCACTGTGTGAAGCCGCATTCAGACAACTATCTTCATCGTAACTTAATCTCTATTCTGGATTCAATTAATCAATATATCAGCTATAGGAATAGAAAATGCAAACTAAGACATACACGCTTGTCTTGAGAAATTTCTCCACCTCTGTTACAGTAAACCTTGGTTTAAATCTTAGATTATGATATGATCTCCAATACTTTAAAGATCACCAATATCAACCCATATTTAACCCAAGGATACAGAGGTTCATATTTTTACACGAAAAAGAGAAACAAATAAACACATAGGGTGACTAACAAGTGTGTATAAGCAACAAATGATAATGAGGGGTCCTAACAGCTGAATATAAGTGACTATGCATATCAGTGTAAGCAATAAATGTAGATACATATTTTTATATAAATAAAAAACAAAACACTGCTATATCTTTTCACTGTTGTTTCCTTGCTTGCTGGGGATGAATGAGTTAAAATAAAGGCGCAGAAAAATGATGTGATGTACGCATATAATTTGTCTGTAACACATATAAACATATGCAAACCAAATCAAGTTATCATCTGGCGAAAAAGATATTACTTAATTTTTCTGTAGTCTTTGAGAGATGTGCCTATAACCTATCCGTGTTCTGCAACTTAATTCGGCAGCCCAAAGGACTCTCTCAACCAATCTGGGGTCAAATGGTTCTAATTTTTGCATAACTAGATTTTATAGAAAGCACGTTCAGCAGTAAAAATGTAATAAACTTAATCCTAAAATGTTGTAGTTAATGAATTTCTAATTATGAATGTTAAAAAGGGCAGATTCCCTAGTAAACAGATTTCAAACTCAAATTAAAATGACTTAAGCTTAGTTCAAGGTGAAAATTATGTAAACAAGGAGAAAATGATGTACATTAGACTCACATTGCTTATATTTATGTTAGAGCATTTTTATAATGTATGTCAAGTCTGACATTTAATATATGCAGTCTATATACTTCTTTCCAGTGTTGCCATTAAACGAACCCTATAGGGTCAGGAACACAAACATGTATTCCTGAACTATAGTATTTAAAAACATGTCCCCTCCCCCTTCCCCCCACCCTCCTTTAAACAGATAACATACCTTTTTTTCCAGCGCAACATGGGTCTGCCAGTGCTGGTTCCATCTGTCTCCATGGCTGATATCAAAACTGTCAAAACTGACATTCTCAGCCAATTCAATGCTATCCCATAGGAAAGAATTGGATTAGCTGAGATGGTCAATTCTGATAATCTCAGCCAAGAAGGCAGGCCAGGGGCGGAGCATGGCCAATAAGCATCTCCTCATAGAGATGCCATGAATGAACGCATCTTTTTTGTGAAAGCTTAGTGTCTCCATACAGAGCGTTTAGATGCTGAACATCAGTGTTACACATTGTGCAGCACTGACTCAGGAAGCACCTCTAGTGGCCCTCTGAGTGATTGCCACTGGAGGTGTCACTAGGCAGCAAAGCAAAAACTGCCTTTTCTCTGAAAAGGCAGTGTTTACTTCAAAAGGCCTGCAGGGACTGACTATACAGCAGGACAACTACATTAAGCTGTAGTTTTGGTGTCTATATTGTCCCTTTAAGTTTTACCATCAAGTCCCTACTTGCTAAAATGGCTGCTGCTAATCTTGGCGAGGGGGGGGCTACATTTTGCAAAATCTTGACATTTCCGGAATTTCCAGCTGACAAAAGTTTTAATGCTGGTAGAGAATAATTAGAGATGATAAGCACTAGTTACTAATTGGATTCCATGTTAGCGTAAATTTTTTCGAGCTGATGCCAACTCACCGAATTAAACAAAGCAAAGTTAGCAAATGAACATATGATATTGCTGGACTTATAACTGCCAACTCCCTTACACCCTATGTAAAGAGATACAACTGTTACTAGCTCCTAATATAAAGGTTAATTTAAACCTTTCAGGAAACAAATCGGTAAAATCCTTATTACATATTCAAAATCTGTAAAAAAATAAATAAAAAAATAAAAAACAACAACAACAAAAACCATACAAATCTGCATCTGAATTACTTTTAGTAAATATGCAAAAAAAAAGAACCAAAAAAAAAAAAAAAAAACCAATCCTTCATGCATTTTGGGGTCTTTCATCACAGCTTTGCAATTTCAATGCAAATTCAGACCTTGGTAAAACTTGAGATTTATTTTTTAACATTCATCCTGTTAAGAAATATTTTTTTTTTTCTCTGCTGTATAAGCTCCTAAAAATGCATAAATATTGAGAAATAGTGCTTATAATGTATAAATTGGATAGCAAATTATCTTCCATGATTAATGTCATCCATCAATCAATTATCCATAAAATTCTGGTGTTGGGATGTTTCATGGTCTTAAAAGGAATTGATCAAAAACAAAATAACTTTGTTCTTCTTTAACGAGATTGCCCCTCGCTGTTTTGTATATTTATTTATAATCAGTAGGTACATGCCGTTCGAATGAGCAAATGCAGGTGGTTATTATTGCAAGTAGGTCAGGACATGTAGCAGAAAACTCTGTATAAGTACGTGAACACATTTTGACTGTACTTTTCATTTTTACAGATACTTTTACATAAACATAAGTAAAACCTAAATAATACATGCATTTCAGATGTTCAAATATGTATGGTATGTAAGCTTATCTCTTAATTAAAACTTGACTTTTAGTTGCATTACATAGAGAAGCAGTAGCTTTCCCAAATCATATTTAAAGGTTTCTCAAGGTTCTGAGTCATAAAAGAGGCATTCACACGAGGTCATTATTGCCCCTCAATTGACAGAAAAGAATAACAAACAACAAGCAAGTAACGTGTTGAACCCATCAGTCTGGCATATATAATTACAGTTGTCTGACTGATATTGATGAAAGAGTAAATATGTTAATGAGGAATTGGGACAGTTAAAATGTTTACTTCTTTTTGCAGAACTAAGTGCATACGATTAGATGAGCAAACAGCAAGCAAAATAAAAGCTCTAGGTTCAAGGGGCTTGTATCTCCAGAATATGCAAACAGATATATGTTCAAGAAGTCTATCCTGGATATCCCTTCTAAGCAGCACAGACAAATACCCAGTAAAGAGCTAGAAGATACAAGTCTGGGCCAGTGATGGTTTACTTTCCAGGACACCCAACAGAAGTACAATTTCTCCCAATCAGATAACATCACACTTGCCTTTGGTACCTAAATTGGTTTGGCACTGTGAATGCCAAAACTGACTTTAAAAAGGTCACAGAATCTTAGTAGATTTTGTGACAAGCAAAGCTGATACATTGGGCATACAGCTTAGAGTGAACAATAAGAAAAGAGAAGTGAATGGCGCTTACACAATAGAGAGAACACAGAGGTAGTGGTGGAGTAATAAGTGTTCCCCAACACCTTAAAGGACCACTATAGTGCCAGGAAAACATACTCATTTTCCTGGCACTATAGTGCCCTGAGGGTGCCACCACCCTCAGGGTCCCCCTCCCGCCCGGCTCTGGAAGGGGGAAAGGGGGAAAAACTTACCTTTTTCCGGCGCTGGGCGGAGAGCTCTCCTCCTTCTCTCCTCCTCCGTTCCTCCTCCTGGGCAGAATGCGCACGCGCGGCAAGAGCTGCGCGCGCGCATTCAGCCCGTCGCATAGGAAAGCATTATCAATGCTTTCCTATGGACGCTGGCGTGCTATCACTGTGAAAATCACAGTGAGAAGCACGCAAGCGCCTCTAGCCGCTGTCAATGAGACAGCCACTAGAGGAAATAGGGGAAGGCTTAACCCATTCATAAACATAGCAGTTTCTCTGAAACTGCTATGTTTATAAAAAAAAATGGGTTAACCCTAGCTGGACCTGGCACCCAGACCACTTCATTAAGCTGAAGTGGTCTGGGTGCCTAGAGTGGTCCTTTAAATACAGAGTATGAAATAAACGATATTGACACTGAATATACAAATGCCAAAAATCCACACACCACTCTCTTTGCCCCAAAAAGTGAGTGTATACAATACTTGTATATACAGAAGTATATGCTGATGGTATTTCGTATAGTTGGACCCTACAATAACACAAAACAATACATAGCATAGACTGTATATAATAATAACAATAATAAAAATAAATGGATCCACTCACGGATTACAGAGCCGTACCAGGCTCTGTGTAAAAGGCCCAAGGGTGCCTGTACAGGCTAAGTGTAAAATCTTCATGATATTCCTCAGAAATAGGAGAAGCAGCAAAAATGATGAAAAAGTACACAAATTTATTATAGATAAAAATATAAAAAACAACTAAATAAGTTGTATAAAATAGTGCAAGAAGTACTACTATCAATGCAGACGCGTTTCAACTCAGTCCGAGCTAGCTAACAGAAGGAGCCCCAGTGCTATGTATTGTTTTGTGTTATTGTAGGGTCCAACTATTCGGAATACCATCAGCATATACTTCTGTATATACAAGTATTGTATACACTCACTTTTTGGGGCAAAGAGAGTGGTGTATGGATTTTTGGCATTTGTATATTCAGTGTCAATATCGTTTATTTCATACAGCTTGGAGTATTGTGATACTATAGAGCAAGTTCCCTGAGCAGTAACATGTATCTCCTTAGGGTCAAGTGGTGCCCAGGCTCACAGCATAAAGTGGCATTTAAAAAAAAAAGTTTCTACTAAAAATTAATAAGTTGTCGGCTACTTAATAGGATAGAATGATGCTTACAGAGCAATGTCCAGGCTCTATGAACAAACTATAGGGGTGCCCTTATCGGTTAGAATGAAGATGCCGATCCCAAAAAAGTAATGTAGATTTAAAACAATTTATTAAAATAAACATACATGTAAAAAAATGGCAAAGTAAGCTTGGAGAAGTAACCGAAAGTGCAAAAGTCCTTTCCAACTGGCCCACTGCTTCACACAATGCATTTCAATGATGCCATTTCACTCAGGTGTTAGTGAAGCAGTGGCCAGCGGGAGAAGGACTTTTGCAATTTCGATTACTGCTTTGTTTGGAACTTTTTTGTTTTTCATATGTATTAAATTGAATATCAACAGCAAGCGGTTAATAAGGGTTAATAAGTGTGTAAGGGGTTTTGAAAAATATATCTCTCTATCTCAGAGATTTTACCTTTTAGCTGAAAACAGCAAGAGGCTTGCCTTGACGTGGCAGGTGAGCTTACAATTTAATGTCCCATTAGGGACCAAGGTAAGAGGACAAACCATTACAAAATGGTTTTCCCCATTATCGGGAAGCAGGGCCAGAGTACTCCTGGCATCATAACTACTACCATGGGCTGTAGTGTTTATGGTGCTTGGAATAACCCTTTAATTAATTTGGTGAAATTCTGTTTATTTAAGAATCTGTATTGCTAGATACTCCCTAATAGTTATCTCATCTCTCCCTAATCATAGCAATAGGTTAGATGGAAAATGTTACAGTTTGTTCACTAAACAGAGAGTTCTAGAGAACTAAAACATGAATTGCAAAATTAGGGCCCAAATAGCTTAATATTATTAAACCCTTTATTTGCTATCACTCAAAAACAGAATCTAGAGGATAATATGTGTGATGCTCTTTTAGAGGCAATTTTCCCTTTCAGCACCTGGAGTGACAATTTAAAACAAAGAAATGTTCTCATATTCACAACATATACAGTGATTCCATGTTTATATTATTCTATGTTATTATTTCACCTGTTGTTTTCTGTGTATTCCATTTTCTTTGTAATAAAGATATTGATGCAGAATAATGGGCACTGTTGTGAAATATAAACACTACCTTAAAAATACACCTTTTTGAAATTGTTTTGGAAATTGCTCAGTTAGGCATGACTTTGCCACTATTCCATAATCATCCCTTATTGTACAGCCTGTTCCATTTTAACCTTGTTTCTACTCGTTCTGCAGGGACAAGTTCAAAATGCAAAGTATAAGGTAGAAAACATTACATGGATTCTATGCAATACATAATATAGTTAAAGGGATACTGTAAGTGCCAGGAATAAAAAGCCGTATTCGTGGCACTATAGCCCCCCCCCCCCCCCCCTGCCTGTCCTCCACCCCCAATGTGAATAAAGAGTTAAAAATCCTTTATTTACTTACCTTATATCAGCACTGTGATATATCAGCAGAGTGTAAGGACGTCCGGCATCAGATACCGGACCAAAGGTCTGTTACTATGCAGGAAGCACCCCCGGTGGCTGTCTGGTAGACACCAACAGCTTCATAAAAGACACAACCGACTTCCTCAACAAACTCAGCCAAATCACCAATCTCCCAGCTAACACCATCCTTTTAACCATGGATGTGGAATCTCTGTACAGCAACATTCCACATACAGATGGCCCCAATGCTTGTTTCCATTTCCTCTCTTATGCCAACAACCAAAAATACAGCCCCCGAATTATTACAGTACTGGCACTATTCATCCTCACGCATAATTATTTCAATTTTAACATTAAGGTTTACCTACAAACCATGGGCACTGCTATGGGCACCCCAATATGCTAATCTGTTTATGACAGATCTAGAACAGAGATTCCTAGAAATACAACACACCAAACCATACACATATTATCGCTATATCGATGACAGCTTCATAATTTGGACTGAAAGCAAAGAAAAACTGATACAATCCCATGACTCTCAACTCATTCCATCCATCTGTGAATTTTCTGGACACCACTGTGACATGTAACAATGGCACAATCCACACCTCAGTTTATAGAAAATCGACAGACAGATGCAGTTACCTCCACAGCTCCAGCTTCCACCCCTCCCATACTAAACACGGCATCATCTACAGCCAAGCCACTAGGTACCATCGCATATGCTCTGAACCTAATTTCCATCTCCCAATCTAGGAGACAGGAAGGCTACAAACCAAAGACTATTACCAAACAAATCAACTCTGCTGTAAAAACTCCACGCACACGCCTGCTACAATACAGAGAGAAAGAAAATATCTACACAAGTACCACTTGTGGTCACCTACAACCCAGCTCTTGAAGAAATACGGAAAATCATTAACAACCAATGTTAAGAGAAGATGAGACTCTGAAAAACATTTTCTCTAAAACATCCATTTTTGCCTTCAGACAACCACCAACCCTTCAACAAAAATTAATCAACAGGAAACTGCCCACTGATGGTAAGAATAAAGAAAATGGGACCAGTCAATGCAAAAAACCTCGCTGCAAACTGTGTCAGCACATATGCACAGACAACACAGCCACCCTCAACAACAAAACCGACAGCATTAAATGTTCATACTCCTGCACATCCAGCACTGTGGTATACATGATTCAGTGCACCAAATGCCACCTAGAATGCTACATTGGGGAAACCACTCAGCAATTTAATGGTAGAATGAATATGCACAGACACTCCATTAAATACACAAAGAAGAATCGTACTGCACTCCTGTGGGAAACCATTTTACCCAGCCTGGCCACTTAATGAAGGACCTACAAATCAAAGTTCTAAAAAGGGTTTTTAAAAATACAAATGAAAGAAAAACTTTTGAAGCCAGAATGATCCAATTGTTTAACAGCAAGAATAGAGGACTAAATATTGATTTGGGTTTCCTGTCCCTCTACCAACACTTTACACTCCCCCTGCATTATCTTACTGTTCTGTTATATGTATCAACACTTTAAAATGCATTCCAATGATGTTTATCCTATCAATATACTAAGTACTATAGACCTATGCTTTCCCATACTCTTATGCACGTATGCTTTTATATATATATATATATATATGACTGTGCATTTATATTTCTGTATATGAGTTCATGTGCCTGTATGTATATGTGTTTGTGTGTATGTATATGTGAATGTGTTTGTGTATGTATAAAGTGTGTCCATATATGCATACATGTGTGTATTTGTGAATAGGTGTATGTGTATATATACATATATATATGGGTCTATATATGTGTAGGCACACGTATTGGTGCTTATGTGTGGATGTATGTATAGGTGTGCATGTACATATCTTTGTGCAGTCAGTTGTTTTTATATGTATATTTGTGTATGTACTTGTGTATACTTGTACATATACACTACTTGTGTATACGTATATGTACATGTTTGAGTGTTTGTGTGTGCTGGATATAGGCCTTCATGCATATCCTGTAACTCTTGGATGGGAATTCATGCATTCTTAATAGAAGTTATTATTTTTTTAACCCTCCCCGTCTAGCACCATCTTCTGCACTGTTTGCCTGTGGGTTTTTTCCTCCCCCCTCACTCTGTGATCTTCACACAAGATATTTACGACCTTCTGCGAGAATGGTGTCCATTTTCTATGAAACCTGTGTCTTATCTGCACATGTCGCTTTAACCCCTGGATCACAACTCCAATGTGAATTCTATGTGTCGTCTTGCTCAGAAATGCTTTAGACTTGAGAAAGGGAGATTCTCATGGCATGGCATGGCCATGGCAACGCTCCAAATCTCGCGAGAGGAACCGGGTGGAGCTGCAAGATAGAGCTCCTCTGGGTACTCTCCGGTCTATCTCCCCAGCCAGCGGCCGCGTTTCACTGCAAGTGGGCCGGTGAGAGACATCTTTGATCTCCCTTCTGGCCGTCATGGAATACAGCAGGGCCGGCGCTCGGATAGTGCGGGCCTTATATGGACCGGACGCGTAGATTCTGTGACCTCCCCTGCAGGCCTCGGGCCATGGCCATCGTGGCCCACCAGGCATTTGCCCAGTGTGCCCGATGGCCAGTCCGGGCCTATATATTAGGCAGCATGTGAACAGAACTTTCTTGAATTTCATGTATTGGAAGCAGGAAATATTGACTGACTGGGTCAGAGAATCTCCAAAACGGCAAGTCTTGTGAGGTGCAGTTCCACGTGAGGTGCAAAGATGAAAAACTGCTGAACCGGTGTCAGGGTCATGGGTGCCCAAGGCTCACTGATGCACCTGAGAAACGAAGCTGCCTGGTCTGATCACAAAGAAGAGCTAGTATAGCTCAAATTCCTGAAAAACTTCATGGTGGCGATGATAGGAAGGTGTGAGAATACATAGTGCATCGCAGATTGTTGAGAATGTGGCTGTATATTCACAGACCAGTCAGAGTGCCCATGATAACCACTGTCATCCACCAAAAGCAACTTCAATAGGGATGTGAGTATCAGAACTGGACCATGGAGCAATGTAAGAAGGTTGCACTTTTTCTTTAGATCAGGTGGAAGGCAAGGTCCATGTGCGTCTTTTACCT
The DNA here is from genome assembly GCA_933207985.1 of Pelobates cultripes. Classification (NCBI taxonomy): domain Eukaryota; kingdom Metazoa; phylum Chordata; class Amphibia; order Anura; family Pelobatidae; genus Pelobates; species Pelobates cultripes. Next base: position 395,058,951 of record OW240912.1, on the reverse strand, counting down.
GGGAAAGAGATGGCAGCAGGATGCACTATGGGAAGAAGGCAAGCCAGCAGAGGCAGTGTTTGCTCTGGGCAATAATCTGCTGGGAAACCTTGGGTCCTGACTTTCATGCTTCTTTAACATGTACCTACTACCTAGAGATTGTTGCAGACCATGTACACCCCTTTATGGCCATGGTGTTCCCTGATGAGACGCCTCTTGGAGCAAGATAATGCATCCTGCCACACTGCAAAAAATGTTCAGGAATGGTTTGAAGAACATGACAAAGAATTCGAGGTGTTGCCTTGGCCTCCAATTCCCCAGATCTAAATCCAATTGAGCAACAATTTTGCTGGAACAACAAATCCAATCCATAGATGCCCCACCTCACAATTGTCAGGACTGAAAGTATCTGCTGCTAATGGCTTGTTGTCAAATACCACAGGACACATTTAGAGGTCTTGTGGAGTCCATGCCTTGACACATTAGAGCCATTTTGGCAGCACCAAAAGGGCAACCAACACGATATTAGGCAGGTGGTATTAATGTTGTGGCTGATCAGTGTACATACATAACACACACACACACACACAATACCACAAACTGCTCACACACATACAAAATATAACAAAACCCATATGTACACAAATACCACCCTACAACACAGCCATAAATAACACAAGCAGAATATGGCAACATACACATGTTTATGTAAAAAAAAAAAAAAACAGCACCAGCAAACCAAGGGACTACAAACACTTGTTTAGGCACAGTGGCACTAATAGGTCGCATACTCCTCGAATACTTAGACTCTGAATTGGCAAAAGTGAGCAAAAATCTGTATTTGACTAACAGAAAGACAAGCTACTGAGTTCTTGCTGATTTTGAGTGTTCTTACAAATTTAGCTTTTATCTTACTTACAGTAGTAAGTTAGCATCCTGTTACAGGAACATTGTTATTTCAAGGCTTAAATAATATACAGCGAGGAGCATCCAAAGCAGAACTAACAGCTTTTCCAGGCATCATGGAGACAATGCAAAAATTGTAAGATATTTAATGTCTTCTAAAAACAAAGTCAAATTCACGAAACACATACAAAGGAGGTGGAGTATAGTTGGTTCTTGGGTAGATGGTACTAGATGACACAGAAATAGATAGCGATGTATACTGAAAAAACAAAGGAGATAACCAAATCCTAGTGCAACATTGTCAAATACAGATATATGGAACAAGCAACTCAGGAAGCCTAAGAGAGAGGCGAAACGCGTATTGCAATCAATTCACGAACTTTTCAGCATTTATTTCTATGTTTGATTTTACTTTGTTACCAATAAAGGATTTTTTACACCGCCATCAACGTCTAGTGGATCTGTAAGGTGGATCAGAAGACGAGCAACCAGCAGGTGTACGAAAAGGGAGTGGGATCCCCACTAATAATCCCACAAGCCTATACATTGAGCATAATGATACTGGGTCTTTTTTTTGTGAGTACAAGAAAAAAAAGATTGTTCCTTTACCCATATATCTGTATTTGACAATACTGCACTAGGATTTGGTTATCCCCTTTGTTTTTTCAGTGTACATCGCTATCTATTTCTGTATCATCAACCCAAGTACCAACTATACTCTGCCTACTTTGTTTGTATGTATAGTTTTTATTTGTGTGGGTAGAGAGGTTACCACACAGGTGTTTACAGTTTGTTGGATAACTATTTGGGCTTCACACGAGGACTTTGCACGTATTTTTTTGTTAAATTCACCAAATAGCACAGTATAGTAGCACAGGTGGTCACCACGTGCTTTGTTTGCCTGTCCACATTTCCACACCAGTTAACGTCATGCACACATCTCTGTTCCAGGTTTATACAGTTTGCCTTTTGCATGCTAATTAATATCAGGTCTAGCAAGTGCAAGGATTTATTGTGTGTGTTCATACCAGGCTGACCTCCCTGCATCGCGGGTGGATACGCCTCCTTTACAGGCGGAACCAATGATACAAACAAGTCCCGATTCTGAAGATTTCATTGCAGATGGTGTCTACGATAAATAGCTATATTGTATTCACTATTTTTACATGTTTGGCATTATAGTGTACTGGTGTGTGATTTAGTGTTAAAGGAACTTTCTAAAACTAAATATATTATTTGTAATAGTAGTTGTGTTTCTTTTACCTTTCTATTTCTGCACACCTTTCTTTTAAATAAAAATAGCAACAACAAAAAAACAAACAAAAGAAAAACAACACATGTTATTAAGTGCTGGAACAATCTCCTCTTGGCATTCATTACACCTACTCTAAGACCATCAGTGCTGATGATCTTAGTCCAATCTAATGCTTCTCATTCAGAAGCATTTGGGACCTGCTGTGCATGTACGCAAATCATTAACAGAATTCAAAGTCATCGGGTGGTACGCGACTATGCGGACCATAATAACATTCAAATTTCAATGACCTTCATGAGGACGGCCTCTAGTGGTTGGCAATTGGATAGCCACTAGAGCGGTAGTTTTGGATGGCGATGTTTTACGCTGTCTGAAAAAAGAAAAAAAAAAAGACTGTGTCTGACTGCCAAATTTATCTCATTAAGGTGAAGTAGTTATAGTGTATAGTGTCTCTTTAAAAGATGGCTGAAATTTTTTTTTGACATTAAGAATAGGGTTGCACATCTGTGGGATGAGATTTGTGCTCTAATTGGTAGTCTTTTAGATATTGAACTGAATCCAGACCCAATATTAGCTTTGCTGCCAGAAAATTGACTAAATCAATGCTTACGCTGACATTGCAGATCTGTTCTGCCACACATATATGTACCGACCGAAGCTGTGAAGATAAAGTACCCAACTACCCAAATGCACAAAAAACATATTACATACACAATATGGAGGGGATGACTGCAGACATTGTAGAGAGAATTTGGATTTCTAAACATGTTTAAACTTTGCTTAAAACAAGAGCTCAAGGAGTTTTCAATATTTTGGTGCTATAGTTATAACTTTTCTGCCTTTTAAAATAATATAGAGGGTGTTTTTTCCGACTTACATAATCATTCTTGTCATCTTTTCTCTATTCTTTCAACATCTTTTTCACTGTGTCACTCTCTAATAAGTATCTTTTTGTATGGATTTGTATTGTTGTTTTATTCTTGCTTGGCTGATTTTTGCTTCTTAAGTTGATTTTTATATTTTTTTTCTCTTTATTCCTTTTTCAAAAGTATACTAAAACTTAGACTCTGCATTGGTTGATTTGAGAGAAAGTTAACTTTTATTTTTGTCTAATGTTCTTAAGTCGAGTCATATTATATGAGTTCATTTTTTTTCTCTGTTTTTAAATTTAGAAGTATTATTTATTGACATGTAACACTGTACTATTTATTTGTAACTTTATTCCTTCTTCCTTATGTTGACCTAAAATATATAAGTCCTAGCGATCATATGGCCAGAATAGCCGGCTTGTGCAGTGCCTGAGCTCTCAGCCTGTCCCTGTCCCCCTCATGCCTGCACAAAAGTTTAGAAAGTAAATTTAAGTTATTAAAAAGTTTAACAAAGTTAACAAAAGTACTTAGATCATATATATATATATATATATATATATATATATATGATCTAAGTACTTTTATATGCACACACACAATCCATTATTCTAAGTGTATTTTAAAATGAATATATATATATATATATATATATATATAGTTACATAAATATTAAAATACATTTAGAATGACGTTAATTTTTTATATTTTTATATATATATATATATATATATATATATATATATATATAATAAAAAAATTGAAAGAAAGGGAAACATTTTTTTTTTTAATTGTTGCCTTTGAGACCGTACGGTAGCCCATGAATGAGAATTACCCCTGTGGCAAACCTAGCCACTTGGACAATAACTAGAGACTGTGCCTTTAAGGGTTACCAATAGGTCGGGCGAGATATGCGCTTTACACTTATGTAGATGTTAATGTATTTTCTGCTTTGCCTGTACTACTGTTTCCGCCGAATGCAAATGGCGGTTTTGTATGGGGATTTTCTTTCGTTTCACGAACGGCACTTTAGAAAGCCGTTCGTGAACCGAACGCGATACCCCCTAATAGCCCACACACTTAGAAGCGTGTGGCGCTAGTTAACCGATTGCAACATTGTTGCAATCGGTTATTAGAGGCTCTCCTGGGTGGCCGTCGTTCGACTACCGACCATGCGGCGGTCGGCCATCTTGGATCCCTTGTTCTTCAGCGGTCCGTGTCGTCGAACGCATAGCATTACCAATAGTTATTCGACGGCACGAACACCGCTGAGCCTCCAGGACGTTCGGGAGTTTCAGGACCAGGTTCACTAAAAGCAATCGGTTCTTTTCGTGGGTTTGGAAAGAAATGTGTTTTCTGTGCGGCGTTCGGTTATTTTAGCTGGGATCTGGGCGGCAATCTCACGAATGATGCGCCCAGACCCCAGCTATCTACCGAACGTCCATTCGTGTAAATCCACCGTATATTGTAACAGTTGTAGATTTTTGTGTGAATTGCCGGTTCTGCTGCACGAGGGGATAATCCCCTTAACGGTGCATTCTGGGAGGATGATCCCTCTCGTGCAGCAGTGCCTGATGGGAGAAATATGTTGTACTGTAAGTCCCCCATGTAGTCCCCTCTGGGAGTGCCCCTGGGGAGGAACTCAGGAAACCCCTTGCATGGGGACTTGTATAAATTGTCGTGCCGATTAAAGAATTTCAGTTGACTCCCAAAACTGTGTCTCGTCCGGTTATTGGGAGGTTGGGGATATTGCCTTGGTGTTTTCAGCGCTTGACTGTGGATTCGTTTCTGGACCAGCGGAATTCGTGGATTTTATATTGGCGTTCCGCTACAACCCCCATGATGGCATACCATTTGCAAAAGTAGACAACCCAAGGTATGTCAAATGGGGTATGTCCAGTATTTTTTAGTAGACACTTAGTCACAAACACTGGCCAAAATTTGCGTTCAAATTAGTTTTTTTGCATTTTTCACACACAAACAAATATGAACGCTAAATTTGGCCAGTGTTTGTGACTAAGTGGCTACTAAAAAAGACTGGGCATACCTCATATTGAATACCCTGGGTTGTCTACTTTAAAAGAAATATGTACATGTAAGGTGTGATTCAGGGATTTATGACAGATAACAGTGTTACAATGTCACTATATATTTTGAAACAGCAATGTCCTACTTGTACTTATAGCCCTATAACTTGCAAAACAAAGCTATGTTAACATTGGGGATTTGTAAACTAAGGACAAAATTTTGAAACTATTTAGCACAGGTGTTTTTTGACAGTTGTAGATGCGTAACGAATTATGAGGGTCAAAGTTAGAAAAGGTGTGTTTTTTAAAAACATTTCCTCATTTTTATAGTTTTTTTATAGTAAATTATGTGATCTGATGAAAATAATGGTATCTTTAGAAAGATCATTTAATGGCGAGAAAAACGGTATTTAATATGTGTGGGTACAGTAAATGAGTAAGAGGACAATTACAGCTAAACACAAACATCGCAGAAATGTAAAAACAGCCCTGGTCCTTAACGGTAAGAAAATTGAAAAACGGTCTGGTCACTATGGGGTTAAAGGACCACTCTATACACATAAAGCACTTCAACTTGCTTTAGTGTGAATATGGTATCTGCAATCACACAAGTTAGTCTACAGAAGATCCAGTGGTTTTGCATGATCTTCCATAGATCTCAAAGTTTTACTATTATGCAAGCGCGAGATTACAGTAGTGATGTGGCTTCTGGCAGAAGAATTGCCAGCAGCTGACGAAAGATGTCGGCACTCAAAAGTATATTTACCTTCAACTGTGTCTCCAGGCCACTGCACACTAAGTGGGATGTCATCCTCAAGGGTTTTTGCAAAAATCCCATAAGGTGATATATACGATTTAAATTTATTTCTGTAGAAGAGCCAAATTGTAACAAAATCTGATAACTAAAATGGTTTACATACAAATATCTTCTAAATGCAGCTCTATTTAAATACACTAAACAAAATTATAAACGCAACACTTTTGGTTTTGCCCCCATTTTTCATGAGCTGAACTCAAAGATCAAAGACTTTCTCTATGTAGATAAAAGGTTTATTTCTCTTGAATATTGTTCACAAATCTAAAAAGGGATAAGGGAAAAGGTTGCGGCAAAAAAAAATTAACCTGTGTGTGAACAACACAGAAAGTTATTCCAACAGGATATAATACATATATGAATAAAATGATTCCTATTTCAAAACAGTTTGTATTTTTTAAAACAGTTCGTATTTTTTGAAAAAGTCCAATGTAGAGCTATAAACTTGCCAGAAGAAATGGTTATGGGATTCTTCAGAGAAATACTCTTCTGCCAAGGAGTGGGTGGTCAGAAGAAATCTTGAAATTCATATATAAAAAAAAACAAAGAGAGACTAATAGTGTAATATATCCCAGAATGTGGTATATAGTTAAAAAAGTCTATATGGTCCTACTCACGTTTTTAAGGGCTTTGACCAGCTCTAGTATTGGTAGCGTACAGTGGTACAATCCCCACTTATGGGATACGTGAGACGTTGATAGTTGTTGCAATGTTGTGAAGACCATAAAATGATAAAGAAACAATTGAAGCGTGTTACAGGTCCTGTCAATATCCAGCTACTTCGCACAGCCATTGAAGTATATATATAACGTTAGCATTGTACATGCCAACTCGTACTTAGTACTGTAGTACAGTTATAATTGTTGCCACGTTTCAGAATGATACACATCTTGTGCAATTCTCTCACCAGCATGTTGGAATTGTAACATTGCTATTCTTTATATTATTGGGAATAGTTAAATCTTCTTCCTGTATCTCTGTTTAGTTTGTTGTATTACATTATCTTTCTATTAGTTAAATATATCATTGGGTTTAAATACTAAATTACCGGTACTTATTAATGTCTCTCTGTAATCGGGCTATATATTTTTATGTCCGGTTTTTGTGCCTATCAAAATACAATTACATCTTTGTAAATGTTGTGCCGTGTGTTAATTGCTATTACTAATTTAGACATTTATTTTTTTACAAACCTGGAATTATGTTTTAAGTTACTGTTTTCACACCCCACTAGAAAGTGGAGGGCATGTATCAATTGCCGTTATTAATTTTGGAATTAATTTTACAATTATACTTTAGGCACAGGCACTAATTGGGCATTAATATCTAGCCTTACAGGACTAGCCCAGGCACAACAATTTTGCTGCCTTTCTATTTAGCAAATAAACTTTGATTCATTATCTATCACCCATGCAATATATAACGTCAGCATTGTACAGGTCAACTCGTACTGAGCGGTAATATACTGTAGTATAGTTCACAATTGTAGCCATCTTTTAGAACGATACACATTTTGTGTAATTCTCTCACTAGTATGTTGGTATTGTAACATTGTTATCTTTTATATCATTGGAAATAGTTAAATCTTTTCCCTGTATCTCTGTTTAGTTTGTTGCATTACACTATCTTTCTATTAGCTAAATATATCATTGGGTTCAAATACCAAATTTATTAACGTCCTTCCGCAATCGGGCTATACTTTTATGTCCGGTTTTTGTGCCTATTAAAATACTATCACGTCTTTGTAAATGTTGTGCCGAGTGTTAATTGCTATTACTAATATTGACATTTATTTCTATAAATCTGGAATTATGTTTCGAGTTATTGTTTCCACACCCCATTAGAAAGTGGAGGGCATGTATTAATTGCCGTTATTAATTTTGGAACCAACTTTGCAATTATACTTTAAGCACTGGCACCAATTGGGCATTAATTTTAAGCTCTTCTTAAAATGAGTAATCCTTCACATTTCTTATCGTTCTTGTCTCATTATAAATATTTTTGCAACTTATCATTTTTTGTGTACTTTATTCCGTCTGTATGATGGTTTGTAAGGGGTTAAAACTCATACACCTTAGTAGTTCTGACCTATTTGTGGTTTCCAGTGACGTTACCTACCGGCTCTGTTCCTATTGGTTAATTATGTTTGTTAACTTTTGAATTAGACCAATCAAATGTTTACACTTACCTTTTTATATCGTTTTTTTTCCCGCACATCGGTTCCCTTCTGATGAGCTGTGGGCGAAACGCGCGCGTCAAGGGGAAAGGGCTCTTTCGATATATACTTACCACAGTATTGCGGTCTGTTTAGATGAACTTCAGACTTCATATATTTTGTATTTGGATATTTAGCCCTATACCAACCATACTAGTTGGGGGTTCGTAAGAGCTTATGCTCTGGACATATTTTTGTAGGAATTTCTACTCCCTCTGTACGAGTTGGTTAATTAGTGAAGAATAATTTTTCTTTTATTGCATTATTCAGTCTAGTGCAGGTTTCGGATCCAACTTAGCACTATGCCTGTAGCAATTTTTTATTTAACACTGTATGGACTGGTTGTTTCCGTTATGTTAACCTATTGAGACACATACTTCAATGCACCAGAAAACCTATTTGGTTTTCTGCATACCATTTGGAGATTCATCCTGAAAACTTTTGAACAGGATCTCCTTTGTACATTATCGCTAAATATTTAGGAAATAAATCGATCCTTCAGTATTTTATTTATTTAGTATATATTTTTATGATCTATTTATCACATCTATCATAAATCGTTTTAACTTGTTCTTACATTAAAAGTTATATTTTATTTTGAGGACACTCACTTGCTCTCTCTTTTTCCATTTTCACTACTGCTGTAGTTTTTGAAGGGTTAAATCCCTTGTAAGAGTGTATCCTTTTTGCTTCCAATTTTCTTTATTTCTATTGAAGAGGAGTGACCAACATTCCACAGGCCACAATCAACAACCTGATCAACTCTATGCGAATGAGATGTGCTGCACTGCGTGAGGCAAATGGTGGTCACACCAGATACAGACTGGGTTTCGGACCCCCCGGATTCCCCAATACAGTAAAACTGCACATTTTAGAGTGACCTTTTATTGTGGCCAGCCTAAGGCACACCTTTGCAATAATCATGCTGTCTAATTGAAACTGCCGTGCTCTGCTCTAATTATATAATATCAATTACTTGTGCAAAAAAGCATTAAAAAAATCCACAAATCTTCCAGCTTGGTCAGTTATATTAATAACTATTAATTAAGATTTATTAAACAAAGCTGAAAAGATAAAAGATGTTAAAAAAAGATTGTACTTGGTATACAGATAGTTATGATGGGATGACAAACGACTTGCAAAATCTATGTTGAAAGAAGGAAGTTGGAAAGCCAGGACAGCTGAATAACCCTTTCTATTTATATTGACATCAGCTCTATAATTATATTTTTTGCCTAATTTACACTTGCCTGTAATTCCACCTGTTGATAAGGCTGCCTCTTCAATAATATGCATCCATGTCAGATAGTAATAATTTGTGTTCGTTTGTATCATGGATGCGGTATATGAGCTGATAGTGTTTCTACACTTAACTGTAAACAGCAATTCTAGTGTATTCACAAGGGAAAACAAAGGAACGTTCTTGCATTTCATTTGCTATTATATATATACTTTAAAGGATTACTATAGTGTCAGGAAAACATTTGTTTTCCTGACACTATATAATCCTTAGGGTCCCCCCACCCTCAGGGCCTCCCTCCCGTTGGGCTGAAGGGGTTAAGACCCCTTTATCCACTTACCTTAATCCAGCGCCGGGCTCCCTTGGGCTGGTGATCTCTCCTTCCCCTCCGACGTCTGCCCCCGACTGGAGGCGAATGCGCAAGCGCAGCAAAAGCCGCGCACGCATTAAAAACGCCCATAGGAAAGCATTTCTCAATGCTTTCCTATTGACGTTCTACGTGCTCAATGCGATTTTCTCAATGCGATTTTCTTCCTGACAGCCGCTAGAGGCTGGATTAACCCTGCAATGTAAACATAGCAGTTTCTCTAAAACCTGGGGGACCTGGCACCCAGACCACTTCATTGAGCTGAAGTGGTCTGGGTAACTATAGTGGTCCTTTAAGCAGCAGTTTGCACCGTGAAACAGTTTGATACATTGAGTGCACCGAACCTGATATATATATATTTTTTTTTTTTTATTTAACATGTATTTATTTTTTTAAATACCTATTTTTTTTATTTTTTTTTATAAACTCTACGAAATACTAAACTTGCAAAAGCAAATTTAGAAACATTCATTACACTGAATTTTCTCTTCCATTAAGCTGCAAAAAATCCCTTTTAGAGGTTCACTTTATTCACTAGGATATACACCGTAACCTCAATGAGCTGAACGGACCAGTATGTCTTCAAAAAAGTCTCATAGATGCAAAGTGATTTAACGAGAAAAAAAAATTGCTAGACCGAATTGCAAATAGATTAATTTCCTTGTGAAACAAAAAATGCCGATGCTGATAAGGTAAGAGTAGGGTTTGTGGATGAATTTAGCATTGAGGCTTTGCTAAATGGTTAAGAGATTGGAGGTAGAATTAGGGTAGCTTGGAGTTAGGGGTGATTTGTACCACGAGGATTGGATTAACTAGTTGAAGGGAATTCAGATGTGGTTTGTGTTTTATGAAAAGCTGAAATAAAAAAAATTTACATAGGGATTTGTTTAATTTTAACAGGTATTTGTACAGCACCTAAATAGTGCAAGATCTGTTAAAAACAACCTAATTTATCTTTTGTGAACTGCAGAATGGGTTAAATTTGTTTGAAATAGGCAGATTTTTACAAGTGAATGGCATTCATCCAAAGATTGTAGTGATACCCTGCCAAGGAAAAGCCACACTATATACGCTGACCTGTCCCTATGATGGACAGAGGCATTTGGGATTCATCATAACAGCCCGTGGAATAGAAATAAGAGCAGCTATGCAGCAAACGTATAACTTTCTAAATGTTCTTGCTTCTTCAAGAAAGATTTTTTTTTTAATGTAACTTTTTTTCAGGATGGTACTTTTAGATCCCAACTAGGATTGCTGTCAATCACAAGTAAATGCCGAATCGAAAAAAACGCAAGTTTCACGGAGACTAATTATACGTTATTGGTTACATTTCTTTCCATTTTCCCCAAGTGAGGTTTTCTGTACTTAATATTTTAAAATGCATTTTGATAAGGCAATTGGCAAATCTAAAGTACATGTTCAGGAGAATAACAAGAAATCTGTCTACCGCTCCTTCTATAATTATAGCACGGCATGTATAAATCAATACAGACATGATTTCTATTGAGAATCGGTGAATACACAGATTTAGGACAGAAAATTAAAGGAAAATACCAGTTACACTTAATATTTGTCTATAATATTAAACATTATTTGCACTTTATCATAGCAGATCTGAATACACAATATAATTCACACTCAATTTCTTTCAAAATTGCTATAGTAGCATACACACATATAAAAGTGTTGATAAAATGATAATTGTCCACAACAGAAGATTTTACCTTCAGTGCAAACATGAATGAGTATTACAGGGTTCATCATAACTCGTTCATCAGTAGCATTCTATGAGATCAACTAATACACCAGGGATTTCTATGAGGGCAACAATTACACCAGGGATTTTTATGAGAGTAACTACTACACCAAGGATTTCTATGAGAGCAACAACTGTACCAGTAACTTCTATGAGAGCTAGAACTGCACCAGAGACTTCTATGAGAGCAACAACTGCCCCAGGGACTTCTAATGAGAGCAACACCTGCCCCAGGGACTTCTAATGAGAGCAACACCTGCCCCAGGGACTTCTATGAGAGCAACACCTGCACCAGAGACTTCTATGAGAGCAACGACTGCCCCAGGGACTTCTATGAGAGCAACGACTGCCCCAGGGACTTCTATGAGAGCAACGACTGCCCCAGTGACTTCTATGAGAGCAACGACTGCCCCAGTGACTTCTATGAAAGCAACGACTGCCCCAGGGACTTCTATGAAAGCAACGACTGCCCCAGGGACTTCTATGAAAGCAACGACTGCCCCAGGGACTTCTATGACTGCCCCAGGGACTTCTATGAAAGCTGCCCCAGGGACTTCTATGAAAGCAACGACTGCCCCAGGGACTTCTATGAAGGCAACGACTGCCCCAGGAACCTCTATGAGAACAACTACTACACCAGGGGTTTCCGTGAGGGTAACTACTACACCAGGCAACAATTGCACCAGAGGTTTCTATGAGGGCAACAATTGCACCAGAGTTTTTTATGACAGCAACTACTACACCAAAAGGGTTATTAACTATAGTGAGAATTGCAGGAAATTCAAAGTGAACAGAAGTTTTTCAAAGTTGTCATTTTGGTCTCAATTTTTAAATTCCCTTTGATTTCACTTTGAATCCTCAGTAATTCTCAATTTGTGAATAACCCTGAAGCTATGAGAAAAACTATTACACCAAGGGTTTCTACAAGAAGAACTACCACACAAGGGGTTTCTATAAAAAAATAAAAAAATGAGCAAATCAATGTCTTTCTACAAAAATGACTTTCAACGGAAATTAGTGCATCAATGTCTTTCTATGAAAACACCTAGTGCGTAAATACCTTTTTACAAAAAAAACATAGTGCAACGTCTTTTCATGAAAAGGACAAAGAAGAAAAAATAGGGATTTAATGGCTTTCGTCTAAAACAACCAGTATATACATTGAGTTGTATGTATGTAACAACTAGCACCTAAATGGCTTTCTGTTAAAAAAAAAAAAAAGTAGTGCATCAGTTTGCTTTCTGCATAAAAAAAACAAAAAACGAATCAATGGCATTCTGCGTAAACAATTACAAAAATCAATACGGGCATCGCTCTTGACACCTTGTCTCGATTGTTGGGAGGTATTCGTATATATAGTTATTTCTTTGTAAAAAAGGAGCTATAAATAAAAAAAGAAAGGGACAACAACCAGTCCACTTTAACATCAGGACCGCTAACCATCCGAATGCTAATTCTGATGGTGGTATTAATCAATGGGTAGCATAGTGACTGTAAAAGATAGTGAGACATTGCTTCAACAATGCAGAACAAGCCATTGAACATTATTTAATTACATGCATGATTTCACCCTTGCAATGTTCGGCCCTGCTATTTATACTGATTTTATTGCCTTTCTTATGCAACTTTGTAAGAAGCACATTAAAAGCTGCCATGAGGCTGGTTTCAATGTTTTTTTTGTTTTGTTTTTTAATAAAGACACAAAAAGGCAAATGCTTTACATATGGATTAAGAGACAAATGATAAGTTTAGGATTTTCAGAAGGACAACATTAACCCCTTTATAATAAGGCCTGGTTCCATTAGCTTGTCTAATATAGCTTGGTGCTACTTCCAAGTGCTGTTTCTAAGTGTGTCGTTGGAGATATTCTGGAGAGTTTTACAGAAGCTTCAACTGTCTAAGAGTTGTGCTAAGAGCTTTCTTTTCTACTGTTACAGGTAAGATTCATCTGTAGGAAAAGGTTACTGATTGCCCAAGGTTTGAATTCCTGTTGGTAATTATAAGGCATTTGATTTGATTAAGCTAGTTACTTGCTGTTGATTGCTGGTTAATTAGCTATTGTTTGCAAATAAGCAGAGGCCTACCCAGGTGTTAATCATTCCTAGTGGGCGATGATTTTAGGAGTTATATAAGGCCTGGTTCCATTAGCTTGTCTAATATAGCTTGGTGCTACTTCAAAGTGCTGTTTCTAAGTGTGTCGTTGGAGATATTCTGGAGAGAACCTGGAGGTAATCTGAGGTATTCAGGAGGATAAATAAAAAAGTTAAGATTTGTTCGATTTATATTATTCTTATAATTGGAATGGCAGGTTTAGTTCAGTGTAACAATTGCTATGCATTTGTTTCACGTTCCAGTTTTTGGAGGTTTGGTTGTTGTCTAATCTGTAGACAGTTCTCTATCTTGCGGCAGGAGATTGTATTTTTGAAGTCTGAGATTTGTAAATTATCTGGTGAAGAAACTCAGACTGGAACTGCTGCAAAGCCACTGCCGCAGAGACATGCTAGGAAAGGCAGATGGATTACTGTAGGATCTGGTAGACTTAGAGTTGTGGATAAAAGGCATTTTGCACAGTCTGTTGCCTTCATAATTCATTTTCTGCACTTTCAGAGTGTAATGGTGTTGTGGAGAGAGGCACTGAGGCTAGTGGTGTTGTGGAGAGAGGCACTGAGGCTAGTGGTGTTGTGGAGAGAGGCACTGAGACTAGTGGTGTTGTAGAGAGAGGCACTGAGGCTAGTGGTGTTGTAGAGAGAGGCACTGAGGCTAGTGGTGTTGTGGAGAGAGGCACTGAGGCTAGTGGTGTTGTGGAGAGAGGCACTGAGACTAGTGGTGTTGTGGAGACCGGCTTGGAGACTATGGTGAGGCCTAATAGAAAGCAGTTGTTGTTGGGTGATTCCATTATAAGAGGTGTGGAGATGGACAATGGTGGTCTTGTGAGGTGTCTTCCCGGAGCTACTGCTCACAGAGACAGGAGACGTATCTGTAATATTGTTAAGCAAGCAAAGCAGGAAGGGGAATTGGATGTACTTGTCCATCTAGGGACAAATGACTTGGCTTGCAATGAGGTTTCAGAGGTTAAGGAAGTTTTTAGTGTTTTTGCCAATGATATACGGCAGGTTGCTTCCACACTGTCATTCTCTGAAGTTCTGCCTGTGCATAACACTCAGAACGACAGGCGGATTATTAGGGACTTTAATTTGTGGCTTGGTGAATGGTGTCGGGAGCAAGGATTTGGCTTTATTTCTCATGGTAGCTCTGTTTGGAATGGAGATAAGCTGTACAAAAAAGATGGTTTGCATCTTTCTCAAAAGGGAACAAATGTTCTCAGTGAGCAGTTCAGAGGTTTTGCTAGGATGTATTTAAACTAGGAGGGGGGGGGCAAAAGGGTGATAAAACATCAATCCAATTGTCCCCCAAAACAAGGACAGAAGGTGCCTGTAGCAAGTGTGTTAAAAAATGATAAGCTTAGAGTCATGTCTACAAATGTTCGCAGTTTAGGGAATAAGATCCATGAACTTGTGGCAATAATGGCAACTGATAGTGTAGATTTAGTGGCTGTTACTGAGACATGGTACAATGAGAAAAATGACTGGGACATAGCAATACCAGGGTACTCTTTATATAGGAAAGATAGGGAAGGCAAGAAAGGGGGAGGGGTGGCCTTGTATGTGAAGGATAGCATAAAATCTAGCCTAATAAAAGTTAGTGAGGCAAACATAGAGTCCGTTTGGGCTACGTTAGAATTTGGTAATCACACAGTAACTTTCATTAGCCCAGGTGTGATTCTGAGCCCCTGGACCAAGTGAAGGGGTTAGATAATCTACTAGTTGAGGAAATAGCTAAAATGACAATGAATGGGGGAAGTTATCATCATGGGTGACTTTAATCTTCCTGATGTAAATTGGAAAACAAAATTAGCTACTTGTGCCAGGAGCACACATATTCTAAACTCCCTACTGGGATTGTCTCTAAAACAAGTTGTTGAGGAACCAACTCGTAAAGAGGCCATACTAGATTTAGTGTTAACAAATGTAGATTTGGTATCAGATATTACTGTAGGTGAAAGTTTAGGATCCAGTGATCATCAGTCAGTGTGGTTTAATATAAGAACAGTGACTGAGTCACACCACACAAAAACAAAAGTTTAGACTTTAGAAAAACAGACTTTTCTAAAATTAGAATATGGGTAGAGGAGTCGTTATCAGACTGGAGCAATTTAAAAATGGAGTCCAAGAAAAATGGGATTATTTAAAAGTTGCACTATTGAAGGCAACAGAAAATTGCATTAGGCTTGTCAGTAAAGCAAAAAATTCAAGAAACCACTGTGGTACTCCGCAGATGTGGCCAAAATAGTTAAAAACAAAAAGTTAGCATTTAGGAATTATAAAAAAACCCAGAGTGAGGAAGACAAAATGATCTATAAGATTAAGCAGAAAGAGGCTAAGCAAGTTATAAGAGCTTCCAAATCACACACAGAAGAGAAAATAGCACAGTCAGTAAAAAAGGGGGACAAACATTTTTTAGATACATAAATGAGAAAAAAGTAAAACAAGGATTAGTTAGTTTAAAAACAAAAGAATGAAGGTATGTAGAAGAGGATAAAGGTCTAGCTGAC
>OW240912.1:394875965-395042814 GCA_933207985.1 Pelobates cultripes | reverse complement strand
CTCATGCAAGTATAATGTGCTTGTGTAGTCACATCAATAATAAACCCATGATTTTACTTAGGAAATGGGCAGTCAAGATTGGCCGTTTTTTTTATAAAATGTGTTTCTAGTATCATTTGATTGCCATTATTGACTCAATCAATAAGATGCCTCACCTTTCATCTTTTCGGGTCAAGAGAAATGAGGATATGCATTATTAATATCTACCAACCACGGGTTTATTAACAGAACCACGCAAGAAATTGTCAATTCTCCGTTCGTTACTTTAGAGCCGTATGAAAACCCTGCCTGAGTTCTGAGGTACATATCATTTTCAAATGTAAATCAATGCAATCAATTCAAAGAATATAATGTTTATGTATTATCCTGTTTAAGATGTTCTATGCTGCATACATTTATTGGTGTTAGTTATACTAAAGACATAGTATTTTTTTTTCACTAGGAACCTATTTGATTTGTGCATTGTATTTCTGTTAGTTTTACATAACAAGGAAGGATTCTATCACATGGTTTATGGCCAAACAATCCACTTGGCAGAAATGTTGTATGGTCAAAACCTCTTTC
Organism: Pelobates cultripes; assembly: GCA_933207985.1. NCBI lineage: Eukaryota > Metazoa > Chordata > Amphibia > Anura > Pelobatidae > Pelobates > Pelobates cultripes. The sequence continues at coordinate 395,042,250 of OW240912.1, read as the reverse complement.
CTTTTATATCTGAACCAAGAAAAATGTAAATTAAAAAAAAAAACTGACATGATTACAGAATTAATTCAATAAATATTAAAATAACTATTATTCAATAGTAATGGGGATGGCCTTTTTGGTGGGATATTTTGTTAATAAAGATGTATATTCAATGTATTAGGTGGGATGACACCAAATATGTGATTCAATACACATGTAGTTCCTCGGCCACGTTTTTTATTTTTATTTATTTGAGTTTCTTTCATACAGAAATATAAAATAACAAAGATATAAGACACGTAGAGATCTCATCTAGGGTAATAGGGTGGGAAAATAGTGAGAATTAAAAGTTAAACAAGCTCTAATCTAAGGTAAAAAAAAGTCTATAGGGTCTAAACTTTTGATCCAATTGTTACAAATCTTATCTTTCCTGATTAACACACAGCAATCTGTGAAGAAATACCTTGTTCCATCTGACATTAGAATGTAATAGAATCTGTCATTCGGCTTAATCCTCAACCACAGTTATGCTTTGCGTTCACACACATTAACAAGGCTTCCCTTCTTTCTTCAGTCAGAGGGTAGAAATATCACAACAAGTCACAGTTGGAATCATTAGATTTATGCATCAAAAAATAGAAAATATAAATACATTTTATATGGTTCTGTCCCCTTCTAAGGGCTTTGCATATTTTACAGAAACCTCTGATGGGATCATCGCTGCTTGGTGAGTGGTGGCACGGCAGTGAAATACGCTTACCTAATGCTGTCTTCCGTAGGTGCCACCGTCCTCTTTCTTAATTTCCTGGCTCTTCATCTGCCAGGAGCCCACGTCAGTGCTGCACTCTCACGCATTTGCTAGAGTACAACATGAATGTCTATGGAGGATCCTGCCACAGCCTCCATAGACATGGTCAAGAGACCACAGAGGGAATGCTTTTTTTTCTCCCCCGGCCATCACTAGTGACAGTTGGGTGAACTGGCCAAACGTGACGGGTATAGCTTCAAGTTTTGTGAATCGTAAGAAAAAAAAAGTCCCTACTTTGGCTTAGTATATCTTTTGACGGCACTAAAATTTATAGAATACAAATAGAATAGGGATCCAGCTTGTATCACTAAAACATAAACATAAAATACAACATAGTGTGATATTGTTACTCCTTATTAATCGCTCAACGCTTCAAGGTTGCACTCACAGATTGATGGTGTAAGTAAAGCCTTCAGGGTGCCTCCCCTATGGTTAGGGGGATATGTCCTGTTGTTGGTAACCACGCCAATCTGGAAATCAGGAAATCTACACACTCCGAATGGTTGGATGTAGAAAAAGGATCAATTTATTGGCATAAAATATAATTATATAAAAAGACGGTCCTACGCGTTTCGTTCCCTTAGGAAACTTCCTCAGGGACCAGAGTTAAAATACATGCAATAAAATACACTCCAACAAATACTGGCAAGTGTACCAATAAGCCTACTTTCCCCCTCACTTCCCTCCCCTTAAATATGGTGGAAGCTGGAAGTCCATTGGTGATGTGGTGGGCCTTATCCCATATTCCTCTCTGATTGGACTCCTGGTCCGTCGGTGGTTACCTCATTAGATTGTCTCAGCTGTTTCTGTTTGGCGATTCCCCTTCCGCGGCTCACTTCCGGTATAAGTGGACGTCCCGTTTCCTTGACGCACTTCCATGCGTTCCACTCGTTCTTCAATTAAAAATGGCCGTGCGTTCCAATTTAGAATTTGGTTGAAATTCCTACACACTCAAGTTGAGTATTTCATAAAGATCTTATCTTTATGAAATACAAATTATTTGACGTTGTTATAGGTCCTTAAACAGTTGCGTTTGCACTGATCTTGGAAGATCACACATGTCCCAGCAAAAAATGTTATCAAGGAATCAGGAGGGAATTGAAGAAGCTATTCTTTGTCTTGGAAGCAGATCGTAGATATTTCAAAGTCTTATATAAAATATATATATTAATAACTATTTTATCGGCATGATTCAGTTTCTGTAAGTTCATGTATAGAAGACCATAGTACATATAAATGATTTCTACCAGAGATATACTAATACTGAAAAAAGGTATCACTATAATTAGACAAAAAAGGTAGAAAAAGAAAGAAAAAACTGCACATGGATTTATTTGCTACTGATCCATATCCATATTTTTAAATTGGTTTGCACAATATATTTTGCTAAGCAACCTATCAGATGAATGAAACAGAATGGGGTCATTTCTAAAGACAGATTTTATAGTTAGTGACAAAAATATGTTTTCCTTCTATGTTCCTCTGTTGTAAATGATTGAATCCATATTTTGCGCAGTTTAAAGGCTCAGAAAATTCTCTCTTTGAATTGAGAGACACAGTTAACATGTCAGTTTTAGCATTCTCACTGGCACGACGGGACACAAAAATAAATGTCTAGAGTAGAGAGCAGCAAATGCTAGAGATGATTATGAAAATATTGAAAAACAGTTTGGTCAAAAAAACATCCATTGATAAAATACGTAGTAGAAATAATGTCATGTAAAGTTTGCGTTTGGAATTGTAGTAGTGAGCATAAAAGAAAAATATAACCACTTCTCTACTGCCAAAAGAAAGAGTACTAACGTTAGACAAAAATTTTGTATATTCAACTAAAATCAACATCAAAAAGACTATTAGCTTCCAAAACCTTAAAGGGTTACTCCAAGAAGCATGACCACAGTGGTTTGAAGTGGTCATGGTGCCTGCAGACTGTATGTGCAGTGTTTCTTTGTAAAACTCATGCAGAATTTAACCGCTCTCCTGCTGTAGGTGTACTTCTCCACCTCCACCCCCAACGCACCTCTGCAGAAGTCAGTTGTCGTCACAGGCTACTGGAGGATCCTCAAAGTCTGGCAAGGACCAAGATACGAGAGAAAAGCATTGCAAACTGGTTTGCCCCATTACTGGGCAATGGGGCCAGGGAACCTTTGGCATGATAATTACTATAGCGGGCTGTAGTGGTTATGGTTCTTGGAGTTAGGGTGAGTTAGTTAAGCAATATTTAAATATGAAATAGAGTTACCTATGCAGAAATTACATGTCCAGGGCAATTTCATAGTCCCATGATCTCACAGCTTATCATTGTTGTCCAGATTGAATGGAATTCACATTAATAATGCATAACTGTAATGTCTGCATTATTAAAGGGACACTACAGGTCTCCTACGACCGGGGGATTAAATCATCACACATGGCATAAGGGGTCCTGGAAGTGCCCTCTGTCCCCCCGGCTCTCACCCCCTAGCCTTTCTCTCGCCGCTTCCCGGATGCTGCACCCACTCTCTTACTTCCTTTTACTTCATACTATCTACTCAGTCTCTCTTTCTCTCACTTCCCGACTCTTAACGGGAAGATTCCTTTCCTGATTTAATATATATTTAGTATATAAACCTCTTCAGGCATGGTCAACATAACAAAGGAAATGGGAGACCTAGAAATATAATACAGATCTTGGACTAAGACTCCTATAGATATACCTAAAGGCCTGAAAATATAAAACTTTCGATGGGAAACTGACGTTAAAGATGTCAAGAAAAATGCCACAAGATTCAAATGAAACATATTGTACAATTAAATGTTATACCAAAGTTGCTTCTGCGCAAGCGACATTACTAATGCACACTTGAGTATTCCTGTCGAACCGAAACATTAGGGAATTATATTACATATATAAAAACCCTTAACGCATGGCAGGCCCTAATGGTTTCATCAAGCATGGGCATATATTGTAATGTTTGAACTGCATGACTATATCAAGAATTATATTCAAACTGGCTTTAGCGTAAGCCCAAACGCTGATGCTTACCTGCTATGTCTGTTGAGCAAAAATAAAGAATTTAAAGAAAAAAAAAAGGGACACTATAGTCACTATAGAATCCTTCCCTTCAGGCTTGTGTTTGGCTTGTGCTGGCTCTGTCCCGATCTGATTCATTGACAAGCTCAGCCAATCCAGTGCATTCCTATGGGAAAGCATTATGATTGGCTTTGATCAACACTTCTGGTGATGTCAGTCAAGGAGGCAGATCAGGGGCAAAGCCAGCACCAGCACCAGCAGACTGAAATAAAGGTAAGATTTTACTATATTTAGGGGTGCCTCCAACTAGATGTCAAAGGTAATAACTGTATGTTCAGCAATCAAAAGCAAAAAACAATGATCCTGAATATTAGAACATTTGTAGAAGGAAGATTTGAAGTGCATTCATGCCACATATTATTTTCTTTTGGTAAGAAATCTCACCCACCCATTGCTAGTACATCAGAAAAAACTAGTTCTACATTAATATCTAGTGATACCATAGCAATATTGCAGCAGAGGAAATTCTATCTGGATCTGAAAGGTTGCAAATAGGAATTGGATACCGAATTGTCAAGCACCTGTGAACTCTCTCAATGCAAGCAATTGCCCTGTTGTGGTTAAATTTTGGGGCCCTATCAGCAATAAATGAAGCAAAGAAAATATTGCCCCTGCAATGCCACTGAAGACTGGGGAGAAACATCTAAATTGGGTTTGGGTTTTCATTAAGCCACTGCAAGGCCCATGAGGCCTCAAAAGTAAGACTGTGCATAGGATGCTGTGTTTATGCTCTGTATAAATTGATTGATATACAGACAGAAATACATATAACAAATAAAAGGGACAGAGAAACATACTGTGAGCATACAATGCATACTTGACAGTGTATGGGTTAACAGCCTACTTGTGTTACTCGATGGGCAGAGAAAAAGAGCATTCATTACACAATTACGTCTGCCTCCAGATACCTGCAGTTTGTTAAACAACACCATATAATTGACTGCGAAGGAGAACTTGAGCTTTTGAAACACATGGGTAAGTCAAGGTACAAATTGTGATAATTGACATTCTACAAACTGCAATGAAATCATAAGGATGGATACTAGTATGAAGCTTCACAGTTATCACCCCAGACTGTGCTGTTCAAGACGTACAGAAGAAGAACAGAGTCCTCAGCTGACGTTACTTACAGGTTAGGCAGACTAGCAATGTCCTCACGGCAATTTCACACAAGAGCTTGCAATTTTTCGGTGCTCTGGATGTAACCTCTGGCATAAGAATCTCAGCTGGAACGTAGTATTGAATTGCATAGGTCACATATATTCCGAAGGAATACAAAACTTTTACCAGCTGGTACAACCTACACAAATGTAAGAATTAAATTAACAGTCAGTATTTTTTTTTCTTATACGGTATCCCCTACGCATTTTACTTTATCGCTGTAATTTTGTAACCAGACATGTATGCATTAAATAGGGTAATTATTAAGCTTGGTGTGTCAGAGTTGAACATCACTGTTTAACCTAAATAATTAAAGCTGAATATGAGAAAGAAATGTGAATATAGTATGAATTAAATAATAATTATACTGTACTATACCCAATGTTAGTTTTCATAATAACTAATTCAAATAACAAATATGTTTAGTACACAAATATTAAGGTATGATGTGTCAAATAAATCTTATATATACACATACATGCACACACATATATACATAGATATACATACACACACACACTAATATTTTGTCCAAATTCACCAAACTAATTTAATTACATCTGACAATATAAAAATATCATAGAATATAAAAAAATGCAGGGTTATTGACAAAAATGTGAACTGTCATAAATTAAAAGTGAATTCAAAAACTTAATAGAAAAATTTGAAAACTTCAGATTTTCAGTTTGGCTATTTTAAAATGTATAATTCACCTTCATTTATTGACATTCCACACTATAGTGAAAAACTAAAAATAATAATTAATTTTTTTCTTATCTTTTTTTGTTTCTAATGTTAATACTGGGGAAGTAACTTTGGTTATTACATTTTTTAGCTAATAACTTGGCAACATTGGATTTATTATTACACTTCATGGGGCTTCATGTGGCAGAAGAAAAAAAGAATAAAAATAAGTAATCTAAAGGTAAATCTTTTATAGGTTTTTGATCTATTTGGCCATTACTATTATTAGGCTGAGTGACCTTTATTGTGACATGATGGGGGGCTGTGGGATCTATAGCCACTGCAGAAGAGGGAGTGGGGACTCCAAAATCTGCCTTAACTTTCAGTAGAGAGGACAAATCCAGCCCTCCTATTAACCCACTCAAAGCCCATAGGTGGACAGTTAAGGGAGCGGGGGGAGGGGGGTTAATGTCGTCTACCACCTTATTCAAGGACCACTCCACACCCATTAAGCATTAATTGCTGAAGTACTTTATGGGTAAGGAGTATCCCATACTGGTGACAGTTTATTAAAGTGCTGATTTTTATTAGAAATCAACACTTTTATAAAAAAGTGAATGAAACGCCCCCTGAATGCCAATTAAACAACCAGGGGGATTTCTTCTTGCTTCCATTAGCTCCCTTGCCTCTCCCCCTGCAATTGAGGGTGTATCTACCAAATAGTGATTTATATTTTTTTCCCCAATATGAGCAGTGGGTGTTTCTTTAAGTTTTACAAAACACCACTCATGTGAGGAGACTGGGGGTGCACAGTTGGATGTCCTCCCATTTATGAAAGAATATATCTCACAACCCCCACCTGCTGCCTATGGGTGGGGGTTGTGATGTCAGTTTTTGTCCCTCCAGGAGGCATAACTACCTAACAAAGCTAGTGGTTATGTGGCAGCCTCCAGGGGGAAATATTTTCCTGCACAGCAACAGTGTTTCTAGCCAATCAGGTGATTAGGACAGCCGTGCAGCTTGCGGCAGCCCTGATCACCTCAGATTTTAAAATGGCAACGTTGATTTCTGTGTGTGCCACATATGTTGGTTGTCTCTCCTAGAGAAAGTCCCATCAATGTTAGAAGGCTCCATAAGAGAGCCTTCCTTGCCAGGGATCTATCCTCTTCATCTTCTGAGGAGGATATCGTCCCAGTCACCTGTAAAAGAAAAAAGAAGGACTGCCTTTCATCTTCTTCAAGTTCTGATGATGAACATGATTTTGTTCCCTCTTCCCCTCATTCTCGTTTGAGTAGTCCACGATTTAAAGAGACAGTACCTCCAAAAGCCAAACATGTCTTTCCCTCGTTTGAGGTTTCTAAGCAATTTTCACACAAAAAGAATACAATTTGTTTGAGTGCTGTCAGTCCCTCACCGTCTTCCTCAAGAGCATTTGCTCATTCATCCTCCCTAAGCCAGTCCTGTTCCAGACAGGGATCACCTGAGATTGATTGGGAGTCTAAGGAGGTGGTTCGCTCTGTAGCGTCCACTGAATGAGGGAAGTTGAGCAACATTCAGATGACCACGGTGAGCCTTTTAGGTAAAGTGCTCCATTCAAAATTGTTCCATTCCGGATGGGCCATCGAGTCAGAGTCAGGGATTTTGCCAAACTAGCTTTTAGATCCCAGCTAGTTAAAGAGTATGATCTCCTCTTTAGAAACCATATTGGTTTTCCTGACATTCAGGCACTAATGGCTCCTGAAATTGATCCATCACTGTTATCCATTACATGAAGCAGTGTTTCTGGGGATCCCATGGAACAGATGTTTCGCAATATACAGTTCAAAATTGCGGATGCTGTTGGCCCCCTTCTGCTTATGTTAGATAAGGCAGAGAGGGAGAGATCCTCTCATAACCTTTCTCTACCAGCATTATTTTGCTTCTAATATGGCACTTTTGAAAGCTTCCAGCAGAGCTGTGCTTTTTATTGGTCAATCCTTCAACTACATTTCCAACATTTGCAGAACCCGCTGGCTGCACGCGGCAGGGATGTCTAACTTGGCCCCTGAATCCTACGAGTTTCCTAATTTAGAAGACTCCTTCCTGTTTGGCCCTTCTTTTATACAGGAGGTAAAAGGAAGATCTTTCTCTGATTTAAAGAAGAGCTTTCCAAGTTACAAGAAGCAGGTTCATCCTGGGAAGTTTCTCAGCAAGCCCACATCCGTCATCATGGGGGAAAGTCAAGACCCTCAAGAAGTAGTAGAGGAGCCCATGCCAGAGGTGGCTCATCAGGAATACGAAGACCCATGCAGTCAAGTAAGTGTTTTACCTCACATCATTCAAAACTGGTCAGATATACCCTTGGACAAATGGGTGCTTTAGATTTTCAAAAGGGGTTTACAACTCTCCCTCATTCGGTTTCCTTTCCAGAGGCAAGCTCTGTGCAGATAGGTAAATCTAGTTCTCGATGCCTCTCTTTCCCTGGCATTAGCTCAAGGAAAAATAGAATTGACTGATATGTCAATTTCAGGTTGGACCAGTGCTCTGTTCCCCATTTCAAAATCAAACGGCACATGGAGACCAGTAATGAATGTCAAGGCTTTGAATGCTTTCCTAAAGAGACCTCCCAGGCCTAGTGCAGAAAAAATATTTCTGCATAAAATTAGACCTCAAAGATGCTTTCCATTCAGTTCCTATCGCTGTGAAGCACAGGTGCTTACTCAGATTCCGCTGGAAGTAACAGATATACCACTGGACTGTAATGGTGTTTGACCTATCCAATGCACCTTACAACCTTTCCAGAATAATGAAAGCTATTATGTCCCACGTCAGACAAAGAGGTTTCCTATGTCTTTATTATTTAGACGACATTATGTTGTTGAATCCAGATGTAGATGGTCTTGTTCAGCAGAGAGATTACCTGATTTCCCTATTGCAGGATCTGAGATTTATAGTAAATATGCAGAAATCCATCCTGGTCCCCACTCAGAACATCATATTTCTGGGTTTCATGCTGAACACTATGGATATGACCTTGGGGGTTCCTCGAGACAAATGGGAAAAAATGCTAACTCCCTTAACTTTAGCTCTTTTGAAGCACAGATGCTCTCTAAGAGAACTAGCAAAGACTATTGGGAGGTTGATAGCTTTAACACCGGGTTACAATGCTTCCCTCTTGCTGTGCAGACGGAGCCAGCTATTTCTAGGAGACCAACTGAGACACAGTGGCCTGTAGGAGTCAAGGGTGGTCCTTCCCAAGAGTGTCAGAAAAGAGCTAAATGATATGTTGGCATGGGCAATTCCACTTTTTTCACCCCCTTTTGGAAGGGCCTTTCAAATTAACCCTGACCAGAGGTGCTTCTACCAAGGGATGGGGTGCATTCTCTGCCCAAATCGCGATCAGAAGAGTTTAGTCAGTTCAAGAAAGGCTTCTTCACATAAATGTGCTAGAGTTGACAGCAACAAGATTAGCCCATCCGCTTAAACCTCTAGGTGTGTCGGTATTGGTTCAATCAGACAACAGGACAGCAGTAGCTTATGTCAACTACAGTAAAGGAGGAGACTATATTTAAAAGAAGAAAAACTACCACAACAAGAGGACATAGTCTTAAATTAGAGGGACAAAGGTTTAAAAATAGTATCAGGAAGAATTACTTTACTGAGAGGGTAGTGGATGCATGGAATAGCCATCCAGCTGAAGTGGTAGAGGTTAACACAGTAAAGGAGTTTAAGCATGTGTGGGATAGGCATAAGGCTATCCTAACTATAAGATAAGGCTAGGGACTAATGAAAGTATTTAGAAAATTAGGAAGACTAGATGGGCCGAATGGTTCTTATCTGCCGTCACAGTCTATGTTTCTATGTTCTATGTGTCTATGTTACAGAGGTGGCACAAGGTCAAAAGGTCTTTGTCTAGAGGCTCTGGACCTGTGGTCCTGGGTTCTAGTGCACAAAGTCCGAATATGGGCAGTTCATGTACCAGGAGAGGCAAACGAACTGGCAGATTCACTATCATGCCATCGTTTGTCCCTGGCTACAGTCCAATTAAAAACTGCCTTATTTCAGCAGCTGATAGAGAGCAGATTGGGCAAGAGACAGATTGATCTTTTTGCAACCTCAGCTCAGACTCCCAAGGAGCTTGGAAGATAGATGCAATGTCCTTCCTGGCCTTTTACGCATTCCCCCCTCCATCTATTCTGATAAAGGTGTTGGAGAAACTTCGCAGGGACAGGGTGCCCAATCTGATTTTAGTGTATCCTATCTGGACCTCCAGACTATCGTACCCCCTGATACAACCTCTAATCAGGGAACCAAAGGTTGGGTTGGGTTGGGTTGGACAGTGGATTGCTGTGGCGGAACCAGCCTCGCCACTGGGCATTGGAGAAGACTGATTGCCAGCCTCCTGCCCTGTGACTATGGCCCCATGTTGAAAGGATGGATTTTTCCTGCAAAGACCCAAAAGCTGGGTCTTTCGGTACTTTCCCTATGTGAGCAGTGTTACCCAGATAGCTATGCCATGGAGCCCATTTGTATAATGAAAGACTATGGGAAAGACTTTGGCTCCATGGCAATTGAACTGTATGTGTGTGCTCTGAGCGCCATTCAGTAATAATGTGCGCTCAGATCTGAGCTATCTGGGGAATTGTTGAATGTATCTGTTTTGTGCAATGGCTGCACAGTTATATGTTTTTATGTGTTTTATTGTCTTTTGCTGCCATGTGGCTAATGGAGTTTTGCCTCTGTCCCGGAGATAAGTGGATTACTTCCCCAATTATCTCCAGGATAGAAGACTCTGTGGAACTGGTTTTGGGCAGAAAAGCCATGCTGCATTTGGTCAAATAGGACTTTTCCTTAACTTTTGAACCACTGGACCAATATGTATGATTTTGACATATGTTTGTATTTGGAGTATGCTGATTCTGAAAATGTATGTGAATGTGATGCATACTTTTCAAGTTATGAATAATGTGGAAAAACTGTATTTCTCTGGCTGTGATAATTAGATTAACCATTGTGTTCAGTAATCATATCACAGCCAGAGGGGAGGATTTTGTGTGGGAGTGTCTTTCTGTAATGTACGTGTGTTATTGGTTGTTATGTAAAACCCTGTGGGCAGTACTAAGTTTGTGGATTGGGAATAAAAGAGTCTGTATGTGCCAGTCCAGTCAGTTCCTGCTTAACCCTCAAAGTGAAGTGTCGTCTCATTATTGGGGGAGGATTTATTGTATGCTGTTCCAGTTTGACTGCTAGGAGTGTAAATCTATTCGCATGGTTTTGCCTATTCAGCTGTTTATAGCATTCAAATGCTTGAGAGAGGGTATACGCTTCTTCGGTTCGGTGATTGTGGTGTCGGCCAGAGTGCTTGGAGTCCTCAGGAAACGCTAGGAGCATCCTTTAACGGAGGTATCCAGTCGGGGTGCCAGGTGATCCGTTACAATTGCTTCCAGGGGACCAGGGATCTCCAAACCAAGCTTCCCCAACTTATGTGGATAGTAGCCCCGGTAGGATTTTAACTCATTCGCTTCTGTCTGACGGGGTTTTAGACATAGTTAATTCTTCATTACGGCGCAGGACCAGGATAAGATACAAACAGATGATCAAAGAATTTAAAGCATGAGAAGTTTCCTTCAATTCCCTTTCCCCTGAATCGGACACAATTCCCTTAGCTCTAGAATTCCTCACCCTCAAATATCATTGAGGGTTAGCTGTCAGTACAATCAAACCAGGTTTATGTTTAGTTAATTTGTTAAGCTCGTACTAAAATCTTTCTGCCCCAGTCAGACAAGACTTTACGCAATAATTTATCACTTCCAGGAAACCTTTTTGGCCAGCTAAGGTTAACAGAATCAGGGGTTGGATACTGCCTGCTATGTCTGCAGTGGGTATTGATGGGATGGTTTTTAAGGGTCATCCTATCAGAGGGGCTCCAGCTTCAAAAGCAGCAGCGAGAGGCCTTCCTCTTCCTATTATCCTTAAAGCTGCAAGATAGTCTTCCAGTAAGACTTTTGTTAGGTTGTACTGGAGACCATCTGAAGTTGAATGTTTACAGTTTCTTAGGACCACCACCAGGTGTGTGCTATTCTACCCACTAGCTTTGCCAGGTGATTATGCCTCCTGGAGGGACAAAATAGAGTTTGCAGGAATCTATGACCTGCAAACTTTCTTTGTCCTAGACATAAGCATTACCACCTCTAGCGGAATAGCAGGGGTTAATCCAATAGCTCTCCGCTGGGAACAAAGATTCAGCATACAATATCACAGGAACACAGCATAATCCACCTCCCCAAGGACTAGACGACACATAGTCTGGGAGTCAACTCATGTCTTTATTCACAGGTCTGCTTTTATGCATTTTTCCCATGCAAGGGAGGTAACTTTCACAATTACTACAGTAACCAATCACACAGTGGTCACCTCCCCTACCTCTCCTCCCCTTAGATTAACAATTAACAAGATTAATATGCACACAGTTTTCCCCAATTTGTGGATGTCCCCTAAATACAGGGGGTACAGGGTTGAGCAACATACTCAAAATTCACCCAGATCGGACCAGGGGTTCGGGAGTTACAGCAGGTGAAAGATTTGACCAACCGCACGGGCACAGTAGCCGAAAACAGTTCCATGAATTCTGGCCCTGCGGTCGGTCTCTTCTGGTGAATCAAAAGTCCCGAAAGGCTATGGCATCCAGGCTTCCTTTACCGTTCGAATGAATCCCCTCGTTCGTGGGATTCCACATACCGAATGCTGAGGTGTTCGTGTGGTTGATTCGTGCCTTTTGAGCGTGCTGGAGATCTTAGCGGTACTTGGTTAGACGAATGTCCGGTTTGAGTTCCAGGCATTCGACGACCAAGTACCGCTGTTCGTGCGTAAGATGGCCGCCACCACGTGTTCGGTAGGCGAAATGGCGGCCACACACACTCGCACTTAACACACTTCGCAACATTGTATTTTTTGTTAATAGGAGACACGACCACACCGGGGTGGTTCCTCGTTCGGTAGTTTCAGAGCATTCACATGGATGATAGTACAGTCCGTTCGTGAACCGAGTCTCTGCCTTTGCACACATTCGACTATTATAACTCCTGCGTTCATTCGCAAAGAACAGTTAGTATCTTAGTGGCAGGGTTTGCCACACCACCTAGCAAAGCACCCATCCCTCTCTCCCTCCCCAGGTTTCTTTGTAGTGCCTGGTGGTGGTGGGGTTCTCTCAGGTTTTGGAAAGCCTTTTAATCAAAGTTGTTTGTTTTTTCTTAGCCTATATATATATTTATATATTTATTTATTTCTCTTTACAGATTACAACCGGCTTCCCAGACAGGATCTACAAGCTGAGGACCCTCCTAAATAGTAGTTGTGGAGGTTAAAAAAAAATCCTTTCAGAAGTTCTTTGTTCATGAGTTATCCCTTTTTTCTCACAGAAACTGTTTGCCTTTTCACCTTTATGATCTAGGACTGTTTTGTTTCATTTTCACGTTACTATTAACTGTCAGTACTCAAGAAATGTGGTTTTTTTTATTGTTAATTTATTATTATTATACTCTCCACTGTGTTTCTATAACCTTTACATAGGTATAATTTCTGGTTAAGTTGAGAAAATAAAACATTGTTACCCCCTTTATATTGGAATTAGTGACTCTTTTCCTTTTTATTATATGCTAGTACTTTGTGTGTTTTTTGTACATTAATTTCTACCGTACATTAGATTTTTTTTTTTGTCTCTGGATGAGTTAACCATCCGCTGTGTCTCGATTTTAAAATCTGAGGTGACCAGGGCTGCCGCAAGCTACACAGCTGTCTTGATCACCTGATTGGCTAGAAACGCTGTTGCTGTGCAGCAGCACAGCACGAGCGTTTTAAAGGAACACTATAGTCACCTAAATTACTTTAGCTAAATAAAGCAGTTTTAGTGTATAGATCATTCCCCTGCAATTTCACTGCTCAATTCACTGTCATTTAGGAGTTAAATCACTTTGTTTATATTTATGCAGCCCTAGCCACACCTCCCCTGGCTATGATTGACAGAGCCTGCATGAAAAAAAAAACTGGTTTCACTTTCAAACAGATGTAATTTACCTTAAATAATTGTATCTCAATCTCTAAATTGAACTTTAACCACATACAGGAGGCTCTTGCAGGGTCCAGCAAGCTATTAACATAGCAGGGGATAAGAAAATCTTAATTAAACAGAACTTGCAATAAAGAAAGCCTAAATAGTGCTCTCTTTACAGGAAGTGTTTATGGAAGGCTGTGCAAGTCACATGCAGGGAGGTGTGACTAGGGTTCATAAACAAAGGGATTTAACTCCTAAATGGCAGAGGATTGAGCAGTGAGGCTGCAGGGGCATGTTCTATACACCAAAACTGCTTCATTAAGCTAAAGTTGTTCAGGTGACTATAGTGTCCCTTTAAGCACGGCAAAATATTTATCCAGGAGGCTGACACATACCCACTAGCTTTGCTAGGTGGTTATGCTCATCCCTAGGACAAAGAAAGTTTACAGGTCATTGATTCCTGCAAACTCTATTAGTGTCCTCCCTGGTTAATGTTTAGAGCCCTCATCTTCTGCTCATAGATGGGGGGAGCTTAGAATGACCCCACATGTTGGTTTTCTAGATCACTTAGCCGCTGGTACCATTTAATTTTAAAGCCTCAACCCAATACCCAATGGGATGACTCCTTTATTAGCGACTGGGCAGTTTTAAATTTATTTTATTTATTTTTTTTTTAATTTTCTTATGGTGCATTAACATACCAAATTTGACAAAACTGGAACGTAACATGGATTAAAAAACATATTGGAATCAATTCAGACAACCACATTTTTTTGACGTGCACAAGTTGTTACCCTTCTTACAAACCTGCCAATGTACGTTATGTAAATTCTCATTAAGTATAAATATGTTGATATCTCTGAAATATATGTATATTATAACCAGTCAATAAAACTCTATACATTTGAAATTTTTCACATAACTGTTTCTATTACTATACCGTTTCATAAAATTTTACATCAGCTCTAACCTATTTTATTGTAATATGCTTTGCTGTGAATTGAAAACTTTAAGAACGCAGGATTAAAAGACCCAGCCATTGGGATAAATAAATCATTAAAAAGGTTTCTTTCATTATATTGGCAGCTTGCAATCTGTTAGTCCCCTGGGGAATTTCTTTCTACCAAGCGACAAGGAATCCATTTTTCATATATAAAAATTATACAGACAGACAATATAATGTAAGTTCATAACTTGATAAAAAAAAAAAAAGAATAAAAAAAAGAATAGCGTATGAATGCTTACAAATAAAACATATTGATGATTTTCTACAGCTCCTGTACTATATTATCCTCCGTTTGCTTGTGGTGAAGGAAACTATATTCATTTCAACTGATGTCCATTCAGCCTCTAGCATGAAGTTGTTCAAGAAAATTATACTGGCCCCAGAAGACGCCCATCGCATGTTCCTATTGATCTTCTCTAGAGGAGCAGGCCTTATCTCGCTTAGAATGTTTTAATGAATATGTTGGCTCTTATTTATTGTAATTTGATTCAGGAGAACACTTTCATAGTACTTGCTACATGGTGTTATAACTAAAGAGACTGTATATGATTTATCCTTCCACTCCCTCAACCTTCTATAGAAACTGTTCAAATCTAGGATAACATGTGCATATCTAGTGGTTGTGCCTCGCAGTTTGGTTTCTCAGACCCAAATATTCGAATTTGGTCGAAAAAGACCTGGAGATTTCCTTGAACTCAAAACTTTGGGTTGTACTAGTAACAGATTCATACTGCAGCCTAAACTCTTGAGCCATACAAATAGTTTTTTCAATTGTTCGTAGCTAATATCATTAGATTTTGAAAGATTGTCCCACATTCTTTATTACAATTCCTGAGATATGGAGCATTTTGAAAATGATGAATGGGTTTTGGGAGCTAGCTGGAAGATTTGGGGCTTACCTCCTCCCACATATCGGGTTTACTATATATAAAGCATGAGTGGTCAACAATATTGGACAGATTCGCATCTGTGGAAACATAACTTCCATGTTACATTACCAGGAAAAATACTGGTTATTTATCATGGGAACTGTGGTTCTGCAACAGCTTGATATCTACTTGCTTTCCAAAAGCTTTGCGATCACACTGAATCTCTATGAACAATTCCTCTGCCTGGCTCTCAATGAATAATGTAGGAATTTCTATACACTGGTGTCTTTGATAACTTTGGCTTGATATTAACAATGTTCCAAAATTAAAAGCTGTACCTTCTTGAGGTAATTCTACATATTCATTTGCTCTTAGCATCACAGAAAAGAGAAAATAAAAAATTAGATAAAAGACATCTTAATCGTGCTGTAATTTGGAAGCAATAAAAAGCTTTGGTCTAAACCCCTTATGAGGGCCATTTGAATAATTGAAATGGTGTGAGATGCCAAATTCAAATTTGTTACGTATGGAGAGTCTGACATGTCAGCAGAGAACTTTTGACAAGATGTGAAGAAGCAAGTATTTGTGAGGTTCATGGATCTTGAGATGCTACGTAGCAGTGTGTTTATAAACAAAGGTATATATGGGTTAAACAAAAAGTAGTTAGAAAACTATTTGAATCCATGTTGTTCCACGATTAAGACACAACTGTTCTAAAACATGGTCAGAAATGTAAGTCAGGACTAGCATTGTTAAGCAAACATGCATGGACTAAAGCAACTCTTTAGTCCATGCATGTTTGCTTAACAATGTGGAATTAAAAAAAAAAAAAACACATAGATCTCCATCATTTGCTTTTCCTGTTCACTCTTTGCCCACACTTCTAGGTGTCCTTTTTCCTATCTTGGTATTTTCCAAGTATAGCGTAATCAGTCTGTTACAATTGTCCACTGAGCCCAGTCTTCTCACTATCTCAAGCAGACCTACATAGCTAACATCTTCTTTCATTAATCTTTCTTCCTTGACCATTATAAAGCACTGTTTGAAGATAAATAGGATAAGGTCATCATCACCACTTAATGATATAAGCATATAACCTTAATGTATATATTTTACTCACCATGATTCTTGAGGTAGGTTCAAGGTTATACTACCTTTTATTTCATCCCCGAAACAAAGGTAGCCTAAGAAAGCAAGGGAAATGTACAAGATGGTCACTATGGCCATACCCATGTTTAATGCCTTGGAAAAATCTTTTTTTTCTCTCATTCTATTTTCCAGTGGAAGAACCTGTATTAAAACAAATTCAGAGTACAAACTGATTGTGACTGAAGATACTTTTTTTTTTTTACTGTTTAATGGATTTATCTGGAATTGAATTAGCTGGCTTGTGTTGGTCTCTTAAAGGCAAACTACAGTGCAAGAAAAACAAAGTGCCCCCCCCCCCCATGTCCTCCACCCTCTCGACGACAAGTCAGGATCCGCTCCAACTCTGCCGACATCAGCCTAATGTGACTTAATGAGCATGCGTGGCAAGCGCCATGCTCGCATTATGACAACCCCATAGGAAAGCATTGCTCAATGCTTCCTATGGGGTTTTAGATGATGCTAGATGTCCAGAGTCCTTTAGCAGACTTTAAGTCTGCTACAGACCCAAAGTGGTGGAGTTAACCCTGCAAGGTAATTATTGCAGTATATCAATAACTGCAATAATTACAATTGCAGGGTTAAGGGAACTGGGACACTGCACCAAGATCACTTCAATGAACTGAAGTGCCTGGGTTCCTATAGTGTCCCTTTAAAGACAAATTAGCAAAAACTGGGTTTCTGTAGGATAGAAAAAAAGTTTAATAGCTTGCCCTATTACTAGTCCAACTAAGACAGACTCACAAGGACTAATAAATATTAAATCTATTCCATTAGAATGTAGAACCAGTCCCACCCAACAAAGCAACATATTTGGAGATTACTTGCAAACCCCCTATATAAGATTGCTGTGGTCTCTTTTGTTGTACAGTCAATACCCTCAATAGATGCAAATGGTGGTTGGCATCTAAAACCCTAAAAACATGCCAAAAAAATCCAATAATATATATGGAGCTTCAATATGTTGTTTTATAAAAGACAATAGACACATGAAAAAAAAAAAAACTATACAATAAAACTAAAATATAAATTAAAAAAATATATATTATTCTCAATATAAAACCAAAACACATGAACATCGAAAGTAACAGCAATAAATGAAGTACTCTGAACATACTAATTAAGAGCATGACTATGAAGCTGGTGTTTAAAATATCTAAAGTTTACCCTTAATCTATTCCATTCCAGATAAATCCTTCAAGAATACGTCTTTATGTTTTACAAACACTAGACAAATTCACAATTGGGGAATTAGTATGTGAAGCTTACAGTGGGAAAATCATTTGTGGGATTTGAAAAGCCCAGATGAATTTAGTAAAAATGTCATGGATAATTAGATTGTCTAAATATTGATATTTTACTTCGACAGAATGTCAGAATTATTTTGCTGCACTTTGCTAAACATATTAACAACTTGACAAGCAAAGAGACGACATATATATATATATATATATATTTGCAAAGGAAGAATTACCTATAAATTCACATCTCAAAGGGGAACTGCCATCGACAAACGTGAGAATGCCAAAGTCCCTTTCAGGTAAATGAAATCCTTCAACAAATGTTTACATTAAACAATGACATTTGCAGCTTTGAAATGCACGATTGTCCCATAATGCACACAGTAAAATCCCAGAATGATAAAAGTGCACCAGAGTACAGAGCATCTAGGGATTAACCCATGTGTGCTGTAGGTACACATAGGGATGGCCACTAACAAGCACAATTGTAATTTATATCTGCGGACATGCAGGTGCATTAGCTTGCAACTGATACTTTCTTTTTAATATATATCACATTTAAACATCAATCATTCATTAATTTCTTTTCTTCTTTGTATGCTTTCTCTAATGTTGTCATGTGAACAGTGATTGACAGCGGTCACGATTGAGATTAAAAGGGTATAGATCTCTACATTTCATGTTATTATACACATTTTTTTTAAACATAGTTCAGTATAATTTAAAAGCCTATATTTAAATTTGTTTGATTTTAACAAACGCCCTATAAATTTTGACTCGTCAGTCATAGATCTAAAACCAAAGTGAAAACAAAACCAAAACATTGCTCCCTTGATACATTCTGAATAAGTAAAACAAAACAAAAAAGTGTCATTTTAGACGGTATAGTTGTCAGTCTCTGTCCTTAAGGACAGAAATAGTGATCGCATTTAATAGATTTTCATAAACATTATAAATCATCAAGAAGGTTCAGGTCTGTACGGAGTGTCTAAGCACTAGTGAACCTGTAATTCGAATGCACTGAATCAACGATGGAATAGATCCCAATTTTCATGTTAGAGTGATACTAAAAACTGCTGGGGGGAAACAAAGAATAATAATTAAAATATAAAATAAAAAAACCTTGATAAAAGTATTGCTGGAAGAAAAAAAATGCAAACATAGGACAAGGTTTTAGAAATGGAACAAACACCATGGAATCCGATGGAATGCTTCTGTAAAAAACATGCGTCAGAATTCCTTTTTATTAATACCTATATGAAAATCCTACTAATAACTTTTCACAAAAGAAAAATGTGTCAAAACATCAAAGAGAAAAATTCTGAAGAAAAAGTGAAACAACTAAAACAACTCCATAGAAGCTAAGGATGAAGGGGTTTTCATCTACCGGGAAAACTATTCAACCTAGTGGTTTTTGGTTTTTAGAAGATGGAATATAAGGACCGTTTTCTTCAAACAAAGATGGTAAAAATCCCCATGAAGGATATAATGTGCTAATAATCTTTTTTTGTTAAAACAACAGCTATGAAACTGGTTCATTTGTTACTATATATGACGTCGTCAGGATTTACATAAAGCAAATTCAAAGGCTAGCACGGGCCAAAAAAAACAAGGTTTAAGTTTATGTGGGCCGCCGCCAAAAAAACCAAAAAAACTTAAAGGGACACTCCAGGCACCCAGACCAAATCTGTCTGTTGGAGTGGTCTGGGTACACACTCCCATCACCCTTAATTCAGCAAGTGTAATTATTGCAGTTTTTATAAACTGTAATAATTACCTTGCAGGGTTCAGTCCTCCTCTAGTGGCTGTCTACTAGACAACCACTAGAAGGACACTTCCGTGTTCATAGAACATGAAAAGTGTGTTATAACGACGCTGGAAGTCCTCACGTTATGTGAGGACCTCCAGCGTCGCCAACATCCCCATAGGAAAGCATTGAAAGCATCATTCAATGTTTTCCTATAGGGAGGTCTAATGCGTGTGCGTGGCATTGCCGCGCATGCGCATAATGCCTCCCCTACCACCAACCTGGGTTTTAACCCCTTCAGCAACTTGGGATGGGGGTGGGAGGGAGAGGGAACCTGCAGTGCCAGGAAAACTGTTTGTATTCCTGGCACTGGAGAGTCCCTGTAAATTTTCATAGAAACGTAGGTTTATTTTGAAAGTACAATATAAAAAAACAACAGCATCCCCCTCTACTAAACCCTAGTCCCACCCCTCTATACTAAATCCCAGTCCCCCCCCTCTAATAAACCACGGCCACTTTTTAAAAAGAAAAAAACAATATTAGCCAGCAAGCAGACTCCACTCACATTGCCGCTGCCAGTATGCGACTCCGGAGTCAAACCTCTGATATACCCCCAATGGCGCCGTCCACACCCTGTGCCACAGCGGATCCTTCCGCTACTCCTTGAAACCCTGTGAAGGTGGAGCACACGAATGTCACGTTGGAATGTTGACGTCGCATTGCAAGCAGGGCCGGCGCTTCCTATAAGGCGAACTAGGCAGCCGCCGGCCCTTTAAATTCTGCAGCCGCCTGAGCGCTCTATGGAGAGCCTCACCTCCCCTGCCCTGCTGTAGCGTGGCCGAGCTCCTTTCCGGTCCGCACCCAGCGGGACTGAAAGGAAGTGCACACTCAGTGTGCACTTCCTGTCAGTCCAATGGTCGCGGGACCGGAAAGGAGCTCGGCCACGCTACAGGCAGGGGGGTTGGAGGTGAGGAGAAGCTGATGGGAGGGGAGGGGGAGATGATTGATGGGGAGGGAGGGGGGGGGAGATGATTGGGGGGAGACGATTGATGGGGAGGGAGGGGGGGGAGATGATTGATGGGAGGGGGGGAGATGATCGATGGTAGAGGAGGGAGGGGGATGATGGATGGGGAGATGATTGAGGGAGGGAGATGATTTGATAAGAGAGAGGGAGGGGGAGATGATCGAATGGGAGGGAGGGAGGGAGATGATTGATGGGAGAGGATTAATGGGAGGGGGGAGATGATTGATGGAGGGAGGGAGGGGGGGGAGATGATTGAGGGAGGAGGAGGGGGGGAGATGATTGATGGGGAGAGGAGGGGGAGATGACTGATGGGGA
Source organism: Pelobates cultripes (assembly GCA_933207985.1). Lineage (NCBI taxonomy): Eukaryota > Metazoa > Chordata > Amphibia > Anura > Pelobatidae > Pelobates > Pelobates cultripes. The sequence goes on along the minus strand of OW240912.1, from coordinate 395,021,168 downwards.
GGGAGGGATGGGGGGAGATGATTGATGGGAGGGAGGGAGGGAGGATACGATTGATGGAGGAGGAGGGGATGATCGATGGGGAGATGAAGAGGGGAGGGAGATTTGATAAGAGAGAGGGAGGGGGGAGATGATTGATGGGAGGGAAGGAGGGGGGGAGATGATTGATGGGAGGGAAGTGGGGGGGAGATGATTGATGGGAGGGGGGAGAAGATTGGGGGGGAGAAGAAGAGAAGATTATGGGGGGAGAAGAAGAGAAGATTACGGGGGGAGAAGCAGCGATTACAGGGAGGGAAGGGGGGAGAAGATTACAAGGGGGGAGGGGAGAAGATTACAGGGAGGGGGGAGAAGAAGAGAAGATTACAGGGAGGAGAAGAAGAGGCGAACACAGGGGGGGGGGAATAAGAGGAGAACACAAGGGGTGGGAGATGAGAACGTAGGGGAGAGAGAGACCACTAAAGGAGGGAGGGGGCGGTGGAGAGACCACTAGGGGAGGGGTGTGAGGAGAGACCGCTGTATGCATCCCTTATGCATACAAACACAGATTCACACAATGCATCCCTTACACACAACAAGAAACACACAATACACACACACTGCTTCCACTACACACAAACACACTGCATCACCTACACAAACTGGTATCCCTATACACTACATTACGTAAGCACACACATTAGATCCTCTACAGTAACACATAACACATCCCCTACACACTCCACTCCCTGTGAGCGAACTCATGGGTGGAACATGTAGGTGGACTTATGGGTGGGCTTTATGGGCATACTCACCGTCAGGCCCTGGGGCCCAGACCTTGAGCTATGTAAGAGGCCCCAAAAATGGAGCTGCTTCCTGTTCTCCCAGAACATTGAATTTTGTGACCACAGTTACAAACAGCCTCCAGAGATCCTGTTCTACACCAGACCAGTGGAGCCAGACTGCAGCCAGAGCCCATCACCATCCTCATCTGATTGTAAGTAGGCAATCTAGTATATTATAAGTGACACTAATCTCTAATTTACCTCACATTAAATGGACACTATAGTCCCCAGAACCACTGCAGCTTAATAAAGTTGTTCTGGTGTCTATAGTTTGTCCCTGCAGGCTTTTTAATGTAAACACACACTGTGTGCAGCACTGGCATTAGTTCTATGGGTGGGTATTGCGACCTGGGAAGGGGCGGCAAATCCTTCTTTTGCCTAGGGCGGCAAAAATCCTTGCACCGGCCCTGATTGCAAGCCTCCATGCACCTCCAAGTCCTCCATTGTCCAGTTGCGGTCATCGCAACAGTGACCAACACACACACTGACAGACACAAACACACTCACTCACAGACACACTCACTGAAAGACATACACTTGCTCATTTTATTTGTTGCTCCCCACCTTTGGGACCTGGTGTGGGGCCTCTCCCTGGGGTCTCCCTTTCTGCTCCCTCAGATTAGTGAAGACGGGTTGAAATGACGTCATATTCTTGCACCCGGCATCACTACAGAGGATGTGCGCAAGGGAGCAGGAAGAACAGACTGAGCTCCCTCACTGCCCCCAGCGATTTCTCCTTCCGGATGAGTACATTTTAGCAGAGTAGGCACCTGCAACGTGGGGAGAGCACAGTGTGCTTTTATGTGCACCCAAATGCAGTCTGAATTCGGCGCAGAAATCTGACATCAGAGATAACACTAGAGGGGTAAATTACCGTCCATGAATCATCCGAAATTGTCACGGCGCAGGGAGTTCATATCGGCGTGACCGCACCTGATCAGTGCGGTCACACACTTCAGCCACAATTAAGTTCCCGATCGGAGCGGCTGCCTATGAGCAGGGCGGTCGCGCCGAAAAGGGAGAAATATACTCAACTGGATCGCGGCGGATTGGTGCCCGATCCTCCCATAAGATGGGTCCTGGCTGGTGCGGCATTCTAAGGGACGCCAACCGCTGCGGTCCCATTCTTACTAATTAAACACTGCCCACATTAAAGATGGCGCCGGCGTGCGTGACGTCACAATGTATTGACCAATCACAGCACTGAGAGGCATATTTAAACCTTGTAATGCCTTTGCTCAGTGCCCTGTCGTGATTTCCACTTGTTGGTTGTTAGAGAGCGTGTTCTTGGTAACATTTTCTGTTTTTTTATTTTGGCATGTGTTTTGACTTTCCCTACTACTGATATCTTGACCGTTGGCTAGTATATTCATATTGTCTCATTCTGTATCCCCGATCTCGGCTTCTTATCAGACCATTCTCTTTTACGTTAAGTCTGGGCATTCTAAGGCCCGGTATACATTGTTTGTGTTATCATAGTTTTGTGTGTTGCGTCATACAGTAGTTGTGACACCTGGACCAATAAGAAATAAATCCTGCCTATATATACTCCCTTCTCCCATTCCTTGTTGCCCTGTTGTGGCTCTCCTTTGGTATTCATTGTGGTTGTTATCATTGTTCCCGTCTTCTGTGATCCTTTGACCTCGGCTTGCTTAATGTTTATCCTGATTTCTGTATTCCTTTGACCTCGTCTATTCTTTCTAACTTCATTTGTCCGTTAACCCGGCCATTCTAAGGATCAGCATACAGTAAGTCTATTTATTGTGATTCAGTCTGTGTGTGACGGCTGAGAGGAAAAAATGCATTGCCTGCTCATCAACAGACAATATCTGTGGAGGAGGCTCCTGGAGGATGATGTAACCGCAGCTGGTTCCCTTATTTATCACTATAATGTCTTAAAGCATAGAACTTAGCAGGGCTAACCATACAGATATTGATAGCCATAATATTATATAGTTAGTAAGAGATCATCACTTTAAAATAAATAATTGAGAATACAATATAAAATAAGGATTGTCTTGGAAGCCATAAAGTTTTGACTTTATTATATAAAAATATAAATATAGCCATATAAAATCCCTTACAATAATTTATAGCAGAGTTTATAAGATTAAACGATATTCTTGCATATCATTAATAGAATAACATACCCTCCTGAACATGTCATCATGTCAGCCTCTCTGTCATTATAAGATGGAGCAGTGTGTCTCCAAATCTCTCCTCTAATATTTAAAAGTACAGTACACCTATTTATACCTTAGGTGTCTTCATTTTAGGGTTACTGTAGTTGATATATGAAAAAGCCATACCTATTTTGTTTTTGTTTATTCTAGGCACCTCCCTTAACTTGGCAAAAATACAATGTCATAACTAAAAACGTAAGGGTGCACACGTCATGGGAAATTCCTTGACAGGACAAGATGGCATCTTAAAGTCTGAACATCTTTATTTATTTAGGGTTACTGCAGTATATTATGTACTGAAAGAGTCGTAGCATAGCCTTGAAGCTTGTTTATGCATTATTGTTATTGTATTTCGTCTGGGACAAAATGACGTAAACATATTATGCACTGAAAGCAGGTAAAAGGTTATTGCTTAAAGAAACATGTATGAAAAACCATATTTTCCATTTCTAACACCTTGTCAGTTTGCAATATCTCTTAAAGACAAAGTACACAGTTTGAGAAATACAATATTTGCATTTGCCCATAACAATGAAGCGCCAGGAGCTGAAGAAAGATGATAGCAGCACCCATGGGGGACAGCATCAAACAAGTAAATATCACCTACACCGCACCCCTGGGTCACCACACGCCAAGCAGAGATGTCACCACAGGGAGCCTTTGCAAACTATATAAAGACCCAAGAAGATGACAGAGTCACTTTAATACCAATAGATTTAGTTGGCAGAGAAATATCGAATGGAAAATTGAGTTTCAACATTCCTTATTTAATAGCAGGTGCTTTACTGTTCAAAGTCTGTTTTCATATAAGGAGGGAAGTATGTCTACCAGGCTTTCTTTAAATGTATCCATGTTTAGGTCTCTCCTCTGGAATGATGGTTCCTTGTATCTACAATTCTTTCTGCAAAAATAATTTCCTGAGCTTACCTCAAAATCTCTCTTCAACTTTGAGCTAAATTGTCTTTAAGCTACACTCATTCTCAGGAACATACAATTCCTGTTTTAATTTATTACATCCATGGATAAATGTATGAGCTATGGATATTTCAAATCCATACATATATCTTAACTCCCAATCATTCTTTCACTTTTTACCTGTACCTTAAACAACAATATAAAAGTTTTAGAAAAATAAAAGTTTTAGAAATACTAAACTAGAGGTGTCTGTCCTTCCCTGCACCAACACAACTTTTCATTTTCTTGCTATTTTCTGAACAGTATAATAAGTCCTTCAAAGTCTGCTTGGGAAGAATTGGGCTTTTAATGCAGTATCAATACTCGTGACCTAAGTTATCATTATTTAGCTCAAGAGACATAAGACACCTGTCTCAATTTATTATGTTTCCACTTTACTGGAGTTGACCATCTACTTTTGAGAAACGATATATGTATTGTTTGCCTGCAGCTATTTCAAGATAGAAAGAAAAGCTTTCTCAAGTCTCATAGTACACTCTCTTGCGACAGTAAGGGTGAACCACATTGTGTTATAAAAAAAAATATATAACAAGAATATTCCCTCTGATAAAGCACCTATCTATTTATATGGGGGACAAGGAATATAGCAAATCTAATCCTTTCATGGACAATATTTGAGGACCATGTAAATGTTTTATCATATTTGAGGTCATGGAACACGATCTGACACACTAAGGGTGAATCTTTAAAAAAACATATATATATTCTCTAAGAATCTATTTATACAGTATTGACTTACATACGTGTTGAGACACAGCAAAACATAAAATAAAATGCTGTAAAATGTATGCATCGATACATTGTGGTACAATTGACTGAGGTTCCTATTCCTTATAGCAAACAGGAAATGTTAGGATGAGCTAGAGATTTGTAGACATTTTTGGTCTACATTTCTTTTAAATAATTCACTGTAAAAATAATAGTCTCTCCCTTTTATGCCCTTGTTTTCCTTGATCACCAGCAGGCAACGCCTTTAAAATGTCTAAGACACAAACATGAAATAGCCACTTCTCTAACACTGGACAACTTCATCAAGAGTCCATGACACCAAATTATGGGACCACTAGTGGACATCAACAAAACATCTAAGTCTTAAATATAAATCTTTCATCTAACAATGAAACACATCCTATTAAAGGGACTTGCATCTTTTTAAGACAACTGTCTGATTCTGCAGGCAGAAAAACAAGGTAAATATGATGTGATCCCTTTGTTTTCTACGCCTACCTTAGGGGGAACACTGATTGATCAGCGTCATATCCCGTTAAACACTGGACATAGATAATCTATGGGCATCCATGGCTCCCTGCATGCTTTTTGGACCAAGGATATCATTCTCCACTCCCTGTGGATGATAGGAAGTGTTAAGTGGGCAGTACCAGTATGCCAGTGCCCTCTCCACTTCATTTCAGAATGGCTTATCTGGTGGAGTTCTGTTCAGCAGCTGCATATGCTGTGCTTCCCTCAAGTAGGTGACCTAGAGGGATTCTGCAGCAGCTAGTGGTTTTATGAATCAATAAGTAACCCTATAGCAAACAAAAACTACCAGAGCTCCATGTGCTTCACTGTCATCCTAATCCTTGTGCCTCTTGCCCACTGACAGCTTCCCTAATCCCTGTGCCCCCTACCCACTGACAGCTTCCCTGATCCCTGTGCCCACTACCTACTAACAGCTTCCCTGATCCCTGTGCCCCCTACCCACTGACAGCTCCCCTGATCTCTGTGCCTCCACTCACTGACAGCTCCCCCGATCCCTGTGCCCCCTACCCACGAACAGCTCCCATGATCTCTGTGCCCCCTACCCAATGACAGCTCCCCTAACTGCTCCCACATCTCTGTGCCCCTACCCACTGACAGCTCCCCTGATCCCTGTGCCCCCTACCCACTGACAGCTCCCCTGATCTCTGTGTCCCCCACCCACTGACAGCTCCTCTGATCTGTGCCCCCCACCCACTGACAGCTTCCCTGATCCCTGTGCCCCCTACCCACGGACAGCTCCCATGATCTCTGTGCCCCCTACCCAATGACAGCTCCCCTGATCCCTGTGCCCCCTACCCACTGACAGCTTCCCTGATCCCTGTGCCCCCTACCCACTGACAGCTCCCCTGATCTCTGTGCCCCCACTCACTGACAGCTCCCCCGATCCCTGTGCCCCCTACCCACTGACAGCTCCCCTATCCCTGCCCCCCGCCCCTACTCACCTCTGCACCAACACAACACTGACAGCTATCCTGATTTCTGTGTCAGCATTAACCCCTTAAGGACCAAACTTCTGGAATAAAAGGGAATCATGACATGTCACACATGTCATGTGTCCTTAAGGGGTTAAAGAGATGGGAGTTCTGGCATAAATATACAAATGCCAGAATACAAATATATGTCAGACTGAAATTTCCATCACATGCATCCATACATATACACGTGAGGGATGTATGTGAGTAATGATAGTTGAATTCTGAGAAAGTCAGCTGACAAAGTTTATAGTACATGTATAAATGTATGTTTATACATTTTCAAAAAACTTTTGATTTAGTTTATGTTGCGTATTTGGGTAAAAGTGTTTGCTTGCTGGTTTAAAAAAAATGTCAACTTACTCATGACCCTTTAAATATACTTTTTTTGTTTAATACATGTTCTTAGACATTACAATACAAATATTCTCATACATTTTCATGAAACCTAACAGGTGATTTTTCTTTTTATCATAAACTGCTAACCCACGAATGGCCTACCCTAGATCCATTACATCTCATCACAACAATGAGCTAAGAAAAAAACGCTCAAAGTAAACCCCGTATGAGCCATTAGTGGGAAGAAACTGAAAAAACCTAAAACAAATCTCTCCTCATTCAAAAACGTAAAGAAAAAAAAAAAAGATTCTTTCCTGAAAAACTTCAAGAATAAAATGCATGTTACAAAAAGATACATTATGTAGAAATATTCTCAGGCTTTTTTTATTTCAAGTGCTTCCTAGTAGAATATTTCATGGCATTACTTAGAGAATGAAAGGCATAAGATCAAGCTGCTATTCTTCTATTTAAATAATAAATATATATATATATATATATATATATATAAATAATTTTCTAGTAAAATATATATGAAAAAACATAATGTTGTATTTGCATTTGCAGTTATTTCTATCCTTGACAGAAGCAGCATTAAATCTCATCTTTGTATGTAGCGTGCCAAGCCTCAGACCGTGGTAGAGGAGTTTGTTTCTACCTGGTCTGACAGGAAGTGCAAGCAGGGAGCGTCAAACTGCTTCCTGTCAGTCAAGAAAAAGAGGGAAACAAGCTCCTCTTGTGCTGACCGCAGCTCAACCACGCTACATGATGGACGTGAGCTGGCACTGGCAGGGGAAGGTCGGTGGAGAGGCATAGAGAGTGCTGGGGGGGGGAAAGGCACACAGAGTGCTGGGTGAGAGAGGCCCTAAGAGGGCTAGGTGAGAGAGACAATCAATACACCAAAACTGATTAATTAAACTAATATTTTTTTTGGTGCTTAAAACCCCCCTTGAAAGATACTGCGTTAAAATGAGACAGTCCACTCAAATCAACTGATACAGTGGAAACTATTGGAGTACACCAAACTCATCAGCATGTGATTACGTAACCAAAATAACATGATGTGCTCGTTATCTTCCTGGAAGTAGCTTTGGAAAATGAGAAGACAATGCTCAGTTGGTGTCAAGAGGGTTAATATTCTCACACCATTATACCACCACCAGCAGCCTGAATAACACAAAGTTGCATGGGTCCATGAATTTGTGTATGTAACACAAAATTCTAACTATTCTATGTAAGTCACAGCAGGAATTGTGATTCATCAAACTAGGCAAGATTTCTTCTACTGTACAGTTTTGGTGTGTCTGTGCTCACTCTTACTATCTGACAGGAGTGAAACTTATGTGGTCTGATGCTGTAGACCAGGGTTCTAAAAAATATAAACCTTCCAGATGTTGCTGAACAGCAACTCCCAAAATTCTGTGAATTACATAGATAGCAGGATAATCATGGGAGTTGTAGTTTAGCAACATCTGGAGGGCCAGAGTTTGGAGAACCTCGCTTTAGAGTAGACCATCCACATCGAGGTTTGAAGTGTTATGTGTTCTTAGATGCTCTTCTGCATACCTCTGTAATGCATGGTTACTTTAGTTACTGGCACGTTCGTCTCCTCTTAAAACAAAGTCTTACAACCTTCCTCTGACCTCAACTTATCTTTGCTTCTAGAGCTACAGCTCAATTGATGCTTTTTGTTTCTCACATACCTTTGTAAATTCTACTGTAATTTCTTTAGTTTTTCTTTTTTTTTGCTTTATTCTGTGAAACCATAACGTATCTTAAAACAAGAATTTTAAATATTCAAGTTTTATTTCGAGGCTGCGATTGACCTCCTAGTAAAATCCCTGGAGAATAACTGTACCCACTATATTTATTTACTTGATAAACGAAAGTGCAGAGGTTTCTCCCCAAGGATTTGATTCTGAGTTGGGTTGTTGATTCTTTCAGTCAGCTTCAGGAGTGATGTTATACTTTAGGGACAGTAGCAAAGTCATCTTTTCCTACATCACATCTGATTTAACACATAAGAAAATCTATTGAGAAGCTATTGCAGCTATTCAAAATGTCATTACTACCATTTCACAGTACTTCCAGTTCAGTATGGGGCAGCGGGACCTCACAGTGGTTAAATGGATGAAGTATTTATGGTATAAAAAAATTAGTTGGTTCCATTTGAACTCACTATGTATCCATTTTTCAGAAAATAATTCATATACTAAAATGAACTTTGTCACAAATGTGCAACCAAAGACCCAACACTATAGACCTGTGAGCATCACAAAAGTTATTTACATTTAACAGGCATTTTCCCTGTAATCTAATAATAAAAATGTATTATAATATAACCTTATTTTTTTTTTTAAATTAAAACGTGTTTAAAACGACAGTCTTCTTTTTATTCTAAGCACCAATCTGACATTTTAAGGTTGAAACCGCTTGAACAAAGACAAAAATTTACTTTCTATAAAAGTTTAACTTTAGTTTAGAAAGCTATGTTTTTATTATAATGTGAACTGAGAAAACCCTGTCAAACTGTGCATCCTAGCGATCCTCTCCTGGCAGCAGTTAAAACAGACTTAAAATGATACCTCTTATATTGGAAATAAAATGTCAACTGTATGTCAGAGTACAAGTATAATAGACATCTCAATGCCATTGTTTAAACATATCTGCAATATTACTTTGATTAAACGAAGAAACAAACTCCTTCATTATATGAAAGTGGTACACAAATTAATATCAAGCCACTATATAGACATAGGTAGTTCTTTAATATCTATCTTTATCCATACATTTTCTAAAGTTGGAATACTCAGGTCGTGTTCAGAACTCAAAATTCCTTTTCCATCAAAATATAAGTAACCTAAAACTTTCAGTACACCCACTGGTAAATTAGGATTCTTCAATTTTAGAGGGAAGGTTGATCAAAAAGAAAGCAGAACTATGAAGCACTTACAGTAACACTTCAGGAAACCATAACAACTTGATCTTAAAGAAGTTGTTATGGTATTTGGAGGTCCCAAGCGTCATCTTGCCTTATGGGGTTAAACCTTTTACGTCAAGATAGCAAGTATTTGCTCAGCCTCTCTCCTCACCTTCAACGCAGAAGCCTCGGACTGAGCACCGGCAAGAGCTTGAGTGCACCAACTGACGGTCTCAGTCTATCACAGGCTTCCCACTGAGTAAAAATGCATAAATGGTATAAATGCTTAAGGTAAGATGACACCCAGAATCTCTAGTCATCATAACAACTTAAGGCATCAGAGTATTACTGTAAGTGGTTCATAGTCCTGCCTTCTTTTTAATGACTCTTCTAAACTTCAGCCATGTATTCATTTAAAGTTTCCTGACTTAAGGTTCTCAACAGCAGTTGAGATCAGTTGAAATTATTCAAATAAAAAGAGGTCAAACTCCAACCCAAAGGTGCTGGCTACACTACTCTGCAATGCCCTACTGTTAGACATACGAATTGAGGACCACCACAAATTATTAAAGAAACTGAAGACATGGATATCCCACATTCACTAACTTTTTATTTTTTCCCCATTTAACAATCTCCTTGTTGGATTGTAACACTAACTCACAAAAAGAAAACTTTGTATGAGGGTGTTGCCTGGAAATATAATATACAATCATAAAATAAACACTTCACCAAAATAAAGGTCAGATTTTGAATCCAAAGCCTATTAGGCTAAGCCTCTGATTATTAAAAACTTTGACATGAATCCATATTCCCCTAACTTACCAGACTTTATTAGTGATTGCCTATGTAGGGGTATGGGTAGGAATAGAGATAACTAAATATATATTTCAAAGTTATATTACAAAAGAAGGTAGGGAGGAAGTATGATACCTACTTTAAACTAATCTGATGTAAGTATCTCCTTTGCATGAAAACTGATATAAAGGTTAGGAATTCATCGTTAATAGAACTAATGTAGATATAGATACTGTATATACTCGAGTGGAAGTCGAGACCCCTAATTTTACCTAAAAAAAATGGGAAAACTTATTGACTCGAGTATAAGACTAGGGTGGGAAATGCAGCAGTTACTGGTAAATTTCTAAATAAAATTAGATCCCCCCAAAATTATATGAATTGAATATTTATTTACAGTGTGTGTATATAATGAATGCAGTGTGTGTGTGTGTGTATGAATGCAGTGTGTATATGAGTGCAGTGTGTGTATGAGTGCAGTGTGTGTGTATGAATGCAGTGTGTGTGTATGAATGCAGTGTGTGTGTGTATGAATGCAGTGTGTGTATGTGTGTGAATGCAGTGTGTGTATGAGTGCATTGTGTGTGTATGAATGCAGTGTGTGTGTATGAATGCAGTGTGTGTGTGTATGAGTGCAGTGTGTGTATGTGTATGTGACGCAGAGCCTTGGCGGGGGTGGTGGGCATTTTTATTATTTTTTTATTATTTAATAATTTAATATATATTTTTTTAAATATTATTAATATTTTTATGTTGTGTTATTTTTTTTGTCGTTCCCCCCCCTGCTTGTTAGCTGGCCAGGGAGGGGGGCTCTCATTTCCTGGTGGTCCAGTGGCATGGGGGGGCTGGCAGGAAGCATTTACTTACCTTTCCTGCAGCTCCTGTCAGCTCCCTTCTCTCTCCTCCGGTCCGGTCAACTCCACTGTAAGTCTCGCGATGTGACTGCCACGCGGAGCGTTGCCACGGCTCTGACCCCGCGGCTCTCGCGAGACTTGCAGGGGAGCTGACTGGACCGGAGGAGAGAGAAGGGAGCTGACAGGAGCTGCAGGAAAGGTAAGTAAACGCTTCCTGCCAGCCCCCAACAGGACCGCCGGGCTTGTAATGAGCCCGGCGGTCCTTGTCTGTATTATGGCAATGTAAGTTGCCATAATACAGACACTCGAGTATAAGACAAGTGGGGGGTTTTCAGCACAAAAAATGTGCCGAAAAACTCGTCTTATACTCGAGTATATACGGTAACTTAAAATGCCAATGCTCACTTAAAAATCTCTACAGGAGTCTCAAGTATTGAGACAAACAGAGTATTAAAGGTTGAGCTATTGCAATGATTGAGCCCTTGCACAGAATCTGTAGCTACACGTTTAGTTCACCTGAGACACCTGTAGAGATTTTTAAGTGAGCCTTGGCATTCTATCTAAATTGACTGCATGATTAGTTTATTCCAACAAACCAAATGTGTGGCTGCAGATTCTAAGTAAGGGCTTAACTATCACATTGGCTTTGCTTACTTGAACACAGTGAATATTTTACTGCAGATTTTGAAAAATGATCTATATCTACATTAGTTCTATTAAGGATGAATTGCTAACCAATATCAGTTTTCATGCAAAGGAGATACTTACATCAGATTTTTTTAAAGTAGATATCATACCTCCTCCCTACCTTTTTTTGTAATATAACTTTGAAAATATATATATATATATATATATATGATATTTCCTGTCCTAATGTGTCTTATACCCCACCTCCTATAGACTGTTTGAGCAGGGTCCTCTTCAACCTATTGTTCCTGTAAGTTTTCTTGTAATATCCTATTTATAGTTACATCTCCCCTCTCATAATATTGTAAAGCGCTACTGAATCTGTTGGCGCTTAATAAATGGCAATAATAATAATATATGTAGTTATCTCTATTGCTACCAATCCCCCTACATAAGTAATCACTAATAAAGCCTGGTAAGTTAGGGGAATATGGATTCATGTTAAAGTTTTTAATAGTCAGATGCTTAGCCTTATAGGCTTTGGATTCTAAACCTGACCTTTATTTATATGCATCTGTGTGTTAATGTAATACAACAGGGATACCAACCACTAAATATACATATACAAGCAAACATACTAAAAAAGTGTGCCCTCTAAAACACCAACACAATTGTGAAACAAAACAGATGGGTAGGAATGCAAAAAAGATGAAGTGGTCACTTCTAAGGCGTAAATAGAAATTTACAACCTTATAGTATAACAGCGTTGTGGGCAATATCTACAAAGAAATATACAAATTGCACATAGTGTGACAAGAGTATGTATATATAGACACGCAGGATTTATATGTTGAACTCACAAAATATAAGTGAATATCAGGCCCATCATCCTTAATCAGAAGTGGAGAAGTAGAGTTTAAGCATGTGTGGGATAGGCATAAGGCTATCCTAACTATAAGATAAGGCTAGAGACTAATGAAAGTATTTAGAAAATTGGGCAGACTAGATGGGCCGAATGGTTCTTATCTGCCATCACATTCTATGTTTCTATGTCTTCAAAGTAATATGGAAAAAATCTTCTTTAGCACTTGTAAAATAAAAAGAAACCAAATAACAGTGCAGATGAGATTAAAACTTCAATAATGTATTACAAGATGCACTTACAAAAGGTCCAGGTAAAAACAGCATATAATCCACTACAAGGTGGAGCTAGGAATACGGCACTGCGAGTCCCCAACGTTAGAATCCAACGTGTTTCGTCCACTGGACTTCCTCAGGGATTGTGATCATTCTATCTCCACATTGTAGTATATTTCTTTGTAGATATTGCCCACCACGCTGTTATACTATAAGGTTGTATATTTCGATTTACACCTTAGAAGTGACCACTTCATCTTTTTTGCATTCCTACCCACCTATTTTGTTTCACTATTGTGTGTTAATGTGCATGAATATCTGTGTAAGTATGTATGTATGTGGTTGTGTAAGTGCATACATCCAATCAGTCAAACACTCAGCACAACATACAGGCACACTCCTGCAATCTTACTAAAAAATTACATACACACACCCATGCATTCAAACTAAAAATATATATATATATATATATATATATATATACAAACACCCCCTTCACTCAAACACAAATACTTCACACAAATGTACATCCACATTTAAAAGTGAATATTACATTCAGACACACCCCTTCAATCAAACGCAAACATTACATACAAGCACACCCCTGCATTAAAACAAAATAACTACACAAACACCAACACTATGCAGTACACTATAGCGCCAGTAAATGCTGCAGCCCTGTACAGATACGCAACCTAGAAATTTTGACTTGGGGTGCCTTGAAAAAATACTGAAATATTAGGGCGCCTGGAACCTAAAAGGTTTGGGAACCACTGGTATAATGAAATAAAGATTTTATATAGCTACGATATAATGCTGAATAAATACACAATCACACACGCAAATGCTAAACAAAAATAACAGCTAGTGTGTGGGTTTGTTTAGGATGTTCAAATGGAAACAGACTTGGCTGGTACCTTGTACATGTGTATTAATTAGGCATGCATTATGTGTATTTATTAGAGTATAATTTTAATATGTCATATTTTAGTTACAGAGTGTATTTGTCCTTTAATTTTTCTAACTGATTAACAAGGAATAGTTAGCATTGCTTTTCATATGTTCCATTGTACAGTGTTACGGATCTGATGGCACTATATAAATAAATTAATAATAATAATATGTCATCAAGTACAGTCAGGTGTTTCTGGTGTTCACACTGCTTACGTGTTAACACTTAGAAATATTTCGGGGTAATATTTATTTATTATAAAAGTGTTTTAGGTGTTGAAGATTTGATGGCCTCATTAAAGCCCCAGTGCTTCATTCTCAGCAGTACTGTGATCGCTGAAACAAGAGATCTTGACCAAACGGTGAAGGGTCCTTTCACTGACCCAAAGAAAGTAAAAGTGTGTTGAGAAATAACGGAATAGTGTGATCGTGATTACATCAAACTAATTAATGGCTCATCTGCCCCAGCATTTATGAAATATCAATAAATATAATAAAAGAGACTGTAACTGTCCAATAAATGTTTCTCTCTGGGAGATCACATAAAGTATGAAGAGACCTAGATTGAACATACTGCATTGCTAATCCATAAATGGAAAGTTCCGTAGGAATGGCTGTCACAAAGGATTCCTAACACGATGAGCATGCACATTTAACAATATATTGCATTGGGTCATGTAACTCTGACTGCACTATTCCTTTAACCCCATCATGTCAGAGGTGACATGCTGTAACAGTCATGATAATCACTGTATTTCCCTAACTTCTTGTCCCAAAGAGGTTAAACATGCTCTCATAATCATGAAGGAAAAGATGCTGGCACTGTGCTATTTATCATCTGAAATGCAATTTATCATAGCAGTTTAATCACGTGATTGATAAGGCCTCTGGCTGTTGCTGACAAACGCATTTTTCTTTTACAGCTTTTTTTTAAAGCAATGTTAGACAACAAGATGTCTTAAAATATATATCTTTTGAGTGAGGAGCAAGTAAACATATAGAAGTTGTCACGTGCCTCACAAGGAACCTGCTACATTTGGAGTATTTATTTATTAAAAGTCAACTTCATTTCAGATGTTTTGTTTCCTGTCAATGCCGAGATTAAAGATACAAGTAGCTTACCTGTTCACACGTCATCTAAACATCAGCCATAAAAGCATCCACAGCCAACAGCTCTGCGTATCAACACGGTAAAAAAATAAAAAAAAGACTGGGCTGTTCACTTCTTCTGTAGGCAAAATATGATTTTTATTTATTTGTGGTTATTCACCGTTTGTTTACAGCTATGGGTGTACAGAGAAATGAGATCCTCCAGCCTATTTATTATGTGGGAAAGAGTATGTTTTACATAGAGACAGAGTTAGGTGTGTTACTGCAGAGTAGATTCCGCTTGGTCATGTGCTAATATCTCGCTTGCTAGTATATTTTTCCAGAGATCCCATATTTTCTCACAATGCCACCAATGGTTCTCATTTAATTAGTGCAAAAGTGCAGCTCTTGATAAATGTTAAGTTAAAAAAAGTACAAAAAAAAATTCCTGTTTCTTTTTGCATCTTTTGATCTTTGCAGATAGAATGTGGAACTGTCCCAGCAAATTCATGTACCATATTTCAGCTATATACTATCTTATGGTAGTGCTGTGCCAAATTAAAGCTTTGAAGTTCATTATGGTGTTGGCACTAATGTTTTAAGGCAACTATATATTATATATATATGTTGAAGAATTTTTCATGTGTTATATATGGGTGTAGCGGCTGTTTTGTGATGTTTTATTTGTGTATACATCGATTGTTCATGGTGTTGTGTATGTAGTCTTGTGTGACGAGTCAAGGTCCATGAATCATTGTTCAAAATGTAGATATGTCGCTGTTACATGCAATCAAATTTTATATATATATATATATATATATATATATTAATAATGTACAGTTGGGAATATTGATCATGACAAAAAATAGGGATGATAAAAAAAACAATTCTCAAGACTTACCACTCCAATTCCTTCAAAAGCAAATATAGCTGTCCCAAAAAAAAGGGGATATTTTTTCCAACTGGCTGCAAGAGGTAGCGTGCGAGGGTCAGAAAGGTTCTGCGGGATAATTAATAAATTTTAATAAAAGCTTAATGATGTATTCTGAACAGTTATCTTCCACACAGGCATGTGCATAATAAGATGTCTTAGCATTCCCATGCTTTTATACATTTTTCACAGTAAATCAATTTTAATAAAGGCAGTCTTTGTTCCATATGAGAAACGTTGTTTCATAATGTATGCTTTGAATAATAGGCAAATACCAGTAGATCCAATACAACTTTTAGAAGCAATGGAGCATCATATTCAAAGTACACCTTAAGGTAGATCAAATTTAGAAGAAATAGTCACGTATAAATAAAAAGAACTTTAAATTGAAATGACCCCATAGTAAAGCCTTTCAAATGCTGCACATTTAACCCCTCTGCTGATGTAGGTGTAACCCCACCTCTGCCAGTGTCCCCAGCCAGCCTGAATATTCCTATGCATCAAACTGCTCTCAGGGAATGAACAGAGATGGCCACAGTAAATGGCTTCAGCAGCAACCAGATGCTCATCATCAGAGGTAGGTCGAACGGCGCCGGGCGAAGACCCAGGTAAGACGATAAACCGTTGCAAAATAATTTGCCCCACTACCAGGAAACTGGATTAGGGTACTCCTCACATCATAACACTACAGAGGGATGCAGTGTTTATGATGCTTGGGGAAACCCTTTACCGGGTTGCCCCAATCCAGTACCCTTTGTGGGTACTGGATTCTTTTCCATGCAGAATCCTGCTACGGTGCAAATTGGTATGTGGGTAGTAATTTCAGGAAGCCAAGCTCACCACTATTTAAGCCATTTACATATTTAGGTTCCTTGTCCTTCTGTGGGGTACAGTACCTACCATTACATCCTGGGGTAATTGGCTGGATCTCATCAGATACTTTGTTTCACTGTTACTGCAGTTAGTCCTTCATCATGAGCTATTGATTTTATGGAATCTTTGACACTTCTTTGCCGACATCCTACACATTTTTATAACGAGCTTAGCTCACACTGAATTCTCACACATTAATGTATCACAACATTGACTGCTTTGACACACAATGTTTTTATATATTTCCGATCACTGTCTTTTCGAGGCCTGCTTTATGGATGTTGACAATTATGTGTTCCTTGCAACAAAGGAAAAAGCAACAGACAGCAAATGAAATTATCCCACCTAGAATATCCTCTATACCTTTCATATGTTTTTTTGTGAGACATTGACACAAACAGCCAAGATGCAATTGTACAAATTGGATAGCTTTCTAAATACTTTTGGATCCTTAAAATTGAATGCAAAAACTGGGCTGTGAGTTCTACATGGTTCACTGTGTATGCATGCACATAGCATCAGACTTTATCCTCTTAGTCATTGTTTCATTTCAAATACAATGTATTGGAGGACAGAGATAAAAAAATATGAAACATGTCACTGCCCAAATACCTATGGATTGTGCTGTAAGCCAAGAGCATTATTTGCTAAAGCAACTGTGGATTTAATGCGTCAAGAAAAGGTATAATCAAACTGCCTTCTTTCAGCAGTGATCCGAGCAAAACTATGTCATGAATAATTTGCAGTATGCCTTTCTGTCCTATGATCAAACGCGGATGGGTGAAGCACAAGCAGTTGCCACAAGTATAGGGCAGAGTAAGTGGGAAGGAAAGTATATATTAATATATCTTTAACTGACTATTCTGTGTTTATTAGGTAATCTTCAAAAACAAATAAATGCCCAGGCATCTACATAAAAGAGGCAAATCAGTACAGACCTGGTACAATGTGTAGGTTAGGCTACATTAACGTAAGGTAGGTGTGGGGTAGTCATTTTTTTTTTCTTAGTCACACTTATTAAACCTTGCCTTTCTGCCCCTCCTACTGACGTACGATGTATTCCTTGTTCTAAAAAAAGTTTATAAAGCTTCTAATAAGAGAATTCCAAGGCTTTATTTCTAGAAAGCCTTGCGCTGCCTATACATAACTGCAGGTGGGATAAGCTCAGCAGTGATGGAGAAAGTTAAGAAAGCATCATGGTTTAGTTGGACGGTTTACTATTAGCACCATTATGGCATTCTATGCCGTCCTACACATAGTAGGCCTAAATGCTAAGTATGGGTTAAAGCGGATTTAGGTTACTGGTAAGATTAGGGTAGGCATACGGTCAGAGTTAGTGTACGCATTGGCTAAGGGGTATAATTGGTATAGCGTTAGTGTGGGAGTTGGTATTGGGTTAACTATGAATACATTTTAGATCCTAGACATATTAGAGATTTAACAATCACTCTGAATATATGAATTTATTTAGATTTTTCTTTAGTTAGTTACACTGGATGTGTAACAAATGATCATTTGTTGTATTTATCCAGTTTTTCCCATATTTCAAATTTTCTGCACACGTAATGTTGTGTTGGGTATACATGTAGGATGTTAATTTAGGGCCCTTTCTGTTCTTTTAGAAAATGATATATAATATATA
The DNA here is from genome assembly GCA_933207985.1 of Pelobates cultripes. Classification (NCBI taxonomy): domain Eukaryota; kingdom Metazoa; phylum Chordata; class Amphibia; order Anura; family Pelobatidae; genus Pelobates; species Pelobates cultripes. Next base: position 395,002,806 of record OW240912.1, on the reverse strand, counting down.
TGTGGGCACTTGAGGAGAAACCCGTATATGGAACAAACCTACAGCTCAAATTTAAAGTTTGGAAAATGTGAATTCTTTAGCAACTATTTACCAAAAACATTTTCTATGTTTCTGTGGTATCATGTCAAAAAGGTGTTCCATACAATGTACATGGAAAGAAAATCCAAAGTTAACTTACTCTGATTGTGTACTGATAAATAATGACCAGACTGACAGCCATGGAAATATTGGCAAGAAACGAACATACAGATAGATTCTTCAGATCTCGAATAAAGACTAATGGAATTAAGAATGGAAGGAAACTGATCATATAAAGTCGCAAGTCAAAATTCCATTTCCCATCCAGATCTGTAGACAATGAATGGCTCTCGAATAATGCTATACATACCTGTAGGGAGATAAAATTAAAGCATTATTACTGAAGAAGAAGAATAGTTATTCTGTCAAATACATTGCTTGAGGCACACTACATTTTTCAGCTACTAGATTTATAATAGACTGTGCGTCATATAAACGTCACAAGGATTAACACAAAAAGTGTTCAATTTCTTTCCATACTTTAACCCTTCATGACAGGTAATGATGTGCTATAACTGTCATATACATAAGGGGTATTTGCCTAACCCCTTGCACTCAGGGATTACTTACTTAGATGCTGCTTTCTAATGCACAGCAATGGCATGACTCCCAACCGTCTCAATTTTAACGGTACAGTCCCTATTTTAGGGTACTGTCTTGCTGGCACAACTTTGTCCCCATGAAGCTTAGTGTGCTTAAGTAATCTGACACTTTGGTGCTATGTTCAAGGCACTAGGATTCTGCAGTGCACACTGAAGCAGTGCTTCTTTGAGTGTTCCGCACTTTGTGGGCCAGTTTGTTGGTTGGCAGAGCTTCTAGTTCTTTGGACAGACTCTCCACCTTTCAGGCCAGGTCCGCTCCCCCCTTTAGAAGCGTCGGTGACATGTTTTGCATTATTGGCCGGCCACCATCCATGTTCCGATTTACGGGATGCTAATGTTTAGGGGTATGCAACAGCTTCTATTTACAACATAGTTTGACTGTCTTCCAGAAGCACTAAGAATCAGTTCATGGTGTCTCCAATTTCTGCCTGTAAGACGAGGAAGGGGTTAATCTCCTTATTAATGAACAACTAATGTTCGTAAATATGGAGTACTCACATGTTTTCAGTTATAGATCAGATACATTTCCTGTGTGCCTCCTTCTGCAATTCACTTTAATTATCTAGAAAGCTACACTAATAGAACATGTTACACTTTCTTGGGGCAATCTATGTATCGCGCTATTTTGGCATCTTTCCTCCATTTCTATCCCAGCACACTTTAAGCAATCAGTATGATTGATTATATGATGTTCTACTTGTGGTTAAATGGGTCATGACCATACAGAAATCAAATTGTATTTATTAAATATATATATACACATCTATTAGTATAGTTAATACATAATCATTAATGTAAGGCAGAAAACACATCCTTAGCAGTTTGAATACACTTTTGGATTTGCCATAGCGTTATTAAACTGACATATAGAATTATGTAAATATAGCAACAAATTATGAAGCAGATTTTCCACTGCCAATTTCTAAATGTTTACTTGGAGGCCTGCCAAGTGGTGCTGTATCGTTACACTGCAGACTGCTTTATCAGTGCAAATGTGTGTCTCTAGTTGAATAAGGTAAAGTTCCGCTGGAGATGTGCTGCAAATGCATCCTTATTATTAACATGAGATTCTAAAACCGTGATCTATACTGCAGTGTGCAGAGTATGAATATATATATAAGGCCATGATGGGCGCCCTTTTAATGCCATACTGAGGAGAATCAGAATTTGAAGAGTCGGTTTATGCTTTTAAATCACTACAGCTTAATGATGTGGTTTTGGTGCACAGATAATGCAGTTACAGTCCCACTGCTCTATTTTGAGTAGGTTAAAGGTCACCCACACTATTTTATATTAATGAAGTGGTCTGGGTGCAGTGGTCCTGTAGTTATAGCCCTTTGAGGTAAAACATTGCCTTTTTTTGCAAAAATGGCAATGTTTACCTTAAAGGATTAAACACACCTCGAGACCCTACATTTCATGTGACATTGCTGGATTCAATGTTTTCCTATTGGAAGCATTGGATGCACATTCTGCACATGGATATCAGGTCTGTAAAAATATGAGTACATTTTTAATATATATTTTTAATGCAAACAGGGTGTGAGATGCAACTAACCAAACTATGGTCTAAGGCAGAGTAGGCAACCTTCAGCACTCCATATGTTGTGGACTACATCTCCCTGTATACTCTTACAGCCATAATGCAGGCTTGTTTTCCTAACGTTATAATGTTCCTTTAAGGATTTAAATAACTTTATCTATGCAACCCTGACCACACCTGCTCTAGCTGTGTCTCACACAGCCTCCCTTAACACTTCCTGAAAAGCAAGATCCATTTAGACCATCAGCTCAGAAGATTGTTTACTTATGTGGGTGGGGGGCCCTTCTTATATGTTGTCTCAAAAGTGTGAAGCAGCTAATGCTGTTCAGGTCAGCTAAGTGATTAAAGGAACAATAGAGTTAGAAATACAAACATGTATTCCGAACACTATAGTGCTCCACTCCCTATTTAGATTTAAGGTCCGATAAATGAAATAAAAATAAATCCAGTCCTTCCTTATCCTATAATCAGCGTTAGAGGGTGTTCAACATCGTTATACAATGTGTGAGGATACTGAACGCACATAATTGAGTCTGAAGTGGTTATTGCAGGGAAAGCACACTCTAGTGGCTATCAGAAAGAGAACTACTAGAGTTGTGTTTAGCCCTGCAATGAAACAATGTTGCATCTACAAAATAGCAATGTTTGAGATTGCAGGACTAAAATTATACAGCTACTGCACCCAGACCACTTAATTGAGATGAAGTAGAATTGTTGCCTTTAGTGGTCCTTTAAGGACCTCTATGGGGTTTGGATGACCTTTTTAGCTGCCTCCTCACACTAAAGAATCAGCTAATGCCAACATAAAGCACTGTTCCTGCCAGCAGCCTCCTGTGTGAGATAAGATTGAAGAAGAGCATGCAGACTTTGAACATTATTGTAAGTATATTTTTATGTAATTTGTAAGAGTACCATTATTTAGTTTCTTAATGGTGTTATAAGTTAATAAACACTATTATTAATCATTTAAACCTCAATAACGTCTCAATATATATATATATACACACTCATATATAGTGACTAATATTTATTTTCAAATTTTGTTATTTTGGTAAATGTTCATAAGAACCATGTAAATGATAACTCACTACCCAACACTAACAAGGAGGTATATGCTGAGCAATATCAGAAAAGTTAGACAACTAAAGTGGGAATTTGTAAAAATATAAATGTATATATTTTTAAACTGCATAGTTCAAATGTAAACAAAAAAAAAGATGTATTTTTTAACCTTGACATTCCCAGTAATCTCAGTGGTTACACATAGCAACATTTGACCACGCGTTTAAAAAACTGTTTAACATTGAGCAGTGGGTCAGAACCACGGAAATCCAGGCATTATACCCACTTCAATGAGATGAAGTGGTTATGGTCTGTAGCTTGTCCCTTTAACTCTGAACTGTAAAACTTTGTAGTCAAGTAGTAACTGGAGCCAAAGTGGAGAATTTTTCCAGTGCAGCTTCTTTTGTACTAATTAATTAATTCGCTAAAATCTGGAGTTTAGTAAAAGAATATGTAAACAGTCACTTGTTAGTACTCACTTGTTTCATGTTTTCTGCTAAAAAGACAACGTAAACACTGCAAAATCCCAGCTGGGTAGTCACCAAAAGAAAGTCAACAATGTTCCTGTAGGAGATGAAATAATATGTTATTACCTTAAAAATATATATATATTAAAAAAAAAAAAAACATCACATCAAATTCATCCAGATTTGATTATTTAATTTACTGTTAGGCTATTTATCAACATACTTATACAGTACAGAAAAGAAGCATGGGATACCCAAGGGGAAACCATTAGTACACAGTGAGTCAGTCTTGACTTATATGTATATGACGCTTGTTGTAGTACAATTCATCATTTTATCCTATTCAACATTTGTTAACCTGTTTCCGCATCCCAGTTCTTAACCCCTTAAGGTCACATGACATGGGTTAAAGGGCGAATGTATTTATCACTACTTGAACTTTTAAAATTTTAGGGTAAAACTTTAGACAAGACAGGAGTGTTTTTACATTCAGAATTTCATTCTATACTTAATTAAATACCTGTAGGTCATGGTCATTTTTACCAGAACTGAAAACTAGCAGATTGTGAGAATATGGTTCATGAGATTTAGCGGCTATATATGTGTCTTTGCAACCTCAAATATTGGATGGACCTCCTCATCTGTAACGCATAATTCAATAACATGCATAACGCACAACTGGCACTGCTCCTATCTAGGTGAACAGAAATGGTTTTCCCATTTTTTTTTTCTTTTGTGTTTTGAGAGAAGGAAATTTTACATATTTTTAATTTAGAATAAGTGCTGTAAGGAAAACCATGACTTCAAAAGAGAAAGGGTGGTTTCCAGAAACTTCAGAGCATTGCGTATTTGCGAGATCCTATATTAAAGTGATAGCACATTAAAAAAAAAATGCTGCAAGGCCAGCTATAATGACTTAGCGCACTGTCAAAAATAGATTCTCTTCCCATTGCCCTCATAGGGAACTTCTGCCAGTTCAGATAATTTGAGGCCACAACAGACAAACACTGTGCAAGGAGTCGAATTCTGCAGGTAGCTTCAAACAATGAGAAGAATTCATCTAGCATTTGCCCAGGGGGAATTAGACACTGCAAATGAAATCTAATGTCAGTTGCTCTTTATTGTTGCTGAAAATAACAAGGGCATTGTTGTTCCTTCCTCTGTTGGACTATTGGCGGTTTGCTGCACCAGCAATCTATGATGTATGGCTATAGCGGGGGAAAAGGAACGTGAGAATAGATGTCCTCCAGAAAAAAAACATTTTAATAAAATAGTTCGTTTGAAAATTGAAACAGTAGCAAAGCCTCGAGAAACATTCTGAATAGTGAAATGTAAGAGGTTGTATGTATTTAAAACTTGAAATGATATGGTATTCGATGCAGGACCATGACAAGTCTGGGAATAAGACAATTTTATGGTATTTTATATTCAGAAGCAAGTTAACAGTTTTCCATGAAACAACATACGAAAGTAGAAAGAAAACAAATCAGTAACTCTATTAATTAAGATCTATGAATTGTTTCCACATTTAGTTTGTGAATTCCGTTAGCGGTTTTGGTTTGGTGTGCACATTTGATTTGTGTTTTTCTTTTTTAAGGAATCCGGTATTTGTGTGTGTTGTAGCATCCACATAATCATTTTAAACAATTTCAGCTACATATTGTCAAAATTTGTCTCAAAGGAACACTACAGGCACCCAGACCAAAGTTTCATCTCAGTGAAGTGGCCTGGAAGTGACCTCTTTGTCTCAGGATCTTTCCTATGACTGACACATCTGGAGGTGGCTTCCATCTATGAAGGATCCCGCGGTCTTGGGATGTCACCACTGGGGGTATTTGAAAACTATGCAAAGTCCCCAGATGGTGACAATGTTGCTTTAAGGCGAATAATGAAACTACAGAAAACACAATATATTTTTACATAAAATATATTCCAGCCACAAACTAATGATAACTATCTGAGAATAATTAAAAATAGCAGTACCTATTCAGATTTAGCAAATCCCTCCTGTGCTAATAATGATGTGGTTAGTTTTCATTTACAAAGCAATTAAAATTCCAGGAGATAAAAGATCATCCTGATGAACATGAAATAATGTAAATGTAATTTTGTTTTCATATAAGCGGACAATGCTGAGAATGGATGCCTCTGATAAGGTTCATATTAAACGAAACATGAAAGAGTATGGAATACATTAACGTGGACATTGTTCTTTAGCGTTCTGCATTATATAAGGAGTCACAGAATAAAGACACATTATCTATATCTTTGGGAATGTCAAAGAGCATGTGATTTGTTTTGTTGGTTTTTGTCTTTCTTTACTTTTTGCAATGCATAGTTAACAAAATTTGTCAGAAATGACACATCAACATAGTTAAATACATAACAGTAAAAGGAAGAGACAGGATATGTCCAGTATACTGAACTTTTTAAAATCATTTTCAAGATCAACACCCTAGATCAGTGCTCCTCAAGGCACACCCAACAGTCCGGGATTTCGGGATTTCCTTGTTTTTTTTTTTCTTTTTCTAACCACCTTAGACATACCTGGGTATCACATGATTCACCTAAAGAGTACATCACCTATAAAGGCCTAGGTGATGGACACAATGTTTGTGTGGGAAAGAACACCAAAACTGTAAGTATGTGCAGGTTTTGTGCCAGTGGCCTAAGAAGAGCAAACTATATTGGCATTGGCACAATCAGAATGAATGTAGGATACTTAACAGAGTAGGTAACCCCTTGCCAAGGGGGCAGCAGGGGGAGGAGGAATTCTTGCCAGCAATCTCAGAGTTGTATAACTGGACCAGTGCATTATAATGCATAAACTAAAGCGTGTCTTGTGTATGCAGCCTGGCGTTCACTACACAAGTTTGCTTAGTATATGGTAAGCTCCCCTCAAATTAAACATAAGCAACAATAAAATCAAAGAGAATAACAAGAACAAAAAAATAATAATAAAATGCAAAGCATGTAGTAAAACAAATATGGTCATCACCACCATCTGTAGTGTCCAATTGACCCTCTGCTCTGTGTTTCGGTACAAAAGGCACTATGTTGGTAGGATCCTGTGCATGAGTAGTAGCCTGTGTGGTCGTATCAGTGCTTGGTGCTGAGTGTCCTAATGCTGCTAGAAGTGCGGGTCCCCTCTGTCACCAAGGTGAGTTTATGTACAGTCCCGTTTTGATTCACTAAGAGGGATCTGGGTGCCTCCAATCTTTTGTCCACTCCTGAGGAGCGCAACTGGTGTGCCATATGACTAAGGGAATTGAGCCATTGAAGTGTAGCCCTCGAAAAATCTTGATAAAAAGTCAGTTGAGAGTCTTCAAAGGTAAATGGTGTCTTGCCCCTAAGAGCAGAAATAATCTGGCCCTTATCCTGAGAGGAAGTGCCACGAAGGATGACATCTCATATGATAAAGGGTGAAGGCTTGGTTGGGCTAGGTAGACCAAATGCTCCGTCACTAGTGATCCTCCTGGACACATTTGTAGTGTGGCACCTCTTTGGCATATATTGTAGATGATATGCCACAAATTTAATATGACTGCATTTGTAGCGATATTCTAGAGCAGTCAATTGCACAGTAAATATCTGTTGGTTAGATTGAAGCTGGTGAAGAGTATCTCACATATTAGAGATGCCATTTTGAATGTCCTTTATATTTTCTGTGGAAGCTCTCTCTCGATCTGTGATAGTTTGCACATCAGTTTGATCAGTGCCAGGTCTGCCACCAGCAACATTTGGATATCTTGCAATGAGACCTGTGTTACTTGTTTAGTAGCGGGAGACAATTTTAGGTTAAAATAGCAGATCTGAAGAAATTCTTTAACTGAGCTATAGTCACAACTATTTTACCTTAAATAACCGTACAACTGATGGAACCAGGTACACAAACAGATATGGGGTTTGTCTTTTGTCACTAAAGATAGTTGTCAATGCACACCAGATACTTACTGTAGACAATACGAATTGTATGGTAGGAGAGACTGACAGGTATAAATGTTATTAACCCCTTAAGGATTGAGCCAGTACAAGTTGTGATCAAAACGTAAACAAAAACTTTAATTTGCGCTATATGTCTGTTCAGGCGTATTTCGTCTCTTTCATATTATGTGCACCCACACTTATTATATATTGTTTTATTCAGGGGAAACAGGGCTTTCATTTAACATCAAATATTTAGGTATAAAACATAATTTAATATGAATAAAATATTAAATAATGGGAGAAAATAAGAATTTTTAAAAAATGTTTAGTTCTACTTGACATTCTAACTGTGAATGTCATAATACTGTTTGACTTTACTGCAATAAAATACACATATTTGTATTCAGCAATGTCTCACATGTAAAACAATACCCCCTATGTACAGGTTTTATGGTGTTTTGGGACGTTACAGTGTCAAATATAGCATGTTACATTTTTCAGTTTTTTCACATTGAAATTCGCCAGATTGGTTACGTTGCCTTTGAGACTGTATGGTAGCCCAGTAATGAGAATTACCCCCATGATGGCATACCATTTGCAAAAGTAGAAAACCCAAGGTATTGCAAATGCGGTCTTTTTTAGTAGCCACTTGGTCACAAACACTGGCCAAAATTAGTGTTAATATTTGAAAATGCAAAAAACTAATTTGAACGTCAATTTTGGCCAGTGTTTGTGACTAAGTGGCTACTAAAAAAGAATGGACATACCCCATTTGCAATACCTTGGGTTGTCTACTTTTGCAAATGGTAATTCTCATTCCTGGGCTACCGTACGGTCCCAAAGGCAACGTAACCAAGTTGGCGATTTCAATGTGAAAAAACTGAAACGCAAGCCTTATATTTGACTTTCTACCTTTTGAAAACACTATAAACCCTGTACATGAGGGGTACTGTTATACTCGGGAGACTTTACTGAACACAAATATTAGTGTTTCAAAACGGTAAAACGTATCACAACAATTATATTGTCCGTGTAAGTGCCATTTGGGTGTGAAAAATGCAAGAAATGTCACTTTCACTGACAATATCGTCGTTGTAATACATGACACTGTTTTGAAACAGTAATATTTGAGTTCAGCGAAGTCTTCCGAGTAAAACCGTACCCCCCATGTACAGGTTTTATGGTGTCTTGGAAAGTTACAGGGTTAAATATAGTGCTAGCAAATTAAATTCCCTGGACTTTTGGCCTGGGTTGTCAGGCTGGTCCTGCTAATTGTAATTAATAAAAGTACCTAATTATGTAAAATTATTACGTAAATATATACGTAGAATTATTATATATATGTGTGTATACATATATATATGTGTATATATATATATATATGTATTTTTTTTTTTATTCATACATAGTGATATATATGTATATACTTATTTATATAGATATATATATTATTTTGTTCTATATGTATTTTAATATCAATATATATATATTAATTTTAAAATACAGTTAGAACGAATTTACACATATATATTTTTTATTTATTTATTTTTTATTATTTTTTTAATTAAATTTTTTAACGTATTTACAGATTTATTTTATATTATATATAAATATATATATATAATGAAAATTATATATATATATTTAATCAATATCATTGTACATGTATTTTGATAATAATATATATAATATGTATATAATAATATATATAATTATGTATATATTAATATTAAAATACACGTAGACAGTGTATGTGTATGTGTGTATATGTGTGTATATATATATATATATATATATATATACTTAGATCATATATATAAGAAATATATATATGATCTAAGTATATAATATTTAATTTTACACTGTTTTAACATTTAATTATTTTATTTCCAGACAGCAGTGGGAGTACCTGTCATTACAGGCACTCCCCCTGCTGGCAATGCCTTGGACGGCTATGCCGTCCATGTGATCATGAGGTCCTCGCAAGGACTTTGCGATCACATGGCCCAGGGGGGCCGAAGAGGAAGCAGGGGGACTCCCTGGGCTCCCAGGTGAGTTCCCATACCGCGATTGCCGGCGTGGGATCGCCGGCGACCGGGTAAGTACAAAGGACGGTTTGGGCGATCTATGCCGCCCTGCGGCGTTTAGAGCCGCTTCCTTAAGGACGGCATAGAACGCCCGCCGTCCTTAAGGGGTTAAGACATGGAGGCTCCTATTATGCTGCACTCTTTCTTTATTTCCCTCAGCAGCAAAGAAAAACTTTAACAAAATATGAACACAGGAAACAGTCCTTAACACATATCTTCCTGGCAACCAATCAGGTTCCACTCTCCAGCATAATAGACGGTGTTCTCTTGAAAATTTCCTCTTTCTTTGCTGCTCCCTCAGTTAAGTACACTGATCCCATAGCTCTTAACTGTGGGATTATTATTACTAGTTTTACTATTATTATTACCACTATTATTATTATTAATTCTAGTATTCTTTTATTGCTAATATTACTGATATTTGTTATTACATTTATTATTATTACTGTTTTTAGTACAATATTACTGGTTACGTTCATTTACATTGTTTCTTTCATTACTTATGTGCTTTATTAATGCTTTACTTGCTTAGTTTCCCTCCCGGTTCCCTATATTGCTTTATGGGGCACCGGGGAGAGAATTCATTACTTTAACGTTTTATTCCTGCTTGTCTCGTGGCACTTTCGCGCCTTTTTTCCATTGATGTAACGGTCTATCTGCTCCTAGATTCGAGGAATAGCACCGTTTTCCTAATCTGCCGTTCGGCAATTTCTAGCATTCACCAGTCTCACACTGCCTTGGAGCACGTTCGCATAGATTTTCCATATCTGGTTTATTAAAATAATAGAGTGTTTGGACTGGGTGATCTCCTTGTATTTGTTCAGTTTCAGGGTGAGAATGGCTGAGGCTGCATGGAATGAGTACAATGAGGCATCTTCTAGGTAAATATAATTATACAAAGCAGTGGGGAGTAAGGCCAGATTGAAAAAATGTCTAAAATTCCACTGAGTAACCATGAGGTCCAGGAAATTTGTTATAACATGGGAAGAGGCATTAATCAAGCTTGGTCTACAGTAATGGACTTACAGGGAGGAGTGTTGTTTCCAATTTATTTCCATCGAATGCTCCAGTGATTCCAATGCAGGAGGCAGGACACACACATCTTCTCGCCCTGACATCCACACAGAGTTGTGCTTGCTTGGAGTTCACTCTGATTGTTTCCATTTGTTAGGCTGTCAATTTTATGAACTTTTGTACAGTGACGTGTCATTGGCCACTGCTGGTTTTATTTCTTTTTGCTATTTTAACCCTTGGTTATCCTGTGTGCTAACAATATTCTAGACCAGGGTTGGGCAACCTTCGGCCCAAAGGGGACCGTCCTGAAACTACAGGAGCCGTCCCTTCCATCATTTGTAAATACAGGAGAGCATTTCATGAAGTAATTCAGTCCGTGAATAAGACTCAATGTTAAAATTATTGGGATTATAAACATCAGCTGAGTAGTGTTGCCCTCTTTAATTGGTGACTCGTGATTGGTTAAAACTGGTGAGTGCACTTGTTTGTTGATTTAATAGATGATTTTTTATATATATATATGATACGGTTGGGGAAGCAATCCCCGGGATTTCAGTAAGAGTGCCGTATTCCCTTACTTTTTGATACTTGATATATACCTGGCTGGGAAGTCTATGAGACAAGGGTACCTATCTGACAAGTAACTGTACTGATATATATCTCTATTATATCTAGAAAATGTCTCCACTACGTTTATCACTCCACAACCTATGTACTAAAGGGAGAAACATTTTTTCACCAGATACAGCAGCAACTGCTTAACAACAGCCAGTATAGTGGAATGCAGTCCAAAAATCCTGATGCTTACTTTATTTTAGAATTTTATTTTAAATTAGAAATAATGCATCACTGACAAGAGTTAATTACAAGTCTCCCCGCACTTTGAATTAAATTCCAGAAATGTTAAAATACCGTGGACAACATAAATAACATACAACATAGTAAAACACCTATTATGTACATCAGTTATCAGAAAGGGCAGCTGCCTTTCTTCAGGTCTCAATGCATTCAGAGTAATTCACTAAATTAGGAACGTAAGAGAACAGCCAACTTAAATAACTTAATTTAAGCCAACTCAGCATTTATCTTAGCCTAAAGTTAACAATTTCTCAGCTTCCTGGTTCAGTAAATAACCCAATAATAATGAAACATTTCCACATGAGAAGCTGTATCCTTATTACATTAGAGCTATATTTGATTTGTACCATTTGAGTACTATATATATAGACCATTCTTGCTAAATAGTTACATTGAACACCTTAAAGTGATACTCAAAGTGCCAAAAGAAATTTAGCCTAAAGGAACACTATAGGCACTACAAGAGACACACACACAGATTGACACACTCACAAAAACAGTGACACATACTGACATACATACAAAGATTCACACATAGTGGGCTTGACCTTCATGGCGGCTGGACGCACTTCGTGTGTGCTCCAAGCCTGATCATCGCTATTGGGGGCTTAATCAACCATCAGCTTGCCACATTGCTGCACCACGTGTCCCACTTGTCTCGGGAACTGGCTCGAGTGTTAACTATTCACCCCAACTGACTGCTAATCTTGAATTGTCCAGGGGCTACGATGTGGCATGGTAGGAGTGACAGATGGGTGAGGTGGCTGCTCTCTCATTCGGTTTACTGCTGCATTCTCACAAGGCCGTACACCTGTCACTCACATTGTGGGACTCTCTTAGGCAGGGCCGGACTGGGAACTAAAAGCAGCCCTGGAAAAAAAATATTTCTCCCCTCCTCCCCTGTATGTTTACCTCTTTACTCTTACAAAATTGTGCTTTATGTCGAATGTCATATTACTGTTTTACTCTGTCTGACAAGTGTCTGCTCCTGCTGTTGTGGCATTGCATGTAAAAAAAAAAAAAAGATTCACACACCTAGATCCACAAGTACTGATACATACACTGACCACACAAACACTGACACACATGCACAGATACATACATTGACAAAAACAAACACTGACACACATGTAGATACATACACTGACACACATGCAGATACATACACTGACACATATGCACATATACATACACTGATATACACAAACACTGACACACATGCACTGATACACATACACAAATGCACAGATATATACACTGCCACACACAAGCACATGTACAGATACATACACTGACAGACACAAACACAGACACAGATGCATAAACTATTCCTTCTTCCTGTCTGCAATTCCTTGTTTGTGTCAGACAATTTCACAACCTAGATCCAAATAGCCCTGTCCCTGGCAAACACTGATCTAAGCAGGTCTCCCCTGTGCCCTCCTATGTGCCTCCTGCCCTGCTCTCCCACTGCTGTGCCCATGGCACAGTGTGTCTCTGTGTGACTCTATGATTTCCCCTGACTTTTGGCTCTCTGTCACACACTTCCTAGGCACAGTTTTCACACAGTGATAACTGCCCCCCACTCCTGGCCCTCGCTGGGTGTTTTCCTGTATGGACATTGCCAAAGGTACCGCTGCCAGCCCTCTAGATGAGCAGGTGCAGGACAGGTCGCACCCTGTGCTCATGTTGCCTGGACCCCACTCACACTCACCGCGGGTGGCGGCAACCCGCACCTGGATAGCGCTCACAACAGAGCAACGGCCTCCTTTTAGATGGCTTTTACTATGTAGACAGGGAAAGGGGGAAAGCAATCACACACACTCACAGGGTCAATTGGCACTCAGACAACACTCACAACCAGCCAGCAGGCATCCGGAGCCAGTCACACACACTCACTGCACAGCAGAGCCTTGCTTTCCATTCGCTCCTGAAACATTGTACCCATTCTAGCACAGAGTCACAGTAGAGGCATCAGCAAGGGTCACATCGCAGCCAGGCCCCTGGAGTGACGGGCCCGGTTGCAAGCCTGCCGCTGAAAACATTGCCGTTCTGCAGGAACAAGAATGTTTTTAATTGCAAGGTTAAATTGCCTCTAGTGGCCGTCATACTGACAGCCAATAGAGATGCTTCTGGCAAAATAGTGGAGTCAAATTTCATTATGTCAATCAGACGGACACAAAGAGATTGTCGCTGTGTGCTGTTCTGTTGTGCATTCACACTAGCCTCCCAATGCTTTCCTTTGAGAAAGCATTGCATTGGCTGAGATTATGGTACTCTATAATCTATGCCAAAAAGGCGGAGCAGCAAGCCAGAGACCAGTGATGCAAGGGAGAACAGGTAAGTAAACTCCCCTTTTTAACCCTTGGTCACTAAAACTGTGACTAGGGCACTATAGCATTAGCAATAAACATTTGTTTTCCGAACGCTATAGTGTTCCTTTAATGAAGCAGTTTTCGTGTAGAGACCATACTCCTGCAGTCTCATTACGACATTACATCACATGTTTATGCAGCTCTATCCACACCTCTGTTGGCTGTCACCGTCTCCACAGTCTCATTTTTGCAGCACAGTGTGTTTACTTTAGAAGTTCGTATCTCCTGCTCTATTAACGGAGCTTTAATTCCACAAATAAACCAACTTCTATAGTTAGGCAATAACAGAGCAGGACTGTTCTTTTAATCTCAAGGCAAGCCATCTAAAGTTTCAGGCAGGAACATTAAAACATTTTCTGCATTAAATTGTATTGATGAAAAAAAATGCATTCTTTGGGCCTTTAAGAGCCAAACAGCGAGGGGCGGAGCTAAGCACCTGGAGTAAACGGTTGCATGGCCGCAGAGCTCCAGACGAGAAAGCATAATATGCGACATTTCCAGCATCAGAACCCACACAAATATATACCCAGGGACAGCCCGGAGAACCAGGAGAACCAAATGGGCCGAAAAAACAAGAAAGCGAGGCCCGACAAGCCCCGCCAGGGTATGGACATCGGGGAATTATGGCGGCAGGCGCACGAGGCAGGAGGCGCCAAGATGGACAGCTCAAGAAGACAGGCACCGCTGAAACAATCTCAAGCTCAGAGGAGTCGCTGACTCCATACCAGAGGTTGAATTACCACACTTCATTAGGCGACTCCTCACAGAACTACTGACACCAAAGGCGGCGAAAGCGATCACCCTGGAGGATCTATTTCGCATACCACGACCAGCAAAGGCCCCACCTGCCACCACAGGGGACTTAATACTAAAGTTCCAAACAGCCAGAGACAAGAAAATGGACATGGAGGCCACACAAGGTCAGTCAACTTACCCCTTTGAAGGGATGACCCTCTCTTTCTATGCGGACCTGTTGGCCGGGACACTGGTGTGGAGGAGATCTCTGAGCTCATTTATGACCCTCCTGCGCCTCCACCAAATACACTACCACTGGGACCCGAGCCGCACCCTCAACGGAGACACCAAGCACGCTGTCCACAATCCCCAAGAGGCCACAGAGATAATGGGACTACTAAACCTCACCACTGACCCACCGGCTCAAGCAGCGCACCCCGCAGGCCACAAACGCCCACTAGGGAGACACACCGTGGATGCCCCAGAGTTCGTGCCCAGGAGGCCACCCGCAGACTCATATGCAAAAGCCACCACATGAAGTCAAACCCAGCAGACAGCCCCCCCAGGCCTTCTGGGTGAAAGCACCTCATCATGGCACAAACCCCACCGACCTTGCACCCAGAACAAACACTGGCCATGAGAGAACAGACTGCACTAGAGACGGTCTGGGAAAGCAGTTAATTGCAGACCGACTCCAGCCGGTTACAAGTATTTTGGGACTGGGGCCATGAGGGCTACCAGGCAATCGAAACTCATGGTTTATTTTTATGTTGTCATATACTAGCCTACTAACCAGCACACAGCAGGTTATTTTGACCAATATTTCCCCTTCACTGTATATACACTAGCACGGTTACACCATTACACATAACAACCATCAAGCATGGGGGAAACTACACTCTGTTGTCTACAATCTACGCTAGGCAGATACTTACCATGGCTTTGTTATTTTTGTTATTTTTGTCTATAAAGCCAAACACTGCATCTCTTCTATTGCTATAAGTGTGAAAATGAGCTATATAATCGCAACACCACACAGGGGACTCACGGACCCTTAATGATACACAGGCGACACTACACTCACCGTTCACTTTTAATTAACCCAGTCACCTTCTAACCCCCCTCCTAATGAGACAGCTAGCAAGAGGGACACGTACCGACTGACAGGGGGACTCCGCGGGTTTACTCTTTTGGCAGCCAACAGGCAATAGGATGACAGGCCTGCCTTGTATCTGAGGGCTTGATGCACCTGAACAGCCTGTAACTCTGGCTTAATGTACTGCACCCCAGTAAGACCTCAGACAGTCCACTCAGCCTGATAGGACTACTCACCGTACAATAGAACCACCATATACACTGCATTAAGAACAAATGCCTTGACCCCTTCCTACAGGTCACGATTAAACATTAATTTACGCTTATCACAAATCACCACACTAAGCACCCCACTACTATATGAGCAAGCAAAGGACGATTACCTACACTACTATATTCTCACTCTAGCATTCCTAGCCTTATTTTTCTCACTAATATATAACAAAAAGTGCTGTATTACTCTGCCATGCCAATGTTTGTGATTTAAATGCCTGTACTAGCTGTTGTAGTGCTACAGGCCTATCTGTTATGTTTTTGTATGCACATGAAAATAAAGAATTTAAAAAAAAAAGAAAAAATATTGTGAAAAATTAAAAAAAAAAAAAAGAGCCAAACAGCATAGTTCCATATAAATAATAATACAAAACAAATAAAATAAACTTGCCTTCCCAATGAAGGATATCGTTGAAGGCAGGTCAGAGGTCCCACTTCAATAGCAAGGCCAACTGTCGCACTGTATCCTAAATTTGCTCTTTTGTATCTAAATTGACAAATGAAAATCATTTTGTGAGTCAATTACTCAATGTTACTATCAGTACAACCTTTAAGTAAAAGACATTTCAGAAAAGCTTGAACATTTTAACAAGAACATCAAAATAAAGCTGATTAAATAACGGTTCATAAACTTTTTCCCAACAAAGACTGTGAAATTAGGTCAATGTGTTCAATGAAGGCATGGGAAGTAACACTTTCTTATTTAATGAGCTTCTATTCATCTCTTTTTTATTTTAAGACTTAGATGAAGATCATATCTTATTTTAGGTCAAACTAATATATGAATACAGTTAATTTTGAAGGGTTCTGCTGACTTTTTCCAACTACACTCCATGCTGTTTTTATTCTCACTCGGGTATTACAAATGATTAGGATTATGGATTTTACTTTCATTGCACATTCATTTACCTCTCTCCACCAGCAATGACAACATATTTTCAGTTCTTTATGCCAGAACTGCAAACCCAGTAGCAAATAGATGTGTGCAGTTTGAAATAAACATTCTGTACATTTAGCAGCAGGATAAAAGCCATCATTAGGGTTTTATATATCAAACATGCTTATTTCTGCCCTTATTTATGTAAAGTTATTTTATTTCGATTTTTGTGTCTAAAACCATTATGAAATGCTCAGAAAGACTAGTTTGGAATTTTCTTGAAAACGAAATGCAGTCAAACTAAATTCAACTTTCCTCCACTTGATAAAATGTGACAAAGCCATAGCTCCGTCGTCAATTCCCCCAGCCGTCATTTGTCATGGCAGTGGGTGAAAAGGCATTGTTTCGCTCACCATGAGACTATCAATGGGGGCTCCTGTGATCTTACAGGATCCTCCATAGACATAAGTGGTGGGCTCTCGCACATGCAGTGCACTTCTGGCAGATGAGGCTTCAGGATCTGGAGAAAGAAGATGGTGGCACCCAGAGCAATCAACTTCCGGTAAGTACGATGTCTCTCTGGAAATTATCCAGCCATGTAATATTAGAAATAGAGACATTTATTGCAGAAGAAACATCGTATATAGGACAATGACGCCCCTTAAACTTGGGACCTCACACAGTTCTCCCAGAATCTCTTCCACGGTTTAAAACACTCTTTAAAATCCTTTGTTGGAATCGCCATCAGTTGGCTCATCGAATTTGCCTGAATCTCATTTATGGTCTGAAATGTCTTTCTTTTCAAAGGTGATTTTAGTTTTGGGAAAAGCTAGAAGTTGCAGGGCGCCAAATCCCTCAACAGATTCTCAACCACCTTTGAAGTGTTTGTGCCACACTTTTATTTGTGCTGCATTCATTGCATTGTCCCCGAAAGCCTTCTAAATCATTCAAATAGTTTCCGCGGTTCGATATATTAATTAACAGTTGCTGGACATTTTCCGAACAGACCTCGTATATCTCAATCCGCTGCACCTTATGGCCACCTCGCACCAAGTGGTGATGTCACCATCATTGGTTTTTGCAAAATATGCAAATACCTTGTTAGATGAACAGCAGCTTTAAATTGTGAATGTGTCTCTTTCCTTCCTATTCTTTTTTTTTTTAGTTATTTTAATTTTAAAATGTTATCAATAGTTAAAAGTAGCAATTTGAGAGCTAACATAGTGGAAAGAAGAATCATTCTGACGCATTACAGAAAAGAGGTGCAAGTACATAAAGGAATTTTATACATTATAATATAGTGAATGTACACAAAACAAGCACATACATGAAGCACAAAACAGGCACATATATGATAAAAGTGAACTTGATCATTTCTATACATAACGCATAGAATGTCCATACTGGAACGCGCCCATTTGCACCTAAGATGATTGGCAGATTTTAAATTTGTGTTCACAATTTAACCCAAATCTAAATTCAGCTAAACTGGCAAATTACTAGCCAAATCATATTTACCTGGCTTTCAACATTTAATAGAAAATTAGCCTTTACTCAAACTGTAGCAATTTTAATTAAAGGCTACATTTCAGCCAAACATATAATGTGTATTAACAGCACAAAGTTACTAGACAAACATTTATGCATTGTACGATATTATACTTTAAATTTGTACCTACCTTTTACATAAAAAGTGGTTACATTGGACCAGTATGTTCATACAGTGAATGGATACAATTCCAAAAAATAATAGGCTGACAGGTCCGACCTGCATTGAAAAATAATTCAAACTTTAAGTTTATGTGTACACAGACTGGATTAGATATACATACAGTGAGGGGGAAAAAGTATTTGATTCCTTTGCTGATTTTGAACGTTTGTCCACTGACAAAGAAATTATCAGTCTATCATTTTAATGGTAGGTGTATTTTAATAGTGAGAGACAGAATAACAAAAAAAAATATCCAGAAAAACGCATGTCAAAAAGATTTGCATGTCAATGAGTGAAATACGTATTTGACTCATCCGACTTAGTACTTGGTGGCAAAACCCTTGTTGGCAATCACAGAGGTCAAACATTTCTTGTATTTGGCCACCAGGTTTGTGCACATCTCAGGAGGAATTTTGTCCCACTCTTCTTTGCATATCCTCTCCAAGTCATTAAGGTTTCGAGGCTGACGTTTTGGGTCGTTGTATTGCTGGAAAACCCATCCACGACCCATTTTCAATGCTCTGGCTCAAGGAAGGAGGTTCTCATCCAAGATTTGTTGGTACATGGCCCTGTCTATTGTGCCTTTGATGCGGTGCAGTTGTCCCCTTAGCAGAAAAACACCCCCAAAGCATAATGTTTCCACCTACATGTTTGATGGTGGGGATGGTGTTCTTGGGGTCATAGGCAGCATTCTTCCTCCTCCAAACACATTGAGTTGAGTTGATGCCAATGAGCTTGATTTTGGTCTCATCTGACCACAACACTTTCACCCAGTTCTCCTCTGAATCATTCAGATGTTCATTGGCAAACTTCAGATGGGCCGTACATGTGATTTATTGAGCAGGGGGACCTAACAGGCACTGCAGGATTTCAGTCCTTCGCAGCGTAGTGTGCTTTGAGATCATTAAAAAGATCCTCCCGTGTAGTTCTGGGCTGATTCCTCATCGCTCTCATGACAATTGAAACTCCATGAGTTGAGACCTTGCAGGTGGAGCACCAGACTGAGGGAGACTGACAGTTATTTTGTGTTTCTTCTATTTGTCACCTTCTCACCAAGCTGCTTGGCGATGGTCTGGTAGCCCATTCCAGCCTTGTGTAGGTCTACAATCTTGTCCCTGACATCCTTGGACAGCTCTTTGGTCTTGGACATGGTGGAGAGTTTGGAATCTGATTGATTGCTTCTGTAGAGAGGTGTCTTTTATGCAAGTAACGAGCTGAAATTAGGAGCACTCTCTTAACCCCATAAGGACACGACATGTGTGACATGTCAAGATTCCCTTTTATTCCAGATGTTTGGCCCTTAAGGGGTTAAAGGCAGTGCTCCTAATCTCAGCTTGTTACCTGTATAAAAGACACCTGGGAGCCAGAAATCTTGCTGATTAATAGGGGATCAAATACGTATTTTACTCATTGACATGCAAATCAATTTATAACTTTTTTGGCATGCGTTTGTTTCTGGATGTTTTGTTTGTTATTCTGTCTCTCACTGTTAAACTACACCTGCCATTAAAATTTTAAACTGATAATTTCTTTGTCAGTGGACAAACGTTCAAAATCAGCAGGGGATCAAATACGTTATATACCTTGTGCAGGAGTATTAAATACTAGGCACCAATGCCACTTGGTAACATATGTAGAGAAATCTTCATGCATAGTGAAAACAAACTTCACAGTGTTTAGATATAATGACCCTCACCCTATTATCTACCAAACCTTAGATTTTCTAAGCCGCTGCCCCAGTCTTAACAATGTACCAGGAAGATGTCACTTTCTAAAGTGTATTTACCCACACTTACATTGAAAACTTCTACACTTAGTCAAATCTTTAGTGCTGGTGTTTCAACTCTTGAGATCCATCAAATAGAAGAAATAAAGTATGTACACCGCACATCCACATAAAAAGAAAAACCTCTAAGATCCTGAACGTATTTCACGTCTTTATAGACATTTTATCACCCAGTTTAATGGTTGATAAAGCAACTATATAGACGTGAAACGTGTTCAGGATCCCTCCACGATCTTAGGGGTTTATTTCCCCCCTTTCTATCCAATGCGAAGATATTTTAAGCCTTGTAAGTTTTGTTATCGTTGGCTTATACTCTGGTGGATTTATGTAAAGTCGGCACTATTCCTATTAAAGAATGCTTCCCTTATTTCTTAATGTGTCTACTTAAGTGGGGTGTACATACTTTATTACCCTACACTAGACCAGTTTCCATACGTGTCTTCAGGCCTCAGTAAGAGTCATCTTCTGAGCCTGGGGCTAGATATAGTTCGTTCACGGAATGTTAGTCAGAGGAGAGCAGTGAGATATGTGGCTGCAATGGTACAGATCGTTGGTTATTTAACAATGGCTTTGCAATAACACTGAATAAAGCAGTCTAGATATTACCTCATTGCCCGACACCCTAGTTCACTGATGCTACTGATTGAGATACAATCAAGGATAAAATTATCTCTGCCATTGCAGGCATAGATCTCACCACTGTCCCTAGCTACTTTGGTCTAATATTTACAATTCCCCTGTCAATCGGTTTAGTGAATAACCTTTTTAACGTTCTATTCTTTCCTCCCCTACAAAAAAAAACCCAAAAACTATTGGCTGGTGCAACGCTATACATATTTCTCACTGAGAAATCCCGGAGAGAAAATCATGTATAAAGCTTAATCCAAGCACTTTTGTAAGAATGTGAAATGTGTCTTTTTTTGTAATAGGCTGCAGGAGGCATTACAAACACAGAGATGTGTATTAACCAGAAATAAGGCCGAACGTGATTAAATTATCTTCCAACTAGCAACATAACGTGTTACGGTTTAAATTTTCTCTGCTTATTGTCACGAGAAAGCTTTGTGGAGCAATGGCGTGGCCTGTCAATACTCCATTAGCAGAAGTGCCAAGTACAGCCGATGTATTACAGACCTACTGTCACCTGTACACCATGGGTTCACGGTTTTAAATGCCAGAGCTGAGTGCAACATATTAAAAAAATGAAACACAATCTTCACTTCATGTGTAGCAGAGGGCGATTCTCCTGTAAGTGCTTGTGTAGATGTTTACATATCTAATCTTCCTTATTTACTATTCAAATACTGTCTGTGGAGCTCAAGGCAGGCAAACAGAGCTGATGGATACTGGTAAATAAAAAGGCAGACTGGCATTATAGAAAACAAAAAACCTAAAAGCTTTAAGTCCACGTTTGGGTGTCATTCATCATTATATTCTAACTTGTGAGCGATTCCATCAAAAAAGGAGAACGATAATAATGTAACTGCATCTAATTATTCTTAAATTTGCCACAAACCTATATGTATAGAGATGTGCACGGCAAAAGGTTTCTAAACAACATTATACTAAATAAAACATCAGGGTAACATCAGGTTAACAGGCAGCCCTGCATCTGCAGATGAACTACAGTTCTCATAAAGCTGAATCGGTAGGAAACTACGACT
Source organism: Pelobates cultripes (assembly GCA_933207985.1). Taxonomy (NCBI): domain Eukaryota; kingdom Metazoa; phylum Chordata; class Amphibia; order Anura; family Pelobatidae; genus Pelobates; species Pelobates cultripes. The sequence continues at coordinate 394,980,655 of OW240912.1, read as the reverse complement.
AGTGGGATTCAGACGTGGACCCCGCTCTTACTGTGATATCAGCTACACCTGAAGACCAAAGAAGGCAAAAACTGAAAAACATTAGGCTCTTGTCCATTCTGAGTATGTCTCTCACATTCTAGCATAATCCCCCACTCCTCCAAGTTACATTTTAGCCACACAGACTGACGTTGAACTTATTCCAGAGCAGACAGTGTTGACATGGAAGACAGAGTTTTGTTGATTAAAAAGCTGGCGATCTACTTGTTCTAGAACATGGTGAAAGGCTACGTATCAGCAATGTCTGTGCAATTTGTTAAAATCTGAACATACCAAAATGCCAGCATTTTTCATAGCAAGTGGAAGCCCCAGTAGTCCAGTGCCTATGTTTCCTTTCAAAAGGTGAATAAGTGTTTGTAGAAACCTGAAAACAACAAGTAAAAGTGTTAATAAAAACTGAACGATAGAGGGTTGAGAACTCCGCAGGTCCTCTGCCCAGCAATCCCCAACACTTTTGGTTTTGTCAATTCTACACTTCTGATTATATCCAATTAAAGATCCCATCATCAGAACGTATTTTACACTTATTAATGGTGCAAGCATTGGCTCGTTACTCCTGCTGCTCGACGTGTACAGGGATAACATGTGTTTTAGTGTATCACCTGACTATAACGAACATATACCTTAATCACAGAAAATGCAGTCCCAACCAGTCTACTATACTCGATACATGTACGAACAAACTTGTGGAATCTTTTGATCAGAATGAAGATGTTTCATGTTTTGACCTACTTCTACATCTTATTTTGTTAAACGTTGAATATTTCCAACAAAATGTAATGTTTCACAAATACCAAAAGTGATCTGTGCCGTAAGGGGCTTATGCAGTGAGGTTTATCAGAAAAGACTAATAATAGCTGCTACTATATATACCACTCAGTATACATTGTTTTTTAAAATGTAATGTTTGAAGGCCTTTTTGCGAACATTGTCCTAACCATAATGTTTGAGATTGTATGCCTGTACCTTAAAGAATGGATAAAAAAAATAAATTTAAAAAAATGGAAATGCTTAAGGATTTGCTTTAAGGCAGTACATTCAATATTAAAATAATTTTATTCTGGCCACGTTTTTATAAACGTAGAAAAGAGGTCATCCAGACGCAGACCCCGCTCTCACTGTGCCTAGAGCGATATCAGCTACACCTCGCTGATGAGGACCAAAGAAGGCAAAAAATAAAAAACGATTATCCAGGGTGCTGTATCTCTAGTGCAGATGGTTTTTGTTCGCATTTTAGCAACAGAGTTTGTTAAACCCTACAAGACAAGGGGTTATAAATGTCCCTTTATTTTTATTTAACATTTCTTACATAACCATGGTGTTTCATCTTATAATAGTGCTAGCAATTCATTTATAATGAAAGGAAAAATGTTATATGATGTTCATCAAACATTTTTATATATTATCGATTCAACTCTAGCAAATTGCAACACTTACACATATCTCCAAAGAACCAAAAATATACGTATCAATGTATGGTTTTGACAGTTTCTAGCAGTTAAAAATATTGTATTTTTGCGATGCTTCGAAAGCATTCAAATCACTTGCACTGAACCATTTATATTCTTTTGCATACTTTTCACATTTAGATTTGCCTCCTTCAAGGACAAAATGGTATCAAAACAGCCTTGTCAGATAAATGACCCTTAATTTGCATCAGGAGATTAGATAAAATGGTATTATCAAACAACTTTCACATTAACACTTCATGTAAAATATGGCATGGCATATTGAAAAAAGGCAGACTATATTTAGCAAGGGTAATTAATTTGAGTAATGGCAATTTCTAACATATTGAACATTATCTATGATGATTTGCCATATATAGGGTCATTGTAATGTATATCACAAGAAAGTCACAGAATTCTCAACGAGAAGGTCACACTGTAGCCTGTTTTAGAATTAGATGCAATTGAGCAAGGACAGTCAACCAACAACTTTTAATGACCCAAGGAAAATTAATTTTGGATGCTGTGCAACTGCTCGAGGAAGAGTAGACAACTATCCCAGTGATGAGAGTGTAGCCAATCAAATACCAGCAATAAAACAGAACGTTATCAAACAAAAATGCACCTTTCGCACAGATGAGACCTAGGGTAGCTTAGATTATTAATTTGGATTTGTAAAATATACAGTGCAACATGTCCACAAATATATTGCATCATATAGGACAATAGTATGTCCCTTTAAAAAGAGACAATCTAGTACTATGAATCATGAATCTGACATAAAAGTATCAAAAATGTACTCTCTTGGGAAAATGAACCGTAGTTGAGTTACATCAATAATAAAAGATAGAGATGACTTATGTCATCAGTGAGGGAAACTATAGAGGGAGACTGCCTGGGGAATAACTCCGCAGGCATTTAGGGAGTCCATACTTTAATATTAATCATTTCAAATACATCAGCTAAGGAAAAAGGAGAGTTATTCTATCATTTCGTGGATAGGGATCCTTTTATACTACATACTAATAATATATTACTAATTACATGTAATCTTTATCTTAATTTGCCAGTATACAGTAGAAGGATGTAGACAATAGCCCAATCAAAGCTCATTATTCCAGTACGTATACTACACCAAAAAAATGCTGAAAAATGTGGGAAGCCCCAAGGTTTCATGTTTTGCTTAAAGGCCCACTATAGTGCCAGGAAAACACTTGTTTTCCTGGCACAATAGTGCCCTGAGGGTGCCCCCACCCTGAGGGACCCCCTCCGGCCGGGCTCTGAGGAGAAGAAGGGGTTAAACTTACCTCTTTGTCCAGCGCCGGGCGGGGAGCTCTCCTCCTCCTCGCCTCCCCTTCGGCTGAATGCGCATGCGCGGCAGGAGCTGAGCGCGCATTCAGCCAGTCCATAGGAAAGCATTCACAATGCTTTCCTATGGACGCTGGCGTCTTCTCACTGTGATTTTCAAGAGACAGCTACTAGAGGCTGGATTAACCCTAACATAAACATGGCATTTTCTCTGAAACTGCTAGGTTTATAAAAAAAAAGGGTATTTTGATTGTGTGAATTCCTATGTCAATAGGAATTCTTATTACATACTAAGCAGGGTATGTTCCAATAGCACAAGCAGACTTATCGAGTGAGTCATAAGGGCACTTGTTAAAGCAAAGCCTGATTATTTTGGGAATTTCATTGCATAGAGACAAACATTTTATTTATTTATTTTAAATTTTTTATTTTTTTACTTTTTCCCTCATGTTCCATTGGATTCTACTCGAGGGAAAACAAATAATCGTTCGGAATGTGTTTATAGCCACTGTCACTGAACATTGAGCAGCTCCTCTAGGTTTATTGGCCAACGTGTTCTTTTCACTCACTGATATAGTTAAATGCTAATGCAGATCTCATTTTACTTCTAAGAAATGCAAAAAAATACAGATAATTCTCAAAGGTTCACTCACCTCAGTGAAAGAGTTTCTTGTTATCTTATAAAATCAAAAGATGTAGCTATTTGCGCTAAATTAAGTACGTGAAATGTCACTGGAAGGTGGTAAAATTTCTTCGCTATTAAATTAGTTGCAGCACAGTCAATAACAAATTACTGCAAAGTGGCAAACAGCTTTAATAATGGATAAAGGTTTTTTTTTTGTTTGTTTTTTTTCAGAACTCTAAAATATATTTCACTCAAAATAAGAATATAACCCATTCGTCATAAATGTTAAACGAATTCCTTTTGAAGTTAAATACATCAATGTGTAAAACTTGCCAGTGTTTAATTAATGTTATCAGCCATTTGACATATGGCAATGGATTCTCTCTGGAAAACAAGTCTTACGGTCATTATTTCCTAGAAAGTGTGATGTATTGTGTGAAGTTATGTTGTTTTATTTATTATTATTGCATACTTTATGGTTTAAGAACAAAAAGTTTTTTATTCATTAAAGTGTTACGCCAAGCACCATGACCTGTTCAGTGATTTGAAGTGGTCATGGTGTCTGGAGTGTGTATCTGCAGTGTTTCGCAACTGAAACGCTGCACGTACAGAATATAACCCCTCTGCTGTCTGAGGTATAGCTCCACCTCCGGTAGCGTCACTGGATCATCATTAGCCAGCTCGTAATTCTCTGCATATTGCTCATTTTAGACAGTCTGCACAACAAGCTGGCAACAGGCATCCATTGATAGAAGTCACCCATACTGCGCTGACAGTGTCCTCCCTCTAAATCCCCTGGCTGTTAGATGGAGTGATTCCTGTCCTATTGTGTTTTATACCCCACCTCCTATAAACTGTAAGCAAGTTTGAGCAGGGTCCTCTTCAACCTATCGTTCCTGTAAGTTTTCCCCCTCTCATTATATTGTAAAGTGCTATGAAATCTGTTGGCGCTATATAAAATGGCAATAATAATAATAATAAGGCTCTGGACCACTGGTATGGGTGGATTAGGATAGGAAGGGTTACTCTAACCAAATCCAGTGTTTACTTAAATCATTTGTTTTTGTTTTTTTTGGTTGGAGAAACCCTTTACACTGTGAATCATGTGCTAAATTAAGAATAAAATAATTGACCTAGAATGTTTTTTCCCAAAAATACCATTTCAACCAATCTGGCTATTTGCACATTTCTGGACAAAATTGCACAGACTTGGTTTTCAACTCATTACACCTCACCATTTAGTGAATAAACCCATTTGATTTCAGTACAATTGGGTCAAAATGAATGCCAGTCAAGCTCCTTCACTGAGTAGAGAAAAACAAGTAGCAAGATAGGTGAGAACAGACAACAGCTCAGTTAGCCTGCCCTTCAGTGAGTCCCCGCTCAGATCTCAAGATGTGCCATTACAGAGAGAACATATCTGAAGCATATCAGACTGGTCCCACAAATACGAAATGATCCAAAATGCCAGTAAGTTCCCTCTGCACGAGAGATACAGCAACCCCAGACGATCGTTTCAACCTTGTAAGGTATCATCAGTGAGGTATAGCCAATACCCCTGTAGGCACCGTGAGCAAGGGGTCCACGTCTGGATTGCCCTTTAAACTTGAGAGAAAAACAAGAGGCAAGTGAGGTGAGAACAGACAACAGCTCCCTTGCTACTTGTTTTTTCTCTCCTCCAGTAGTTTTTAAGGAAAATGTTTATTATGTTTATTATCATTGAAAATAAAAGATTGCATGCAAGTTAAGTTCTCTGGGCATGATTGGAATACATTTTCATAACCCCTTTTTAGTGAATTGCCTGTCTTACCCATTGCACTGTGGGAGAAGCCATCATTAAGTCCTCTTTTGTCAGACCATGCCAGAGATGCTAGGCACTTGTGTACATGTACTAACTCTCAAATACCAGTATCTGGTTGAATAAGCGGTGCTTCTGACCAAAAAGGATTTAAAGATGGCCATCCACAATAAAATTGGGTAAGCCAGGAGATGGTAAACCATGTTTATTTACTTATACATAATAATGAAAATGCTGACAGTTTTAATTTAAATTGATATAGAAGGTTTATTGACAAAATAATGCATTTCAGTCAACTGAGAATCCAACTGCAAAATGTATTCCAGAATAATAATTTTATAAATGAAATGCATGACCCTCTCCTTGTAGAGTTACATTGTTCAGTTGCATTCTCTCTCTCATGCTCATTCTTTGTACCTTCCATCTTACACTTCACAAATATCTAACCTGTACTTTTTTTTTTCTGACCACTTTCACGCGTTACAATTACATTAAAGCTGTACTCCTGGCACTACAGCTCCTCCTGCCTTCCCCCTTCATCGCGCCCCTCCCTTCCTGGTAAATAGAGGGTTAGAAAACTATTTATTTACTTTATGCCAGCGCCAATGTCCCTCAGTGCTGGGTAGACGCTGCGCCCCCTCGTCCATCCTGCAACGAGCAGGGTCTAATGCGCATGCGCAGCAAATGCCGTGCTCAATGAATCAATGCTTTCCTATGGGGAAAAGTCTGACACTGGAGGTCCTCATGCAGAGCTTGAGGATGTCCAGCATCAGATACCGGACCCGAAATCCATTTCAATCCAGGAAGCCCTCTAGTGGCTGTCTGGTAGTAATCCACTGAGGGCAGACTTAGAGCTGCAATGTAAGCATTGCCGTTTCTATGGAACTGCACTGTTTTACATTGCAGCACTAAGTGCAAAAGGGACAGTGCACCCAGACCACTTTAATTAGCTGCAGGCCAAGGTTGGAGGTTCCCTGTTAGAATGACATTTTTAAACTCCTACAGAATGGAAAGATTAAATAGAGTACTTGAGAATGTTTAATAAAAAATCAGGAGAGGAAAAGTGCAATGAAAACCAGCAAGATCTAGTATTATGAGAATATATTATCAAGTATCACTGAGGATCTACTCCAATGCTAATTGTAAAGTTCAGGCCTAGTATGCTAGAACATAGTTAAGGTTTAGTATCCAAGTGGCTGAAAAAATAGGATAAAAGATGTTCCCAAAACCAAGTTATAGGTACAAATTGTATTCTCTACATTCAACTTACGTCAAGCCATCATCATTGCTGGAGTCATATTTTCTCTGAAAAATATTGTCCTCTTCAGAGTTTTCATCATAATTCCTTTCATCTCCAATCAGAGGTTTCATTATTTCCATATCTACAGAACAATCACAAAATGTCATTTCATTTATTAAAATTATTATTAGGACATAAACTATGTGTGAAGAATAAAAAATCATTGACAAATAATTTGTAGATTATGAGAAGTAATAGATAATAAGAAACATAACTAATGTACTTCAGAAATGCAGGTACCACCAGTAAAAGTGGACGTGCTGCCCTTATGTATTGTCCAAGCAGTAGTAAAGCTGGCATAAAGTAGTACAAATATTGGAAGTGATCTAAGAATATTGGGGGTTTCTTGAGCAGCAACACATAAGGGGTTACATAATATTCATCTATGCAAAGTTCTACAGCAAGATATATAAATGAAAATTCTCTTTGGTCAGTTCTACTCCAGGAAACAAATTGAAAATATACGTGAAAATAAGTGAGTTTTAAGTTGCATTCTCATCAACAATAACAATGGCATAACTGGGTAATTTCAATATTGATCAATGGAACGTGAATTTACAGAAAGCTCCAAAACTTACAAATCAGACATTTTTTAGAGAAACTACAATTGTTTACATTGCAGTGTTAGGACTGTCTCTAGTGGCTGTTCTCACGCACTACATGAGGATGTCCAGTGTCTTCAAAACCCCCATAGGAAAATATTGAGTAAAAAAGGAGGTTTTTTTCATTCATTGACGAGGGAGGGGAGCAGAGGGACACTATAGTGTTAGGAATACAGGTTGGTATTTAGAGCTCCCTCGCGCGCCGCAGAGTGATGCCGGGAGCCGGAATATGATGTCATATTCCGGCTCCCGGCATCACTCTGCGACGCGTGAGGGAGCTGAGGAATACAGGTTGGTATTTAGAGCTCCCTCGCGCGCCGCAGAGTGATGCCGGGAGCCGGAATATGATGTCATATTCCGGCTCCCGGCATCACTCTGCGACGCGTGAGGGAGCTGAGGAATACAGGTTGGTATTTAGAGCTCCCTCGCGCGCCGCAGAGTGATGCCAGGAGCCGGAATATGATGTCATATTCCGGCTCCCGGCATCACTCTGCGACGCGTGAGGGAGCTGAGCAGAGCACTCAGGAGAAAGTGCTCCCTCGCCAGCGCCGCCCGCCTAGCAGCCACTGGACCCCCCGGGAAAAGGAGAACCCCCCCCAGGTAAGGAGGCTGGGGGGGTTGAATTTTTGAAAGAAAAAGGGAGTGTGTTAATGTGTGAGTGAGTGTGTGTGTCTATTAGTGAGTGAGTGAGTGAGTGAGTGTATGTGTCTGTTAGTGAGTGTGTCTGTCAGGAAGTGTGTCTGTCAGTGAGTGTATGTCAGGGAGTGTGTCTGTTAGTGAATGTGTGTCTCTGCTAGTGACTGTATGTGTCTGTTAGTGTGTATGTCTGTCAGTGAATGAGTGTGTGTGTATTTAGAAGGCGGGGAAGGGGGGATTGTGGAGGAGTGGCGCGATGGGGGGGAGAGGGGGCCTGAGTTTTGGCATGCCTAGGGCAGCACAAAACCAGGATAACACCACTGCCTTGAGGTAATGAGGAAACACGGGCAGACAGATTTTGCAAGAAGACAGGGAAAGGTTTTTGCATTGTCCTTCTAATGCGAAATAGACACAGACACAATCTTTGGACACAGGTGTTTTTTTCAAGAGATATTTAATAAACCCATGGTTTATGAACATGACGTTTAATTTTATTAAGACACGGAAGCTCCTATTATGCTGCACTTTTATACAATACAGTTAGAACGAAATTACACATGTATATATATATTTATTTACTTGTGCAATGTTTGATCATATAATGCAACTAAATCCCCATATTTTTCATATATAGTGCTTAGTTATGTCTCCTCTTGTTTTACCTTGTATTTCTTGTCTTATTTTATTTAGTCTTGTAATCCCAGTCCATGTACAGTCCTGTCCAGTCATGCCCATGTTATGTTCTTGTTTTCCTCATGTCTTGTGTACATGTTCTGGGTTCTGCTTTCTGTTCTGCTCTGGTTCTGTGTTCTCCTAATTTTGTCTTGTTTTCAGGTATAGTGCCTATTTCTAGTCTTGCCCTGTTCTCCTAGTTTTGTCTTGTTTTCAGGTATGGTGCCTATCTCTAGTCTTGCCCTGTTCTCCTAGTTTTGTCTTGTTTTCAGGTATGGTGCCTATCTCTAGTCTTGCCCTGTTCTCCTAGTTTTGTCTTGTTTTCAGGTATGGTGCCTATCTAGTCCTGCCTTGCTTCAGTACTGGATACATCCCTGCTGCAGAGCCTCCCTATTCAGCTCCTGGGAGGCCTGGGATCCGCATAAGCTGAATCAGGGTTCTGGTATGTGGCTGCACAAACGCTGGTGCTCAACACCAGGGGGCGTGCTGTTACCCTGCACCAGACCCTGCTAATCCACCTCCACACTGTGACTCCTACTCTGAACATCAGGCATACTGGGTGCTGGTCCACGCACTGCCACCCGGACAGTGTCGGGGTCCCGGGCATCGGACCACTCACCCTGACATTTTTATACTGAATGTTATTTTTCTTTGCTGCTGAGGGAAATAAAGAGAGTGCAGCATAATACTCGCCTCCGTGTCATTAATAAAATCATGACTTTACATCATGTTAATGGTAAAATCTGTGAATTTATTAACAAATGAAAACGCAACATTTCAAATTAACAATATGAGATGGCTCAGAGACAGCAGATTCTGATTACAGTACCATTGCAAAAAAAAAAAAAAATTTTTTTTTTTTTAAAAAAAGAGTATGCTGCATAATGTATAAATATACAAAGAAGGTGTCACAATTAGTTAAGAAGTGCTAAGTTTTCAAATGGGTTCTAACAATAAATTCTTAGTTCAGCTGAATTGTACACAGACAAAAGAACAGAACTTCATACATACATAAAATAAGGTGCTATCCATGCAGTAGGAAAGATGTTAAAACAGAATCTCTGATTTGATTCTAATAATTGGGTGTCATGCTAATAATGATATCTCCTACATTCTATGTCCCTGCTACCAGATCTGCCATCTAGATCTAAGCAGAATATTTCTGGCTCTTAGGTGAGCTGTACATAACATTTAATGATCCTCTCCCACATGGGTACAGTTTGTACTAATGATTGTATGACTCAGGCAAATGATGCTCTCAAATCATCAGAGGTGTCACAAAAAATGTCCATGCCAAAGGTACAATTAAAACTCAACCACAGAATCGAAACTTGACGGGACGCATGTAAGTAATGACAGATCTTTTTTTAAGGCTTACATTTTGCTAAATTCTGAATTATCGCTCAAGAGAGCATGGTTCATAATGCAGGATTGCTCAGGGAAAGTTACAAAAGTTGGACAAATAGAGAAAATGAAACCATATAATTTGGAGGAGCCTACATGCTTTTAAGAAGGGCAGTAATGAGTGTAGATGAAGTAGCACTGACCAATGTCTTGGACCTCCAGATCCACCCGAAAAGTATATCACAAGCGCTCTGACTGTCAGATCTATCCCAGAATTTCCAGATTGATATGCAAATGAGCATTGACAGGAATCATGTTTAAGATTTTACCATGTATTTTAGCAAGTATCCTTAGCAATGAAATGCTGCTTTAAAAGGAGCAGTACAAGAGGTGCACTGGCACCTCTCCAATGTAAGCCACCAAACCCTATCGAATCAGTTTGATTTCTTACCTGTGGTCCCCAGGGTGCTGCTTCCAGTTATCCATCATATATAACGCATACCGAAGTATCCCACACGGGTCCACAGAGACTAAATTTGAAGGAAAACATTGCGGTCCAAATGCGAATATCTGGAATCCTTCAAATATCAGGAATATCAATAAAGAACTGCCAGAAGTCCTTTGCTCGCTAGAATTGAGGAATTCGATCCTCTGAGGTAGTTTATATACCGGACCACAGTGATGTTGTCCAGCCACAACAGAAAGGAGCAATTTCTCATCACAACTACGAGACTGCAAAGGGGCAAAAGAACTTGCCAGGAGTTCAAGGAAGTTGGTGCACAGAGATAAGCGCACTTGCATTGCAGTCAAGGGAAATTACATCTCAGTATACAAGGCGCTGGTTGTTGCTCTGGATTTTTGAACGTTGTAGGGTAGCCCTTTACTGTAATGGACTTGGAAAAGTGGCATGGCTTGAGGCTGACAGACCCCTGATCCTGGCTAGCTGGCAAACCTTGAGTTTTTGACAATGCATGTCTGATTTCTTTCTTAATATTTTGAAGGAAGGATAGAGAGATTGTTGAATTGTGTTGAGAAGGGGTGAATTGGTTGATCTCAATTGATTAAGAATCCTAGGTTCTGAAGTAGCTACCGGACCATGGAGAGAAGTGAAATGTCTTAAAACATAATCAAGTCGTCTAAGTAAATGATTAAACGAACACACCTGTTGCAAAGGAAGCAACCACTGGCTTTAGGAGTATGGTGAAACACTAAAAGGCAGAATGGGAGACAAGTAAAGCGCCTTTTGGTCCCAATAGGGACTGTATGGTAAGCATCTTTGAGGTTGAGTTTATTGTCCCCAATTAGCAAGAGAGAGGCAGTGAATATTCTTCATCTTGAAGTGCTGATATGTCACAAAAGCATTCAGGAGGTGAAGGATTATCATTGGTCTCATCCCGCCACCTTTCTTGGGGACGAGGAAGAGGTTGATTAGGAACAAGTACAGGGAGTAACTGTCACAATTGGGCCTTTGTTTGCCAATGTCTGTATCTCCTGAGAGCACAATTGAATTTGGCTTGGAAAAGGTTATCTTGTGTGGTAGGTATGTCTGCACTGAGCAATAAAGAATATAGTAAATACAGTGCGAAAAGTGCAAGTGTGATCTAACACCTGAGTGGGGAACCCCTTATACCACTCTTAAATAAACAAAAAGCAATACATACAGTAGGTGGATCACACTTCTGGCAATATCTAAATAAAGAATAAATAAACAGTAATATAGTGTAATATTGTCGGCAACTTAATGGCCAAGATGTAAGAAAAAGTGGTCAGGTACTCACAAACTGAGAGCCAAACAAAGACATGTGGCTCTCATGGGAACAGCATTGGGACTATTTGTAGGATGTCCCTCTCCTTCTGTGGATCTTCTGTTTACCCAAAGAAATGCAGCTGAAAACACTTACTAGAAAGTAAAGTGTTTATTTCCAATATTGGTGGTAAAAGATAAAAATAAGGAGAATTTCTCCAATAAAACATATATACTTGAATAAAATAAAAGAGTCCAAGTAAAAGTCTCTACCAAAACGCGTTTCGCCCCGTGCCAGGGGCTTCCTCAGTCGGTAATGCTTCCTTTCTGCTTTCCTATTCTTTTATATGTGTTTCGCCGGTCTTTGGAACGCAAAAGTTCGCGGTGGAACGCACTTCCGGTTTCGTCGTTTCCGGATGTCGGCGTCATCTCCCTCAGCCTGATTCCCGGCATGCAGGGGTCTTGTTGGCATGGCAACGAGCCGGTTGGAACGCACACTATATGACGTGTGCGTTCCAATTCGGAAACATCGGTAATACAGAATAAAGAGCAGCATAAGTTCACAATAAGAGCATAATAGCTAATCTCAGGGGACATAAATTAACAATAAAAACATACTAGCTGATCAAAAGGATATTCTCTTACTCCCACCCGTTAATAAAGTGACAAGGTGTTAAATAGAGGTGTCTATGTATCATCCAACCTCCATTAGAATCAGTATCATAATTTTTTTTAAGGTGCTAGTATACATTAACTTTTATTTTAATAATGGTGAGTGAGATATTTGGGTGTCAAAAAGTGCCAGTGTTCACATACACGTTATTAGTGCTAAATGGGTTACTTTTATACAGAATTCAATATTGATACCTCCAAATAAGCATCTATTAGTAATTCTTTGTGCATAGAAATTTTTTTTTTTTTTTTTTTTTTATATATATTAAAAGAAGTGACAAGTTTCAAAATCGGAATTTAAACCATGTGGGATAAGGGTATTGAAGTTAAAAATAAATTTCATCTCTTCTAATCCCACTTTTTTATTATAATCTCCTCCTCTCCAATCATGTATAACTGTTTTTAGAGGGCAAAAAAATAATTGCTCAGGGTTTTAGCACTAATAACGTGTATGTGAACACTGGCACTTTTTGACACCCAAATATCTCACTCACCATTATTAAAATAAAAGCTAATGTATACGAGCACCTTAAATAATAAAAAAAAAATTATGATACTTATTCTAATGGAGGTTGGATGATACATAGACACCTCTATTTAACACCTTGTCACTTTATTAACGGGTGGGAGTAAGAGAATATCCTTTTGATCAGCTAGTATGTTTTTATTGTAAATTTATGTTCCCTGAGATTAGCCATTATGCTCTTATTGTGAACTTATGTTGCTCTTTATTCTGTATTATCGATGTTTCCGAGTTGGAACGCACACGTCATACAGTGTGCGTTCCAACCAGCTCGTTGCCATGCCAACAAGACCCCTGCATGCCGGGAATCAGGCTGAGGGAGATGACGCCGACATCCGGAAACGACGAAACCGGAAGTGCGTTCCACCGCGAACTTTTGCGTTCCAAAGACCGGCGAAATACATATAAAAGAACAGGAAAGCAGAAAGGAAGCATTACCGACTGAGGAAGCCCCTGGCACGGGGCGAAACGCGTTTTGGTAGAGACTTTTACTTGGACTCTTTTATTTTATTCAAGTATATATGTTTTATTGGAGAAACTCTCCTTATTTTTATCTTTTACCACCAATATTGGAAATAAACACTTTACTTTCTAGTAAGTGTTTTCAGCTGCATTTTCTTTGGGTAAACAGAAGATCCACAGAAGGAGAGGGACATCCTACAAATAGTCCCAATGCTGTTCCCATGAGAGCCACATGTCTTTGTTTGGCTCTCGGTTTGTGAGTACCTGACCACTTTTACTTACATCTTGGCCATTAAGTTGCCGACAATATTACACTATATTGCTGTTTATTTATTCTTTATTTAGATATTGCCAGAAGTGTGATCCACCTACTGTATGTATTGCTTTATGTCTGCACTGAGGCAGTTGAGAAGTTGATGTGATAGCCGCAGACTGCATGTAAGGCCCACGCGTCCGACGTGAGGAGCTCCAAAAGAAAGGGAGTGTCTGCACCCTACCCTTGTTAGGGAGGTAAGTTTAGGTGGACTCACCTATTGAGTTCACTTTCTTAGAATTCTCATATTCTTTGTTTTTGGTTCAATGCAAGAATTTGGCTCTCCCCAAATTAAATGAGTAATCCAGACATGGACTCACTGTGCATGAAGGAGTATCAGCTACAACTCACTGACGAGGCCCAAAGAAGGCCGAAATGATCGTTTGGAGTTGCTGTATCTCTCGTGCAGAGGGAACTTGCTGGCATTTCAGTTCTGGACAGCCCGTATGGGTAGGACCAGTCTGATATGCTTCAGATATCTTCACTCTGCAATGGCACAAGTGAGCAAAAGTTATTTTGAGACCTGAGCGGGAATTTACCGAAGGGCAAGCTATTGAGTCTCTCTAAGCTTTTATCTGTACTCAGATTTCTCATATTCTTTGTTTTTGCTTAAATACAATATAAGTAGAGTTGAGCAAACCCGGATTGTAAAGTTCGGGTTCGTACCAAACATTACGTTTTTAAGACCCCGGACCCGAACACGGACATATCACTGTATGTTCGGGTTGGAGTTCGGTGTTCGGTGATTTAATGGCGCGTTTTGAAAGGCTGCAGGGCAGCCAATCAACAAGCGTTTGACTCGTGTGCCCTTAGAAGCCATCACAGCCATGCCTACTAATGGCATGGCTGTGATTGGCCAGTGCAGCATGTGACCCAGCCTCTATATATAAGCTGGAGTCACGTAGCGCCGCACATCACATGAGCTCTTATTAGTGTAGGGAGAGGATGCTGCCGCTTTCAGGGACACATTAGGAAAGAATTCTGCAAACTAGTACATTAGTGGGATGGGTTGCACTTCATATCTGAGAGTCAAATAGAAGCGTCAAATACTGCTGTCACATTGCAGTTGTAAAAATTCTAATTGTTTTGGTGCTAAACTGCTAAATAGTAAATTTGGGGCGTGCTCTTCATATCTGAGAGTCAAATAGAAGCGTCTAATAGTGCGGTTTCAGCGCAGTGGTAAACATTCTAATTGTTTTGCTGCTAATCTGCTAAATAGTACATTTTGGGGTGTGCACTTCATATCTGAGAGTCAAAAGAAGCGTCTAATAGTGCGGTTACAGCGCAGTGGTAAACATTCTAATAGTTTTACTGCTAATCTGCTAAATAGTACCCTTTGTACAGCGCTACAGAATCTGATAGCGCTATATAAATTATAAAAAAATAATAATAAATAGTAAATTTGGGGCGTGCTGTTCATATCTGAGAGTCAAATAGAAGCGACAAATAGTGTGGTTACAGTGCAATTGTAAACATTCTTATTTTCTGGGTGCTAATCTGCTAAATAGTAAATTTGGGCCCTGCACTTCATATCTGAGAGTCAAATAGAAGCTTAAAATACTGCCGTTACAGCACACTTTGACAAATTCCCATTTTTTTGCTCCTAAGAAGTACATTTGGGGCGTGCTCTTCATATCTGAGAGTCAAATAGAACCATCAAATACTGTGGTTACATCGCACTTTCAAAAATTCAATTTTTTTGGGTGCTAAATAGTACATTTGCAGCCTGCTGTGCATTTCTTGCAGTCCAATAAACTAAAAAAAAAAAAAAATGTAGACTATTGGCAGTTACATTGTCGCCTGACATAAACCATCTGTTAGTTTGGTGGGTGAACGCAATGAATGAAGAGAGCGTCAAATAAGGGATGTGGCCCTGGTCGTGGTGCTGCTGGTGTTGGTGGAATCCTTGTTGCAAGGAGAGGACGTGGTCGATCTGTGCCAGCTACACACACAAGTGAAACACCTTCCTCATGTGTGAGTACGCGACAGAACCTTCAGCGTTATTTGGTAGGCCCGAATGTCGCTCTACGAATGGTGAGGCCAGAACAAGTATAGGCGATAGTAGATTGGATGGCCTGCACATTGTCTCCCACCCGGTCGACTGCTGAAAGCTCAGAGTTAGCACCTGCAGCCCATGGCCATCTGTCTCCTCACCCCCTTGCAAATCAGCCAAGCAGTCTGAGCCACAAGTCATGCAGCAGTCTCTTATGCTTTTTGATGGCTCTGCTGGCTGGGTTTCCATGGGCCATCCACCTAGCCCTGCCCCAGAAGTGGAAGAGATTGAGTGCACTTATGTGTCAAGATGTGGACATGCAAGGACCACCGCTGCACGTCTCTGATGATGACGAAACACAGGTGCTAAATGCTGTGGCTTTCGGCAGTGTGCAGACCGGCAAGGAGGGCAGGGTTGAGGAGTGGGTGGAAGATGATGTGGAGTATGATGAGGTCCTAGATCCCACATGGAATGAAGGTCATGCGAGTGACGTGTACAGTTTGGAGGAAGAGGCGGTGGTCGCACAGAGGCACCAACACAGCATAAGAGGGAGCAGGGTGCAAAAGTTGAGCAGCCGTCCCCTAAACGGTACGCCTGCTACAGCCCACCGCACCCAGGGACCGAGAACACCAAAGTCAGCTCCAAGGAGTTCCCTGGCGTGGCAGTTCTTCAGACAAAGTTGTGACGACAAGACACGAGTGGTTTGCATGCTGTGCAATCAGAGCCTGAAGCAAGGCATAAACGTGCTAAATCTGAGCACAACCTGCATGACCAGGCATCTACCTGCAAAGCACGAGCTGCAGTGGAGTAAGCACCTCAAAAACCAAGAAAGATCTCAGGCTCCTCCTGCTGTCATTCCATCTGGTGGAGATGGATAGTTTTAAAAACCTGATGTATGTGGTTCCCAGCCGCCACTACTTTTCCAGGCGAGCCATCCTTTCCCTGCACAACCAATTGGCGGACAAAATCGGGTGTGCACTGCGCAACTCCATCTGTGGCAAGGTCCACATAGCCACAGATACGTGGACCAGTAAACACGGGCAGGGACACTATATCTCCCTAACTGCACACTGGGCAAATGTAGTGGCGGCTGGGCCTGAGGCGGATAGCAGTTTGGCGCATGTCTTTCCGCCACCGAGGATTACAGGGCATTTCTCTTTGCCTCCTGTTGCCTCCTCCTCTACCACCACCTCATCCAGGCAGCGTAACACCTTCACCACCAACTTCAGCATAGCCAGGGGGAAACGACAGCAGGCTGTTTTAAAACTCATATGTTTGGGGGGAAAATCCCACACCGCACAGGAGCTGTGGACGGGCATGGAACAACAGACCGATGAGTGATGGTTGTTGCCACTGAGCCTTAAGCCCGGCCTGGTGGTGTGCGATAATGGGCGAAATCTCATAGCAGCTCTGGGCCTAGCCGGTTTTCCGCACATCCCTTGCCTGGCGCATGTGCTGAATTTGGTGGTGCAGAAATTCCTGAAAAACTACCCAGATATATCAGAGCTGCTGCAGAAAGTGCGGGCCGTCTGTGCGCGCTTTCGGCGTTCTCACCCTGTTGCTGCTCGTCTGTCTGTGCTGCAGCATAACTTCTGCCTTCCCGCTCACCGCCTCACATGCAACGTGCCCACAAGGTGGAACTCCACCTTGCACATGCTGGAGAAACTGTGCGAGCAGCAGCAGGCGATAGTGGAGTTTCAGATGCAGCACGCACGGGTCAGTCGCTCTGCGGAACAGCACCACTTCACCGCCAATGAATGGGCCTCCATGCGAGACCTGTGTGCCATTTTGCACGGTTTCGAGTATTCCACCAACATGGCCAGTGCCGATGATGCCTTAATACGCCATTCTCACCTTCACCGCCTCATGAGACTGTGCGAGCAGCAGCAGGCTGTGCAGGAGGGGGGCCGGCAGCAAGCTGTTACTTACCTTTACAGCAGCTCCGGAGGTGACCGGAGCTGCTGTAAAGGTAACAGCTTGCTGCCTGCCCCCAACAGGACCGCCAGGCTTGTAATGAGCCCGGCGGTCCTGGTCTGTATTATGGCAATGTAAGTTGCCGTAGTACAGACAGTGACTCGAGTATAAGCCGAATGGGACTTTTTCAGCACAAAAAATGTGCCGAAAAACTTGGCTTATACTTGAGTATATACGGTATGTTCTTCCTAAACTAAATTCAAAGATTCCATCTAGTGCTATTTTATGTTTTTATGTATTTTATGTTATTTCAAGTGATTTCACTATCCACATTTGTTTGCAGGACACTTTTCCTACTCTTACCCCCATTTTACTTCCTTTTGCAGCCCTCTAGCCCTTTCCAGAACTTTTTTAGAGGCATTTTAGTGCCCAAAAGTTTGAATCCCCATTGACTTCAATGGGGTTCAGGATCGGGTTCGGGGTCAAGTTCGAATATCCAGGTGTCCGCTCAACAATAAATATAAGCCTTTGTGTCTTATTAAAAAAAAAAAAAAATACAAATCAAACAACATCAGTTGCATCCACACTAAAATGCAGTATACTAAACCACTGCACACAGGAGGGGAGTTGCTTTAGTGGCATAACCTATGCAAACACAGCAACAAAATGAAAGATACAGGGCAAACAAGCAAGCATACAAACACAGAAATGAGACACAGACAAAAACACAAACATTAGGACAGAGAGACAGAAAGAAGATCTGGAACAGACAGTCGAATTAGAGCTTAGCAACAGCTTCAATAACCCCACTGCATGAAAATTCAACTCTATGCCACTAAAACAATTATACCTTAATTATAACTAAAAAAAAACCTTACAAGAAAATAAAACAAAAAGTCCTTGTCTGAGATAAATATTACACAGCTTTAAAAGCAGCAGAGGTCACGGAGGAGTGATAGAGTACTGGTAGAAGCACAATCATAGCAAAACAGCCACGGAATGAAACACAGAGGAACTGGGTAAGGCAGCGGTGGCATATGATGCTATGATGAGCATATGATGAGACCTCTAGAGATGGATTCATGTCAAAGCCTAGAAAGCTATGAGAATAAAAAATAGGAAGAGATGATCCTCTATTCAACTTTCAAATGCAAGAAAAGTTGGGTTGGCAGAGACTCCAAAGTGTTTACACCCCTCTAGCATTTCATCTTGCACATGAATCATATGGGGAAAACGCTTTCTAATTGTTCAGGGATGGATAATCAAGGACCATCAGCGGTATCTTGATTAACACACAAATAGTATCATGAAATGAGATTAATGAACGTGCAGAGTAAATCCTTGAAACTAAAATTAAACAAATGTTCATTGGAAAATAAATAAAGGGATGGAAACAAATGTCAACCTAGCGTTAAAACGTTAGAACTGTACAATATCAAACTGCATGCATATCTGTCAATCTTCCCTGCCCACCTTCTGAGACAGAAGAGGACAGACTTCACTGGCCATAGTTCAAAGGGCAGGTCCACCTGTGGGTCCATTAAACTGCTCTGTGCATGGCCCAAGTGCCCTGTCCCTCTGTACTCAGGGCCTTTGTTTGCTGAGACAGTAAAATAGGAGCCATACCCCAGGAAACTGAGAATTGTTGGCACCTATGGTTCAGGTAGGTCAGGACTGTTTCAACCAAATCAGCACACTTAGCACCTATAATTAATGATGTCGGTGTTTGGTCTAAAATGGATTAAAGAATCAAGCAAGCCAATACAACTTGTGCTACGTGACCAGTGAAAAAAGTAATTTTGTTGTTTGCTTAGAACGTTAGTCCTGTGAAGTTTTCAGATGCAAGTTGCAAATCATTGTGAATGATTAAAAATTAGAAAAAGGAATGTTTCTCGTTTCTAGAAACATGCAACTAAAAACCCAAAGTAAATAGAATTCAGTATTATGATTGACATATCGTTGAGGTACATTAGTGAGAGGTTGTCATATTGCAAGCTTGCAGGGAACTCTGAAATCCAACTGTAACCACTTTGTTTCTGCCTGTCAAAGCAGGTTCAACATGCCCTATATTCATTGTATCAAGTCCTGTAGAAATAGTTGACAGCAAATAAATAAAGGAGAATGGATGAAGAGGGAATTGCATCACTAGAATAAGTGGCAACTTAGGTGGCTGGAACAGAATTTTATTTATCAGCCAGTCACGTTTCTGATACAACAGGCAAGGAAAGAATTAGTCACTGTATGTTTTCCTGCAACATTTGCTTTGCAGCCCAATAGCACCTTTCAACCAAAGACAAGTCTCCTCTCTTTTACTCTATGCAAGCCTATCCCTTAAATAGGGGCAAGGCTGGAGGAGAGAAATGACAGTGACATATTGAGTAACCCAAGGTAAAAAATGAAATGGCACAAACTAGTTCAGCACACACCTGGTTCCGCAGTGTCCTAAGCACTACCAACAAGTGCATACAGAATAGAGCAAGCACTCAAAGGGTGTGTTAGGAAACCTTATTCTACCCACTCAAACCAAAGTTTCAGTTATCTGTTCTCAATTGCAGAGCTGGTCTCCAGCGTTCCACACTGCCTCTTTAGCTGAGATCATCGAGATCGATGATCTCAATCAATCTAATGCTTTGCTGTGGGTAACCACTGGGAGCCTAGTGCGCATGTATGAAAAACGGTGCTGTGCTAATGGTGGAGTCTTACTCCTCAGTGTTTGCAGAAGTGCATCTAGTGGCTGTCACTATGACAGCCAGCAGTGGCAGGTTAATCCTGCAATGAAAACATGGCCATTCCCGTAGAATTGCAGTGTTTTCAGCTGAATAGTTAAAAGAGAGTAGGACGGACAAGTGGTCTAGGAGCGTATAAAGTCCCTTTAATTCGGCTTTATCACTGCAACCGAAGAGGGAATAATTTTCAGATGCCAAGACCATTCCTAAACAGATAATAAATAAATCTTGGACTGCGTCAGGTTACTAATTGCAGATTTTAGTGATTACATGTGTGTCAGTTCCTCTTCATGCATGTCATTGCCACATACGTGACATTTCCTCTTTTTAACGGTCAGTCATGCTCGTTTACAATATGCATTTTGTTAGCTTTTTTGTCTTTATAGGAGACTATTGGATGTGTTTACCAGTTAGACAGACAACCAAAAAAAAAAGTAGAAGGGAAAGAAATCTCTAAAAGCAGTTGTGAAAAATAAGAAGAGACATACACTGAGCAGTCACAAAATTCCTGCCTAATATCATGTAGATCCCCCTCGTGAGATCAAAACAGCTCTAATGCATCGAGGCATGGATCCAAGGTTTCCCAGCAGAACATGGCCTACTCTAGAGTATAACACTGCCTTCTTCCCATAGTGCATTCTGCTGCCATCACTTCCCCAGGTAAACGCTGCATTCACAGACACCCGACTAGCCACCTGACCTAAAAGAAAACGTGATTCATCAAACCAGGCAATCTTCTTCCATTGCTCCATGGTCCAGTTCTGTTTCTCGCATCCCCATTTAAGGTGCTTTGGGTAGTGGACAGGGGTCATCATGTGCAGTCTGACCTGTCTGCGACTATGCAGCCTCATATACAGCAAACTGCAATACACTGTGTTTTCTGACACTTTTCTATCAGAGTCAGCATTACGTTTTTCAGCAATCTAAGCTACAGTTCTTCTGAGCTACAGTTCTTCTGTGTGATTGGACCAGAGAAGCTAGCCTTTGTTCACCACGTGCATCAATGAGCCTTAGGCACCCATGACTCCGATGCCAGTTCACCTAATGTCTTTACTTTCACCACTGCATACCATGTACACCCAACAAGACTTGCTGTTTTGGTGATGCTCTGACACAGTTGTCTGGCCATCACTATTTGACCCCTGTCAAAGTAACTCAGATCTTTTTGTTTGTCAATTTTTCTGGCTTTCGACTGATGAAATTCAAGAACTAACTGTTCACTTGGTGCCTAATATATCCCATTCCCGCCACTGTAACGATATAATCGATGTTATTCATTTCACCTGTCATTGGTTTTTATGTTGTGGTTGATCAGTGAAATTTTAGGCAAAGGTTACTGTGCTATGGCTGAAGTTAGAACTAGGGTTAGTATCAGGGTAGTGTAGGGTAGTTAAGGTGGAATGATTACTATTATGCAAGCATTGAGTTACAGTCCTATGTAGTAGCTATATCAGCTGCCACCACTGATTCCTTCCAGGAGTCTAACTCCCACTAATCATAGGCAGACCAGTGTGTCACCTGTCTCCATGCAGCACGGAGATAGAATACATGATCTGCATGATATCATGAGTTAACAATGATGTCTTCGATGTCTGATCACACCGGTTTGTTGTCTTCTTTTTTTAACATTTCATTAGGTAGCAGTAGATATAAACAGAAGACAAGCTGGTGAGAACGTCTTATTTACATAACAATATTGACTGTATAAATATTTGCCATATTCGAGCAAAGTTTGAGAAAACTGTTTACTTTAACTACTTGATAATTCAGATCTTCTTCAGTACACATTAAGCATGTCTAAATATTCTGAATACACGAACGTGTGTGGACAGGTTCCCTTCATATACTTGAAAATGACCCCCAAAAAGTATGTCCCAGGACATACTTGAAAACGAGAGAAATCTCATACTATCCATCCTGGTAAAATATTTTATAAATAAATGTAAAGAGCAACCACAAAGTTTTAAGACCCCCTCATGTGTGTTAAAAATGTTAAAGAAAATTTTTAAGTAGCTGCCTTCTTCTAACATTGTTCACATTGATTTTTCTTACACATTAATTTACACTCAATACCCCATAATGACAAGACAACTGATTTTTGAAAACATATTAAAACATACAAATTTATTCAAAAGAAGAAAAAACTGAAATATCACATTGGCATAAGTATTCAGACTCTTTACTGTAACACTTTAAAAAATGTTCGCTCAGCTTGAACCAGTTTCTCTGCATCATCTTTGAGATTAAATTTTGGGGTCCAACTGTGGCAAATGCAGTTGATTTAGAAAGGCACACATCAGCCTATATAATGTCTCACGGTTGTAAATACATATCAGCGTAAAAATATTCGGGCTGCGTTGAACATTCCAAAGAGCATAGTGGCTTTTATAATTCGTAAATGGAAGAAGTTTGGACAGTCAAACTGACCTATCAGGGGAGAATGGCCTTGGTAAGACCAAAAGCCTGATGGTCACTCTACAGAGATCATGTGTGGAAATGGGAGAAACTTGCAGAAAAACAACCATCAGAGCAACACTCCACCGACCAGGCCTTTATGACAAACAAGACAGAATCCTCTCCGCACTGCAAAGTACATGAAGACTGGCTTCGAATATGCAAAAAAAAAAAAAACCTGAAGGACTCCCAAACTGTACCCTACTCAAACCACGCACTGCTCATTACATGTGCACCACCTTTGCAATGGTGAAGCATGGTGGTGGTAACACCATGCTTCAGGGTGTTTTTCAGCAGCAGGGACTGAGACTGGTCAGGGCTGAGGAAAAGCAGAATGCAGCAAAATACAGTGATATCGCTAATGAAAGCCTGGTCCGGAGCAAACAGGACCTCAGACTGGACTAAAGGTTCATCTTCCAACAGGAGATGCTGGTAGAACTGCAACGGGGCAAGAGATGCAGTAAGAAATGCGACAGACACTAGATGCAGCAAGAAATGTAGCTAGGCTGGAGGTGGAGCAAAAAACACAACAAGGCTGGAGGTGCTGCAGAAACCATAATGGGGCAGGCAGTGCGGCGAGAATCGCAATGGGGCAGAATATGCACCAAGGTGCCCCGAGAATGAAGTGCAACAAGGCAGAAGATGCAGCAAGAACTGCAAAGGGACTGTACATGCAGTCAGAATTGCAATCACTACAGTGATATTTCTTTTTCCATGATGTTTAGACTGACCTTAGCCCATATTTATATTTATTTTTATTTAGACAACAGTTCTATAAGATATAAATTATCTTTTTATTAAGATATCCTTAGCTGTTTAGCTTGGGAATTACCTGATATTAAGATTGGAACAGTTGTAATAATGTAAATTATATGTTTGTTATTGTCACACTTGTCTTTGTCTTGTATGTAAATTTCACCATTAAAAAAAAAAAAGAATTGCAATGAGAACAGGGTGGGCCATGCAATGAGCACTGCAACAGGGCAGGACATGCAATGAGAACTGCAGCAGGGCAGCAGAGAAAGCTAGGACTAAGACTGTACAGATGAGAATGGAAGAATAACAAAGTGTGTGTCTCTGAACAGAAAACTTAAAAATATTAAAGGGTTGGAGGCAGAGATTATTATTATTATATTATTTATATAGCGCTATCACATTCCATAGTGCTGTACAATGGGTGGACTAACAGACATGTAATTGTAATCAGACAAAGGGACGTACAGGAACAGAGAGGTGGAGGGCCCTGCTCAATGAGCTTATATGCTACAGGGAGTGGGGTATAGTGACACAAAGGGTAAAAGTAGGGGCATGAAGTAGGTTGTTAGAAAAGTATTCACTGAGGGCTTAGTAGGTAATTTTTGACAATTGCAGGAGAGGAGTCATGGAGGGTGGGGGATAAAAAGCTGCTAACAGTATAATTGATATGCTTTCTTGAAGAAGTGAGTCTTCAATGATTTTTTGAATGAGTGGAGACTGGGTGAAAGTCTTAAAGAGAGGGAAAGGGAGTTCCACAGAAGAGGTGCAGCCCTGGAGAAATCTTGGAGGCGAGCATCACAGGTGGGAGTACAGACAGGGGATAGACATAGGTCATTGGTAGAGCGCAGGGGCCTCGACGGGACATACTTGTGTATTAGGGGGGGCAGGTAGGTTGGAGCAGCATTATGTAGGGACTTGTAAGCAAGCACCAGAATCTTAAATTGAGCCATATATCTAACTGGAAGCCAATGCAGGGACTGATGGTTCAAGAGATGTTGAGAAGAGCAAGAATACAAAAGACAGAAAGAGCTGCAATGGGACCGGAAAGGCTGCTAGAATATGAAATGGCTTTAAAAGGAAGAAATGTGATTTGGCAGGCAAACGGACATCAATAAATGTAAGTGTACTAGTAATGTAAACCTGCATGAACCCTGTCCAACAGGTGAACCTTAAGTTGTCATTCATACAGCATGCATTAGTGATGGCTAATCTCTAACTCTCCAGCTACTCTGCATCACTGATAGGGGCTCTCTAACATTCAATACTCAGTACGGAGTATCAGTCATAGCTACCCACTGGCACCGCAGCTACTCTGCATCACTGATAGCTACTCTCTGGCCCTCCAGCTATTCCGCGCCATTGACCGCTACCCTATGGCACTCCAGCTACTTGTTATCACTAATATCTACACTATGGCACCTTAGCTACTCTGCATCACTGATAGCGAACCTCTGGCACTCAATGTATACTCCATATCAGTGATAGCCACCCTCTGGCACTTAATGTATACACCATACGAGTGACAGCTACCCTCTGGCACGCAATGTATATATATTTTCCATACCAGTAATATCCACCCTCTGGCACTCAATGTATACTCCATATCAGTGATAGCTACCCTCTGGCACACAATGTATACTCCATATCAATGATAGCTACCCTCTGGCACGCAATATATATATATTCCATACCAGTAATAGCCACCCTCTGGCACTCAATGTATACGCCATACCGGTGATAGCTACCCTCTGGCACACAATGTATACTCTATACAACTGATAGCTACCCTCTGACACTATAATCCATTTCAGTGATAGCCACCCTCTGGCACGCAATGTATATATATTTAAATACAAGTGATAGCTACCCTCTGGCACTCAATGTATACTCCATAGCAGTGATAGCCACCCTCTGGCACTCAGTGTATACTGCCCTCTGGCACTCAGTGTATACTCCATACCAGTGTATACTGCCCTCCGGCACTCAGTGTATACTCCATACCAGTGATAGCTACCCTCTGGTACTCAATGTATACTGCCCTCTGGCACTCAATGTATACTCCATACCAGTGTATACTGCCCTCTGGCACTCAGTGTATACTCCATACCAGTGATAGCTACCCTCTGGCACTCAGTGTATACTCCATACCAGTGATAGCTACCCTCTGGCACTCAATGTATACTACCCTCTGGCACTCAGTGTATACTGCCCTCTGGCATTCAGTGTATACTGCCCTCTGGCATTCAGTGTATACTGCACTCTGGCACTCAATGCATACTCCATACCAGTGATAGCTACCCTTTGGCACTCAGTGTATACTACCCTCTGGCACCCTGTGTGTACTGCCCTCTGGCACCCTGTGTATACTGCCCTCTGGCACCCAGTGTATACTGCCCTCTGGCACCCAGTGTATACTGCCCTCTGGCACTCAGTGTATACTCCAAACCAGTGATAGCTACCCTCTGGCACTCAGTGTATACTACCCTCTGGCACTCAATGCATGCTGCCCTCTGGCACTCAATGCATGCTCCATACCAGTGATAGCTACCCTTTGGCACTCAGTGTATACTACCCTCTGGCACCCAGTGATAGCTACCCTCTGGCACCCTGTGTATACTGCCCTCTGGCACCCAGTGATAGCTGCCCTCTGGCACCCAGTGATAGCTGCCCTCTGGCACCCAGTGATAGCTGCCCTCTGGCACCCAGTGATAGCTGCCCTCTGGCACCCAGTGAAAGCTGCCCTCTGGCACTCAGTGTATACTGCCCTTTGGCACTCATACTGCCCTCTGGCACCCAGTATACTGCCCTCTGGCACCCAGTGATAGCTGCCCTCTGGCACCCAGTGACTGCCCTCTAGCTGCCCTCTGGCACCCAGTGTATACTGCCCTCTGGCACCCAGTGATAGCTGCCCTCTGGCACCCAGTGATAGCTGCCCTCTGGCACTCAGTGTATACTGCCCTCTGGCACCCAGTGATATACTACTGCCCTCTGGCATACTGCCCTCTGGCACCCAGTGTATACTGCCCTCTGGCACCCAGTGATAGCTGCCCTCTGGCACCTCAGTGTAGCTGCCCTCTGGCACTCAGTGATAGCTGCCCTCTGGCACCCAGTGATAGCTGCCCTCTGGCCCTCTGGCACCCAGTGTATACTGCCCTCTGGCTCTCAGTGATAGCTGCCCTCTGGCACCAAGTGATAGCTGCCCTCTGGCACCTAGTGATAGCTGCCCTCTGGCACTCAGTGATAGCTGCCCTCTGGCACTCAGTGATAGCTGCCCTCTGGCACTCAGTGTATCCTGCCCTCTGGCACTCAGTGCATACTGCCCTCTGGCACTCAGTGCATACTGCCCTCTGGCACCCAGTGCATACTGCCCTCTGGCACCCAGTGCATACTGCCCTCTGGCACTCAGTGTATGCTGCCCTCTGGCACCCAGTGATAGCTGCCCTCTGGCACCCAGTGATAGCTGCCCTCTGGCACCCAGTGATAGCTGCCCTCTGGCACCCAGTGATAGCTGCCCTCTGGCACTCAGTGTATACTGCCCTCTGGCACTCAGTGTATACTGCCCTCTGGCACTCAGTGATAGCTACCCTCTGGCACCCAGTGATAGCTGCCCTCTGGCACTCAGTGTATACTACCCTCTGGCACTCAGTGTATACTACCCTCTGGCACCCATTGTATACTACCCTCTGGCACTCAGTGTATGCTACCCTCTGGCACTCAGTGTATGCTACCCTCTGGCACCCAGTGTATACTACCCTCTGGCACCCAGTCTATACTACCCTCTGGCACCCAGTCTATACTACCCTCTGGCACCCAGTGTATACTACCCTCTGGCACCCAGTGATAGCTACCCTCTGGCACTCAATGTATGCTACCCTCTGGCACTCAGTGATAGCTGCCCTCTGGCACCCAGTGATAGCTGCCCTCTGGCACTCAGTGATAGCTGCCCTCTGGCAATCAGTGTATACTGCCCTCTGGCACTCAGTGTATACTGCCCTCTGGCACCCAGTGATAGCTACCCTCTGGCACCCAGTGATAGCTGCCCTCTGGCACCCAGTGATATACAGTGATAGCTGCCCTCTGGCACTCAGTGTATACTACCCTCTGGCACCCAGTGATAGCTACCCTCTGGCACCCTGTGTATACTGCCCTCTGGCACCCAGTGATAGCTGCCCTCTGGCACCCAGTGATAGCTGCCCTCTGGCACCCAGTGATAGCTGCCCTCTGGCACCCAGTGATAGCTGCCCTCTGGCACTCAGTGTATACTGCCCTCTGGCACCCAGTGATAGCTGCCCTCTGGCACCCAGTGATAGCTGCCCTCTGGCACTCAGTGTATACTGCCCTCTGGCACTCAGTGATAGCTGCCCTCTGGCACCCAGTGCATACTGCCCTCTGGCACTCAGTGTATACTGCCCTCTGGCACCCAGTTACTTTCTATCATTGATTGATAGCCTCTGGAAGGCTTGGCTGCAGACTACAATTCCCATAATGCTCTGGTGTCACCGTGTATCCGCTGTTGGCCTATTCGCATTGAACACACTAGCTGCGGGTGCAGTCTCAGAGACCCCCGGCTATGCCGTCCCTACCTATCTCCTCTCCCTCCACTGACGCGACCGGGCTCGTCATCATCTCTATGGTCACACGGACGGAATCCCTGCCACATCCTCCAATGGCGGCTCGGACCTCGCAGGACCAGACTGCGCATGTCAGGACACGCCCACCTCCCGACGCTCGAGGACAGTGAGTGGCATGTGCGAGAGTCTGGCTCACTGGGGCGCGCGGGAGAGTGCAATAAACATTAGAGAAGCACTCCGCACTCTAAAACTGACCCCTCCCATGGGCGCGCCATATTGCCGGAGACCCAGAACAACCCTCTGTTGACACCTAAAGATTCAAGGCTTGTAGAATCCCAAGATTGTAGCTGCTAGCAGCAACAGCTAACAGCAGGCATTCGTGGGATATGTTCTGTGTAACTGGCAGCAGTTTCATTCATTAAAATATATCAATAAAACCTCTGTCTCAGCTTAGCAATAGTGCCATTCATGGTTTTATAGCTCCCTTCTCCTCTAAAGTATTTAATTGGCAGGGTGGCCATGTCATATATTATTATTATCATTTTATTATTATTATTATTATTTTATTATTTATATAGCGCTATCAGATTCTGTAGCGCTGTACAATGAGTGGACTAACAGACATGTAATTGTAACCAGACAAATGGACGTACAGGAACAGAGAGGTGGAGGGCCCTGCTCAATGAGCTTACATAGCTCTCTGAATGTCCCAGTAAAGGGGAAGGAGGGTCACATTACACCCTAACGTATTCAGGGAGAATAGATCATTATGGGGCTGGTTGTCCCAATTCAGTTACTTTGAAATAACTGATAACTCCGCACATTGTATCAGAACTGTCCTTTAGAGTTTGCGTTGCTACCCTGACAGCTGTAAGTTCCTCATACTTTTGGAAGAGACATAAATAGTGGTGTTCAGTAGTATCTGTAAAAGTCACATATAGAATATGAGCCCATTAGGCAGAGTAGGCTTTTGTCTGCAGGTGAATACCTGATGGGGACACCTGCTCTGACTGTTTGCTGTCCAGAACAGAGGCTGCGGGGCCCTTCAGTTTGAAGGAAGCAATAGCCAGGAGAAGGGAATGTCTGGGGCCGGAATTTACAACTCAGAAATGACACACACACAGACATCCCAACATTCTAAAACTAATTTCCGGGAGGTAGCTTCACAAGGCGGACTTTATGGACATGGTGAGAGAGTGACACAGCGCGTTTCCTGATTGGTCTCACTTTGAACGCATGCTATATCATTCTCTCACTACATCTCTCTCGAGATTAGGTTCTGTCACTCCAGGTAGACGCTGGGCACTGGAGAAACCAAGTAACAAATGTGGCAGGGGCGAATTCAGCACCTAGTCCTCTCATCCATGTCTTCCCTTCCACTTCTGTCCATGTCTCTCCTCCATGTCTCATAGTCATGTGATGCCCAGCGCTCCTATGCAGAGTGGCAGGGGGATGCGCTCCCTGCTGGGATAATGCATGCAGCACCCTTATGGAGACGCACTGTAATATCCCGGAAATGTATTAATTTTTTCTTGCGCAAGAGAGAGAGAGTTCCATAGTCATTTCTAATGATTTGAAATGAGCATTGAATGCAGTTTCGTGCTACAAAAACAATAGATTTCCGGGACATTCTGTAGACTACCCGCGCGTCCTGGGGCTGCAATTAAAATGCGGGAGACTCCCGGAACATTCAGGAGAGTTGAGATGTCTGCATACACATACTGCTACACGTACTGCTACACATACTGTCACACACACACTGCTCCAAGTCCCCACACTGTTACACACATACTGTTCCTCACACTGTCACTTACATACTGCTCCCCACACTGTCACTAACATACTGCTCCCCACATTGTCACACACACACACACTCCTCACTGTCACACACACTGCTCCCCACATTGTCACACACACTGCTACACACACACTGCTCCCCACACTGTCACACACACTGCTCCCCACATTGTCACACACACTGCTACACACACACTGCTCCCCACACTGTCACTAGCATACTGCTCCCCACACTGTCACACACACACTGCTCCCCACACTGTCACACACACACTGCTCCCCACACTGTTACATACATACTGTTCCTCACACTCTTACACACACACTGCTCCCCACACTGTTACACACATACTGTTCCTCACACTGTCACTTACATACTCATCCCCATACTGTTACACACTGTTACACACACACTGATCCCCACACTGTTACACACACACTGCTCCCCACACTGTAGGTCTGGTAATAGGATAGCTGTAAGCTGTGTAGAATTACTAGTTGAATGTTGAGCAAGCTATTATGTTGTTCCTGAAAGCTGTCAGGAATGGAGAGGTGAGAGATGGGAACAGTGACAGCAAGCAGTGATGTCTGCTAATTAAAATAAATATATATATATATATATATATATATATATATATATATATATATATATATATATATATATATATATATATATATATAGTTAATACAATGCTAAACAAAAATCTGCACACCAGTCAAGCCATAAGACTTGCTTTTCCCACAGAAATCCCAAATCAGCAGTGATGTTACAACTGCAAAGGATTCTGGGTGGGCATATGCAAATTAGTTTAACAAAGAATCACATCATATATATATAGTTTTTGCCTGCTTCGGTATGATCCTGACACATTCTCGAATGAATATAGACAGTGAGTTGTATCTTGTTTTTCAGCTTAGTTTCATGGTAATATGCACCAATATTAAAGCATAGGTTTATATCTCTTGATAAATCAGAGGTTCTGATACCACAATTGTTGGGCATATCTGCTAAACACTCATTGATTGGGAGAAGGTGCATTTAGGGGGGAAGAGAGTTAGGGTGTGTCAGTGACTGTGTGTATGGGTCAGTTATTGCATCTATATCCATATTAATTTATTACAGGCATTAATAAAGCACCAACATATTCCACAGCGCTGTACAATTGGGAAAAAGACAATACAATATAAACAGAGCAATAGAGGGCCTTGCCTGTGAGCTTACAATTTAAAGGTAAAATGGGGAGTTGAGAGAAGAGGTAGCAGATGAATTTGGAGGTGATGGCAAAGATAATTAATACTATGATTGCAGTAACTAATAACATGTGAAGGGAATAAGGATGGGTCTGACTGTGATTCAAAACATCTGGAACAACAAGCTATATATTTAGAAGGAACCAGGGTGGGTGGGTAGTGCTCTGTAAAGTAAAAAACATTACAGACATATTACAGTAGTAAACATGGTAGCATTATTATAGTAAATCAATAATGTAGTAACAAAGTTGAAATAAATCCGGTGGAGTAGCTTCCAAATTCCAGTCTGTACCTTAAAGTTGCAGTGTAGTGACTTTGTTGCAGATGGGTTGTGAAATATGAGTCAGTACATGTGTCAGTAAGTGTATATCTTTATTGTCCAATGTGTGTGCATGTTTTAGTGGGTGTGAGTATATCCATGTGCGGCAGTGAGTGTGTGCTAAAGGAACACTATAGGGTCAGGAACACAAACATGTATTCCTGACACTGTAGTGTTAAAATCACCATCTAGTCCCCATGTCGTCACCCGCCCTCCTCCTCCCTTTCCCTTTTATTCAAGTCTGCTGCTACTGGTTCTGCCCCTGATCCGCCTGCTTGGCTGACATAATCAGAAGTGTTTATCAAATCCAATCACAATGCTTTTCCAACTGAGCTTGTCAAAGAGGCAGATCAGGAGCAGAGATGGCACAAGCCAAAAACAGCCCTGGCCAATCAGCATCAGATATGTATTGAATCAATGCATCTCTATGATGAAAGTTCAGTGTCTGCTTTCAGAGGGAGGAGACATTGAATGTCAGCCACACTGTGCAGCACAGCCCCAGAAAGCACCTCCAGTAGCCATCTGAGAAGTAGCCAATGGAGGTTTCCCTAGGCTGTAATGTAAACATTGCCTTTTCTCTGAAGAAAAACAGTGTTTATTGAAAAAAGCCTGAAGGTAATGATTATACTCACCAGAACAAATACAATAAGCTGTAGTTGTTCAGGCGACTATATATACTGGAGTGCATCCATCCCTTAAATAGTTCCTTTGCGCTATACACAAGCTGAACTAGTTTTAATCAATACTTGTATAAATATATATACACATTAATATGTATGTATAGTAATATATGTGTAATTATGTTAAAGGGTACTTGTCGGTACCTGCAACGTGTAATGTTTAGAAAGAGCATAAAATGTAATCTATAGCTACATAGCAGAAAAGAGACTTGCATCCATCAAGTTCAGCCTTCCTCACATTTGTTTTTTGATGTTGATCCAAAAGTACGCAAAAAAAACACAGTTTGAAGCACTTCCAATTTTGCAACAAACGAGGAACAAAATCCTTCTTGACCCCAGAATGGCAGTCAGATTTATCCTTGGATCAAGAAGCTATTACCCTACATTGAAAGATTATATCCTTGAATATTCTGTTCTTGCAAGTATGCATCTAGTAGCCGTTTGAACATCTGTATGGACTCTGATAAAACCACTTCTTCAGGCAGAGAATTCCACATCCTTATTGTTCTTACAGTAAAAAAACCTTTCCTTTGCCTTAGACGAAATCTTCTTTCTTCCAGTCTAAATGCATGACCTCGTGTCCTATGTAAAGTCCGGTTTGTGAAGAGATTTCCACACAATAGTTTGTATTGACCCCTGATATATTTGTATAATGTTATCATATCCCCTCTGAGGCGACGTTTTTCTAAACTAAAGAGGTTTAAATTTGTTAACCTTTCTTCATAGCCGATATGTTCCATTCCTTTTATTAATTTTCTAGCCCGCCTCTGCACTTTTTCTAGTGCCATAATATCCTTCTTTAGAACAGGTGCCCAGCATATTCAACATGTGGTTTTACCAGTGATTTATAAAGAGGCAAAATGATATTCTCATCCCGAGAATGAATGCCCTTATTCATGCATGACAATACCTTACTTGCCTTGGCCACTGCTGATTGACATTGCACATTGTTGCATAGTTTGTTGTCTATAACAATTCCCAAGTCCTTTTCATGTGTTGTTATCCCTAATTCGCTTCCATTAAGGGTATACGTTGCTTGTGCTTTCTTTACGCCAAAGTGCATAACTTTGCATGTTTCAACACTAAATTTCATCTGCCATTTTAGTGCTCAGTCCCCCAGTCTATCTAAATCCCTCTGCAGCAAAGTAATATCTTGCTCACATTGTATTACTTTACAGAGTTTTGTGTCATCTGCAAACACTGAAACATGACTTTCAATGCTTTTTTCAAGATCATTTATAAACATGTTAAATAGAAGGGGTCCCAGAATAGGACCCTGAGGGATACCACTTGTCACCTCTGTCCAGCTTGAAATTTTACCATTAATGACAACTCTTTGTACTCTGTTTTTAAGCCAATGTTCTATCCAAGAACAAGAATTTTCATCTAGACCGATTTCTTATCTAACTAATTAGATTACACTAATCTATTGTGTGGAACTGTATCAAATGCCTTGGCAAAATCAAAATAGATCACATCCACTGCAACACCCTGATCTATACTTCTACTTACTTCTTCGTAGAATGCAATCAAGTTAGCTTGAAACGACCTGTGCTTCATAAAACCGTGCTACCTATACATTGTGCTTCCACATTTGCTAGTAGATCTATAGATTAGGAGAATATACTCTTTAAAATAGGTCTTTCTTCGATCTGCTTCTTAATTCTTCTGCATTACCATTTAAATACATGTCTACATTCAAATACACCAATGCATTAAAATTACCAACTACACATAACTACACCTGTGCATTCAAATGTCAGCACTGCATTCACACACACCTATGCCACACAAAAACATTCCTGAATATAAACAATATAAACAATCCATTGTGTCATAGAAAAATGTCATGCATTTAAAATGATGTCAGGGTGCAAATAAAGCAACAAATGAAAACATTTTTGCTAATTATTAGATGTCAAAGTTTTAGCAACATTTTTGTAAATTTTCCCCAAAGTGTCCCTGGAGGTTTTTTTCTTTCAGATCTTGGCAGCTATGACTGATACACACATACAAAGAAATACATACACATATAGACATGAACGCAGACATTTACACACACTGCTATAGATGTGCAAAGACTACACACTATATGTATGTATATACATCAATTTCTATCATATCTAAACTGTCAAGTTGTTTTCATTAGTTTGGAAGGGGAAGAGATTGGGAGGGCTCACAATCTCATAAAACACAAACGTGCGTGCATCGATGAGGCATGCACTGTTGTGTCAATCGTGTCAGCATAGGAGACGGAGCTGTAAACATGCTACGCCTGATGATTGTTGATATCTGTTAGAACACCACACCGACACGCAAGCCCATAGGAAGCAGACCAGATTAGCATCCACTGTAAGGTAGGAAGCCCTCTGTGGTTGTGGCCGCGCCAATTAGGTACGGTCACATGATTGTGCCTCTCCGGTGCCATGACGGGCAGCAATTAAACTGCCTTTGCTTTCTTAGGATTGACAGATTTATAGTTGAGAAAAAAATAACTAAAAATGAGATATAAAAGTTTTGGCAATGGGGGCGGAGCCTGACGCTCAAGCGAGATAGACGTGCAAGCCAAGAGCTCCTAAGTCCGGAGCCCAAATTCCAGGTATAACACCCGACCACCCGATTACACAGACTGCTACACGCAACGATCGAGATGAGGAGACTGCAAGGCACCCGGGGTTACCCGACACTTGGGTCCCCGGCGCTAGGCGGACCAAATCGTGGCCAGCGGCCTGTGCGGGTCGGAGCCGAGGAGAGAGACGGCCGCTCTCCCGGTTCTCTGGAGGACAAGGGGGCACTCCCAAAACACCGCCCCCCCATGGACCGGTGGGGGTTATCCCGGTCCGTGAGACCGCTTCTGTGAGCCCTGCAAAACCTTCACGCCACACGGGTATGCAGAAACCCAAGATGGCGGCGCCACTGGGCTCTACAAGACGAGGCCAGACGGTGCCACTGCCTACCCCAGAAGGCCCCAAGACGGAGGTACCAGACACCCTGAGAGCCATACTCAATTGCTTCTGGGCCATACTGCTCAACCGAGTAAGGCTAGTAGCGGCCACACAGGCACTAGACAAGGGAGACCGGGCACGTAACTTAGAACGGACCAGGAGGTCTCCCACGGGCCAACAGATACCCCGCACTACCCCGATCCCACTAAAGCGAAAACTCCAGAAACTATATTATCGGCTAAAACAGAAAGCCGTGGACAGACACCCTGCCCAACGCTGCATTGGAACGCAGCGCCCCATCGCACCAGCCACGGTCCTAGACAACATGACAAAAGCAACAAGACAGCCTCTCAGTCGCCCCACAAATCGACCAGTGACAGACAGTCACTCACCAAACGCAAAAACCTTGGACTGGCAAACTACTGCCATGCTGGACAGACCAATAAACCCAGAGCGTCAGCTGAGAGGACAAAGACCAAAGGACGTGTGGAACTGGGGCCATGCCTAAATAATCCACCACCTCATGGGACATTGTAACAATCTGCAGAACAGGACTCTGATTCCCTCATTCAGCGAGTATACAGCTAATATGTTTTATTGCATTTTGTCACTAGTTACCTAACATAGCCGATAACATGTGGAGCGCAGTCTTGAAAATAAACCCTGGTCCAGTACAAAGCGGTGATCGCATGTTAATGCATAACATATGAACCAAGCGGGGATAATTTAATCTACAAAACTGTGTTTCAATCTATTTCTGTTAGCTATGGTTTACTTTCAGTCTAGACAGTACAACCTATGGTATATATCAGGGCCGGACTGGGAAGAAAATTCGGCCCGGGCATTTTTTAATTACAGTGGCCCACTACAAAGGGGGAGGGGCAAGATAGGGTGTGTTTTGTCATCACCAATGACAAGCACGCCCCATCACAAAGTGAGCATGTTGGTTCAATGCTCTTCCAGGGTAGACCATGCGCAGAGCTCTGCTGAAGAGCTCTGGCATGAGAAAAAGACCCTGTATTTGTTCTGCACAGCGCTAGCAAATTCAATAACATGCTTGCACTGTGTTTGCTTGAAATTTGTCTCTGGTGTCTCCATAGTTGGGATACCAGGAGACAAAAATGCCAGAAAAGCATATTGTGCAGTGTGTGTGAGGTGTGTAGTGTGTTAGTGATGGGTGCTGTGTTTGCATGAGGGTGCTATCTGGGTAAGGGTGCTGTGTGTGTGTGCTGTGTTTGCGTGAGGGTGCCATGTGCGTATGAGGAAGCTGTGTGTGTCAGGGGTGCAGTGTGTGTGTGTGTTGGTGTTGTAAGTGTTAGGGGTGCAGTGAGTGTGTGCTGTGTGTCAGGGGTGCAGTGAGTGTGTGCTATGCGTGTCAGGGGTGCAGTGAGTGTGTGTGTGTTAGGGTGCTGTGAGTGTCAGGGGTGCAGTGTGTGTGTGAGGGTGCTGTAAGTGTTAGGGGTGCAGTGTGTGTGTGCTGTGAGTGTCAGGGGTGCAGTTTATGTGAGTGTGTGAGGGTGCTGTAAGTGTTAGGGGTGCAGTGTGTGTGTATGTATGTGAGTGAGTGTGCTGTAAGTGTTAGAGGTTGTCAGGGTTTCTTTGCTGTTTTAAACAGCCACCCTTCCTTTTTCAGTGTCTGAGGTTTCAGCTGTAATTAACGATCAGCTCCTTCAGCATGTTGCCACGGTTACTCACCTGAGAATAGTAATCAACCCTGCTGCTAATCAGTGCAGCCTATTTAAGCAGCAAATCCCAGAACCTCCTTGCCCTTGCGTGGTTTCCTGTTCCCCAGAAGTCTCCTTGTTCCTGTGTTTCCTGTTTGCTCCTGGTTCCTGACTCCGCTGCTCTCCGTTCTCCTGATCCTGGCTCGTCTGACTACCCGCTCTGGTGACTGACCTCTGCTTGCCTCCTGGACTTTGCTTTTGGTTATTTCTTTGTTATTTATTAATAAAGGTGTTTTTGCATCTAGTTCTGTCTCTGTCTGGTTCCTGGTCCCTAAAATTACACAAGGGCCATGAATACAGATGGTACAGGCAATACACCTATACCTAACCTATTTACCCGGTGGGACCAGCAGAACCACCATTTGGACCAGTATGCCCATCTGGATCCAGGACCCAGCCAGCCTGCGATGGTGGCCGCCTCTGCCTCACTTCCTGTTCTAGCACCGGTTGTAGCCTCCAAACCTGTTGTGGCTAGAGGAATGACTGGGTCTGTCCCGCTCCCTCAGTATTTTGGGGGCAACCCAGCTCAGTGCAAAGAATTTATAAATCAGGTTAAAGGATACCTTGAAATGTTGCGCCAGGCATTTCCTACAGACAGTGACAAAGTCCAATTCATGATTTCCTTGCTGTCTGAAAAAGCCCTAGCTTAGGCAAAACCTCTGTGGGAGGCAGAGAGGCCCATCATTTACAATTATCCTGAATTTGTTGCGTCCTTTAAAAGGGTTTTTGATATTCCAGCTCGCTCCACCCCTACTGCCAACTAATGTCTAATGCTCAGGGCACGAAAACTATTGTCGAGTATGCCAGTGAATTCCGTACCATGGCAGCAGATGGTGGCTGGAACAACGAGTTTCTCGTGGCTGCCTTTGCACAGGGGCTCTCCGATGTTATTAAAAATGAGATTGCAGCCAGAGAATTACCTAAAGATCTCGAGGAACTGATATCATTTGTCATCCTTATTGACATCAGACTCCGAGAGAGATCCTCATCCAGGGAGCGCCTGCGGAGGCCTCCTGTATATTTGGCACCGAGCTTTTCCTGCCCACCCAAACCTCCCTCACCTCCCATGCCTCCTGGTCCTGAGTCCTCTGTCGGTGTGGAGCTGAGGCGGTTAGGCTTCTCACGCCTCTCTGTCGAGGAGAGAGCCTTTAGGAGGAGGGAGCGCCTGTGCCTATACTGCGAACACCACGGTCACATGTTAAAGTTTTGCCCGATTCGTCCGGTACAGGGCCCGCACCCAAGATACTGTCAGGGGCAGATCTTGGGGGGTCTTTCTGCAGACCAAGAGATAAATGAGGACAAACCCTTGGTGCCTATTATCCTCTCTTGGCCTAATTCATCCATTAAAACCCAGGCATTGCTTGATTCTGGGGCCGCAGGCTTGTTTATAGATTGTGCATTTGCATCAGAGCACTCTATACCCTTACAGCCTCGCAACTCTCCACTAGCTTTCGAAGCCATCGATGGCAGACCAATACAGCCAATCCACGTGACCCAGGAGACCGTGCCCATATCTCTGGCTGTAGGGGCTCTACATCATGAGACAATCCAATTCCAGGTCATTTCCTCTCCATATTACCAGGTTGTTTTGGATACCCTTGGCTACAGAAGCATTACCCCACAATTGATTGGCGCAAATCTGAGATATTATCTTGGTCCCAGCAATGTACATCTTCCTGTCTCTGGAAACTGGTCAAAGTTTTGGGCACAGTTTCTGCCTCTTCCTTACCCGCTGAGTAACAAGAATTCCAAGATGTATTTGACAAAGGTCAAGTTAGCGTTCTGCCGCCACACCGTCCGTATGACTGTGGTATCGAACTCCAACCTGGTGCCATTCCTCCCCGTGGCCGGATTTACCCGCTGTCTGTAGCAGAAAATCGAGCCATGGAGGATTATGTTACCGATGCGTTGTCAAAGGGATTCATTCGGAAGTCATCTTCTCCTGCCGGGGCCGGCTTTTTCTTTGTGAAAAAGAAGAGTGGTGAGTTGAGACCCTGTATCGACTATAGGGGTCTCAATCGCATTACTATTAAGAATGCCTACCCTATTCCGTTGATCACAGAGTTATTTGACCGCCTCAAGGGAGCAACGGTCTTCACTAAACTTGATCTTAGAGGGGCATATAATCTCATCTGGATAAAAGAGGGCCACGAATTGAAAACCGCATTTAACACCAGGAGCAGGCATTACGAATACCTAGTAATGCCCTTTGGTCTTTGCAATGCTCCGGCAGTTTTCCAGAAATTTATAAATGATGTCCTGCAAGATATGCTGCAGCAATGTGTGGTGGTTTATCTTGACGATATTCTTATCCATTCTACATCTCTCGAGAACCACCACGCAGACGTTTCTAGTGTTCTACAGAGACTTAGAGAAAATAATCTGTTCTGTAAATTGGAGAAATGTGAGTTCAATTGCAAACAGGTCACATTCTTGGGCTATGTTATCTCAGATGCTGGATTCTCTATGGACCCAGAGAAACTTTCTGCTGTACTAAAATGGCCTCGACCTACGGGTCTTCGCTCTATACAGCGTTTTCTTGGCTTCGCCAATTATTATCGGAAGTTCATACGCAACTTTTCTTCCTTGGTTAAACCACTCACGGATATGACCAGGAGAGATGCTGATCCACAGCATTGGTCACAGGAGGCCATTTCTGCCTTTGAGTCTCTCAAAGTCGCCTTTGCTGCTGCTCCTATACTGGCACACCCTAACCCTGCCTTACCATTCATTCTTGAGGTCGATGCGTCTGAGACAGGAGTAGGCGCCCTCCTGTCTCAACTTCCTAACCCAGAGAGCTCCAGGCATCCGTGCGGGTATTTCTCGAAGAAATTAAACCCGGCGGAATGCAATTACCAGATTGGTGATAGAGAACTTCTAGCCATAATTTTAGCTCTCAAAGAATGGAGGCACCTTCTTGAGGGTACTTCAGTGCCAATTCTCATCCTCACAGACCACAAGAATCTTACATATCTTTCCGAAGCTAAGCGACTTTCCCCCAGGCAAGCTAGATGGGCTCTCTTCCTATCAAGATTCAATTATGTGGTTTCTTACTTGCCCGGTACTAAAAACATTCGGGCTGATGCCTTGTCTCGACAGTTCTCCCCTCCATCTAGAGAGGAGATAACCCCTACTCCTGTGATTCCTCCGGACCATATACTGGCCACCATCCGTACTAGCCTCACCTCACACCTAGGCGAGGAGATTCTGGCTGCACAAAGTAATGCTCCTCCAGAGAAACCTAATGGCCGTTGTTTTGTACCTATTCATCTCCGTACTAAATTATTAAGTACATATCACAACCCCAAAGCAGCTGGACATCCAGGCAAAAACCAATTAATCTGGTCCGTCTCTCTGCAATTTTGGTGGCCTAGTCTCCGTTCGGATGTCACCGCTTTTGTAGCTGCCTGTCCTGTATGCGCTCAAAATAAAACCCCACGACACCCTCCAGTGGGTCTCCTGCAAACCATACCTAATGGTGAACGACCCTGGACCCACTTGTCCATGGATTTTATCGTAGATCTTCCGGTCTCCCGTGGCAATACAGTCGTTCTCATGGTTGTGGATCGATTCTCAAAGATGTCGCATTGCATTCCCTTGAAAAAACTACCAACTTCTCAGGAACTTGCAACAATTTTTGCTCGGGAGGTCTTTCGTTTGCATGGGTTACCCAAAGTGATAATCTCAGATAGGGGTAGCCAGTTTGTGTCCAGATTTTGGAGAGCTTTTTGTACACAAATGGGAATTCAGCTTTCCTTCTCCTCTGCCTACCACCCGCAATCCAATGGTGCCGCGGAACGAGCTAACCAAACACTGGAACAGTTTCTGCGTTGCTACATTTCTGACCACCAGAACAACTGGTCTGATCTGGTACCCTGGGCGGAGTTTGCCCACAATAGTGCGATTAATGCCTCTTCCCGGCTATCCCCGTTCTTGGCGAACTATGGCTTTCAACCGTCCATATTGCCTGATACGTTCATGCCACAGGGGATACCGGCATTGGAGGAACATCTCAGGGAACTCCGTTCCACTTGGGTGCAGGTTCAGAACTCTTTGCAACGCGCAATGCAGAACTACAAACTCCAGGCCGACCGCAGACGCCTTCCTGCACCTACCTATCAAGTCGGAGAGAGGGTCTGGCTGTCTTCTCGCAACCTACGGCTCCGTGTTCCCTCACAAAAACTGGCACCCCGATACGT
This sequence comes from Pelobates cultripes, assembly GCA_933207985.1. Classification (NCBI taxonomy): domain Eukaryota; kingdom Metazoa; phylum Chordata; class Amphibia; order Anura; family Pelobatidae; genus Pelobates; species Pelobates cultripes. The sequence goes on along the minus strand of OW240912.1, from coordinate 394,939,840 downwards.
TGGGCCATTTCGTATACTTCGAAGGGTTAACCCTGTAGCTTACGCACTTGACCTTCCTGCTAACATGCGCATCTCTAATGTATTCCATGTTTCCCTCTTGAAACCATTGGTATGTAATCGTTACACCACCTCAGTACCACGTCCACGTCCTGTTCCGGTTGACAATCATGAGGAATATGAAATACGCAGCATCATTGACTCACAAGTCTTCAGAGGACAGATCCAATACTTGGTGCACTGGAAAGGGTACGGTCCAGAGGAACGCTCCTGGGTTCCAGCCTCTGATGTCCATTCACCATCCCTCCTTCGTTCCTATCACTCTCGCTTCCCCATGAAGCCCGGACCCACCAGCAGAGATGGGGGGAGTCGTTGAGGGGGAGGTACTGTCAGGGTTTCTTTGCTGTTTTAAACAGCCACCCTTCCTTTTTCAGTGTCTGAGGTTTCAGCTGTAATTAACGATCAGCTCCTTCAGCATGTTGCCACGGTTACTCACCTGAGAATAGTAATCAACCCTGCTGCTAATCAGTTCAGCCTATTTAAGCAGCAAATCCCAGAACCTCCTTGCCCTTGCGTGGTTTCCTGTCCCCCAGAGGTCTCCTTGTTCCTGTGTTTCCTGTTTGCTCCTGGTTCCTGACTCTGGCCTTGTTCCTGACTCCGCTGCCCTCCGTTCTCCTGATCCTGGCTCGTCTGACTACCCGCTCTGGTGACTGACCCCTGCTTGCCTCCTGGACTTTGCTTTTGGTTATTTCTTTGTTATTTATTAAATAAAGGTGTTTTTGCATCTAGATCTGTCTCTGTCTGGTTCCTGGTTCCTGACAGGGGTGCAGTATGTGTGTGTGTGTGTGTGTGCAAGATAGATCTCCGCCGGGTCCTCTCTCCTGGCTGGCTGTCTCCCTCTCTCCCCGCCAGTGGCCGCACTATCCTGCATTTGGGTTGGTGAGGGAGATCTTTGATCTCCCCACCGGCCCACCGTGGACTGCTGCAGGGCCGGCTCTCGGATAGTGCCAGCCCTGTAAAGACCAGCAGGAGAGATCCTGAGATCCTGATGGCCAGTCCGGGCCTGGTATATATGTAATATATGCACAAACTGGACCTATATCTCTAGCTCATAAGATGATTTTCTACTGTTAAAAAAGAAAAAGAAAATGTGCACTGTTTATAAAGCCACACTGTTAATCACCCGTGTTTATTGACATGATTGCATCAGCTATTGTGGCTGGGCAAGTCTGTTTGTTACTCCATGCACGACATAAATAAAGAATTTTAAAAAAAAAGTTTTGGCAACATGTATATAAATTTCCCCCAAAGTGTCCCCGGATGTTTTTTTTCAAATCTTGGCAACTATGACTGACACTTAAAAAAAACGAAACGAAACAAAAACCACCTTATTTCTAAGTTCACGGCATTAGCAAAAACTGACTACCCTCTTTTGGGGGCTTTGGATGCACATAGACTATAATAGGAAGTCTATTCTGTCTTGCTTTACAGATAAGCTCATTAAATTCTCAATACTTTAGCCGGAGTACGAGGATACATTTCCATTCAGAACACATGAAATATTAAATTGCAAAGCACACTATCGCAGTTCGGGAAATGAAGAAATACATATTTTAGGGAAAAAAATGAATTTCTGTTTACTTTTTTTCTACCATCTTCACATCAATAATAGGCAATTCTTTTTTTTTATTCCTGCTTGGCATTTTACGGTTTTCCTTAAATAAATAGATTTTCAACTTTTTCAACTAAATCCCCACAGCTGACACAAATGAAAAAAAAAAAGCCTCAAACAAAAGCCTATCAAGTATCATATTCAAAAATGTGACTCGGAGAACACAAAAGATCATGCACAACGCTAAGAAATCGGGATCACTGTCAATGCAGTAATCCTTGACCTTACTAGTTATACTATCTTATTCCCAGGGATAGAAAAAGTGACACATATCTCGCTGAAATAATATTCAGCTGATGTAAGAGGATCAAATGTCTTCACTGATGTGGCATTTCACCAGAGAAATGATCTACTCATGCTATGAAACTTTCAATAACATTATATAACTGATCTAGTAGATATTTGTGCCTCTGTTGACTTGACCTATATTTGCAAAACTCTACGTTCCAATTGCTAACATGTTATTGCCAGCACTCAATCAAGTGATATAATGAGGACAATTTATGGGCGTTCTAAACATGATCAAACAGGATTATTCCATTGGTTTCACAGATTTCACTTTGGAACGTTGTCCCAGGAATTTTCATATATAACGTCAATTATGTTATCTATGGCAAACATGGGAGACCTTTTGAGGATGTTTTAAGGGTTTATGTCTTAATGTTGGCAATTTTAGCCTCAGATAAGATCCTCTGGTAGGATAAGATTTTAAAGCTTTTTTTTTATTTTGCTTTTTTTTGTCTTAACATCAGGCCGCTGCTCTGTAGATTGTGCACACATCTCAGATTACAAGACCGGGCTATATATAACTTTATAGCCACTGTGGTATGCCTGCTATCATATAAAATTATGAAAACTTCCCCTTATCCTATGTGATGGATGGAACTGTAGCTAATTGATAAACTGCACATCTCATTGGATGCCAAAAAAAAAAAACCAACAACATAGACATAGATAAGAGGCTCCTGACTGGTGGAGCCTCTTCCTGGTCTGATAGGGATCTGCCAGTTGTATCACTTGCCAATTGTATCACTTGCCTGTGCAACTTTAATGGTGTGAATTTTCCTTATTATTTTGAATTTATCAATGCATCATCTTTATAGTTTAACACAAAATTGAGGGCCACTTCTTGCTTATTGCACTACTTTAAGGGTTTGTCTAAGCATCAAAAAAACTTTGCATTATTACAAAGTGAATGGTTTGTAAAGCACCCTGAGTACACTTTCCTGTCTGAGAGTGGGCTACAGCAGCAACAATTTGGAAAAAAAATGACTGTGAGTAAAGCCAGGTTGTCAATCAACCACCCCAGAACACTACAGACTGTTCATGCGCAGTCTGCAGCTCTTAAATAAAAAAAGCCTGGTTCATTAAACAGTGAACCAGGGCTATGTATAAACTAATAGCAGCCATATGAGTGCTACCAGTTTAAAGAGCATTACAGACCAATCTATGATGATTTTATTAAAGACACGGAGGCTCATATTATGCATAACTCTTTCTTTATTTCCTCAGCAGCAAAGATAGAGGAATATAAATATATCAAAAATGAAAGAAAAAACTGTATAGATACACAGGCAACCAATCACATAACAGAGGAAGTGACTATATAAAGCCTGTGTCTCCCACAATCCCCCTCTTTCTTTGCTGCTTCCTCAGACAGCTAAGTATTTTGCTCTTATCCTTAGATTGTTTCTGATATTATGGTTATTTATCTGTTTTACATTGCATTCATTGTTTGACTATTGCTTGTCTTAGGTTGCCTTTGCTGTGCAACCTTCTGCTCTTGTGTTCGGGCTATCCCCTGCCTCTTGTCCTGGGTTCTCCCCCCAGTTATCCTATTTCCCCTGCGCTCTCTCTCTCCCCCCTGCGGGTGCCGTGCAGGACCCGGCTGTATCTCACAGCCGCGGCCGTCATCTGCCGCGGCTGTGTTCTGCTCTCCTCGATCGCGGGCTGCCCGCGCGGGTAGGGTGCGCGCGCCCCGTCCCCCGCCGGGGCTCAGTCCGCGCTCGAGCTCCTGCACGTGCGGCGGCCATTTTGGGCGGTCCGTCGGCTGATCGGTCACTCACTCTGCTGCTGCCGTGCGGTCTGTCTCCCCGGTCTGGGTCCCCTGAGTGCACCAGCGGGCAGGTTCTTTTCAGTGTTCCCCTGTGGGTCACTCAACCTCCAAGGAGGGTCGCAACAAGTTGCGTGCCGAATGCCCTAGACCCGTCTTTCCCGGGTTCGGCCTGTAAGACTCCGGATATTGACCCCCAAATCGCCCAGTTTCTGAATAAATCAGGCTGGAAGCCCAAGAAGGGTTTGGATTACTCCCTCAAGGGATGCCAAGATAAGATATTGGATACCCTGGGCCCTCTGTCTAAACTGTACGAGCTGCTTGATGCCGCTAGGGCTGGAGACTCAGTTATGGATGTCGATGTGGCCATTGGATGGGTCCAGAGGGCGATCTGCCTTTTGGGGAACGCAAATACCGCCATGTCTTCGGAGAGGCGTAAGGCGATTCTCCTTAAGATCGATCCCAAACTGGCTGCCATGACGGTAGCGGAACCTGACCCCTCTGACGAGGGTTTGCTGTTTGGAACCTCTTTCGTGAAGGACCTTGGTTCCTATGTGAAGACCTTTACGGCCATTGACAAGGCCCAGGCGAATATGAAGCGCATGTTCGCGCCCAAGGTTTTCGGAGGGGCCGGGCGTAGCAGGAACCGTCCACCCGGCCGTGGCTTCCGTGGCTCGTTCAGGGCCTCCAGAGGTTCCTTCTTTCCTTCCCGAGGATTTCAGGATACGAGGTCGCCTCCCTTCTTCCCAGCCAGAGGGAGATCCTGGGGCTCCAGGTACCCCCGTGGTGCCGCTTCGGGCAGACGTCCTTATGGTGAGTACCCATTTTTCCCCTCTCGATCATGTACAGGTGGCAGGGAGGCTAGCCTTATTCTACCGTGGGTGGACAGATATAACCTCAGATGCTTGGGTTTTGCAATGTATAAAGGGTTATCACCTGGAGTTCGTTTCTATGCCTGTCCAGGTTCGCACCCCCAGAGAGTTGTCCCTCCCCCAGGATCAGGACGACATGATTTCCAAGGAAGTAGAGGAGATGCTCACGAAAGGTGCCATAGAAGAGATGCCGTTAGCCTCTCCGGGCTTCACGAGCAATCTTTTTCTGGTGCCAAAGAAAGGGGGCGGGGTTCGTCCCGTGATAAATCTTCGTCCCCTCAACGCATTTCTCCGCTACCAACATTTCCAGATGGAGGGTATACACTGTCTCAGAGACCTCCTTCGGCAATCGGATTGGTTGGCCAAGTTGGATCTGAAGGACGCGTACTTTACGGTCCCCATCGCGTTGGGCTGCAGGGATTACCTCCACTTCACGTGGCACGGACGACAGTGGCGCTTCACTTGCCTGCCGTTCGGTCTCTCATCGGCTCCTTGGTGTTTCACCAAACTCATGAAGCCAGTAATGGCTTATCTTCGTACCCGTGGGGTGCGACTGATTGTTTACCTGGACGACATATTGATCATGTCCCAATCCAGGGAATCTCTGCTGTTACATTTGGGTTGGACGATCAACCTTCTCCAGAATTTGGGTTTTCTGATCAACTGGGACAAGTCGGTCATGATCCCTACCCAGTCAATAGAATTCTTGGGTTTCCAAGTGGACTCCATCAGGCAATTCCTGTACTTGCCAGATTCCAAGATGAAGGCCATTCAAAAGGAGCTCCGAAGGGCTCTTCGGGTGCCGGATATGTCCGTCAGGCAACTGGCAAGGATTATCGGCCTTCTGGCGGCTTCGATTCAGGCGATCTTTCCGGGCCCGCTACACTACCGTGCCCTCCAACGACTCAAGGGTTCACACCTGCGTTCGGGTCGCTCTTACGAGTCCCGGATACGACTGGACGACGAGTCCAGAGACGAGTTGGTATGGTGGTTGGCTCACATGGAGGCCTGGAACGGACGGGCCATCTTCAGTTCGATCCCGGATGTCGTGATAGAATCCGATGCCAGCTTACACGGCTGGGGTGCTCGTTGCGGAGACGTTTCCACCGGAGGCAGATGGTCCGACATAGAGAAGTCCCTACACATCAATTGTCTGGAACTGCTGGCGGGGGCCTTCGCGATACGCAGCCTGACCCCAGGCCGAGCAGACTGTTGCGTTCTCCTCAAGATGGACAATGTGTCGGTGGTCCGGTACATAAACCACCTTGGGGGTAACAAGTCCAGAATGTTGGCACTATTGGCTAAGGACTTCTGGCAAATTTGTCTCCTCAACAACGTCTCGGTGCAGGCAGAGCACATCCCGGGCCTGGACAATTCGGGAGCGGATTGGAATTCCAGGCTCTTAAGAGACTCGGGAGATTGGCGCTTGCACGTTTCGGTTTTCCGAGATCTGGACAGTCTCTGGGGACGCTTCGAGTTGGACCTGTTCGCTTCACGTCTGAACACTCAACTCCCGGCGTTTTACAGCTGGAGGCCAGACCCGGCAGCAGTGGCGACGGACGCCTTTCTCCAAGACTGGACTCCGGGACGCCTGTATGCCTTCCCACCGTTCAACATGATCGCTCGCACGATATCGAAGTTGACCCGGCACGATTGCTGCCTGGTACTGCGTGGTTCCCACGCTTGATGGAGTTGTCGATAGACTACCCCCGACTGATTCCGAGCTTCCAGGATCTTCTCCTGGATCCGGATGGGAACTCGCACGGACTGGTGCTCAGGCATCAGTTACCTCTGATGGCGTGGCTCCTTTCAGGGGTACCTGGGTTGTCCCGAACGTTTAGCGGACGACTCTACAACTCCTCGATAACGCCTGGGCTCCAGGTACGAGATCGGCCTACCGCTCTTCATGGAGCTCATGGTCTAGTTGGTGCATGGAACGGGCAGTGGATCCCGTATCTGCCCCTCTCCATCTGATTCTGGAGTACCTCACTTTTCTGTTTGATTCGGGCAAGGCGTATCGCACTATCAACCTTTTTCGTTCCGCTATATCAGCTGGACATATTGGTTTGGATGGTTCGCCCGTGGGCAGACACCCTTTCATGTGTCGCCTGCTCAAGGGCATTCGCCTCGCCCGTCCGCCCAAGGCTCGTTTCTCTGCCTTTTGGGACGTTAACATTATGCTTCAGTTTCTGTCGTCCTGGTACCCGAACCAAGGGCTGACCCTTAAGCAACTGTCTTCCAAGTTGGTTATGTTGCTTTGTTTAGTTTCATGTAAGAGGGTTTCTGACGTTAGGGCCCTTGATTGGGACGCCGTTACTTTCTCCCCTGAGGGTGTGACTTTTAACATTTCCAGAAGGACTAAATCTGCATCAAGATCTTTTGTGTACCCCAGATTCCAAGGGTGTCCGGCACTCTGTCCGGTGGAGTGTTTGAAGGTTTATATGGAGGTTACTCGGCCTCTTCGCTCGCCAGATCTACGACCTTTGCTCATTTCTTTTCGTACACCTCATCGACCTTTGGCGACTCTGACCCTGGCACGTTGGGTGCGTTGGCTTTTGTCTGCGGCTGGTATAGACACGTCTATCTTTACACCCCATTCGGTGAGGGGTGCTATGGCTTCCAAGGCTTTGACAGTCGTCTGTCGTCTGGAGGACATCATGCGTGCAGCGGATTGGTCTCGAGAATCGACCTTCCGTGACTTCTACTTCAGGCCTATTGAACACATCGCATCTCAGGTGATAGCACAGCTTTGAACCTGCATAATATGAGCCTCCGTGTCTTTAATAAAATTCCCAGATTTTACTATTAACATGACGTAAAGTCATGATTTTATTAAAGACACGGAGGCGAGTATTATTCCCTCCCACCCTCCCGGTGTGGGGTATGGAGCGAGATGCGATTGGCGTATTCAGGTATGTTGAGATTTGGCCTGCCTTGTGTGTACTTCATGTGTTGTATTGCATATACTGATTAATTATGTCTATTATATTTTTCAGATTTCATTCCTTTAACCATATGAATGGTCGTTAGTTTTGTATTGGTAAGTCCACAGTTTGGAGTTTGGTTATTACCATATTTCTCTCTCTTTTTTAGCTTGAAATTGTCGGATTGTTCCAGTTCCCGGTTTTGGCCAAGCAGAATATCGTTTTTCTTACCTGGTCTTCGGTTTTCGCAAGAAAGAGGGGGATTGTGGGAGACACAGGCTTTATATAGTCACTTCCTCTGTTATGTGATTGGTTGCCTGTGTATCTATACAGTTTTTTCTTTTTCATTTTTGATATATTTATATTCCTCTATCTTTGCTGCTGAGGAAATAAAGAAAGAGTTATGCATAATACTCGCCTCCGTGTCTTTAATAAAATCATGACTTTACGTCATGTTAATAGTAAAATCTGGGAATTATTCAGATTGATGTATCTCTTATTCCTACTGCATTACAGCTGACATTGATTCACAACTGCTATCCATCCCTTCCCTCTCCTGTCCCTCACTGGCCATCTCCACATATAACACTACCCTCACATCTGCCTTGAACGCTGCAGCCCCACTCAAAACATGCACCTCGAGGAGGACACGACCCCAACCTTGGCATAATAAATCAACACGCTATCTGCAGAGTTGCTCCCGTTGTGCTGAACGCTCCTGGAGGAAGTCCCGCACCCAGGCAGACTTTCTCCATTATAGATTCATGTTGCTTTCATACAGCGCAGCCCTCGCCCTCGCCAAACAGTCATACTTTTCCTCTCTCATTAGTTCATGCTCCCGCAATCCCAGACGCCTCTTTGACACCTTTAATTCCCTTCTCCGTCCTGCTGTGGCCACCCCCCAAACTAACCTTACAGCTGATAGCTTTGCATGCTACTTTACCGACAAGATTGAACAGCTAAGGAAACAATTCTCCACTCCTTGCCGTTCTCTTTCTCAACCACATGTAAATCTTGCTTTCCCTACCCTCCAGACTTTCTACCCAGCTACTGAACAAGAGGTGGCTGCGCTTCTCCATTCCTCTCGCCCCACCACTTGCCCGCTCAATCCTGTCCCATCTCACCTCATCAGATCTCTCTCCCCTTGTCTTGTGCCTACCCTAACACACATCTTTAACTGCTCTCTCTCTTCTGGCACTGTTCCTGCTGACCTTAAACATGCCACTGTAATACCTATCCTGAAAAAACCATCTCTTGACCCATCCTCCCCTTCTAACTATCGTCCCATATCCCTGCTCCCTTTCTCATCAAAGCTTTTGGAAGGCTTGTCTTTACCCGTGTGTCCCGCTTCCTTAATTCCAACTCTCTCCTTGACCCTCTTCAGTCTGGCTTCCGCCCTCTCCACTCTACTGAGACTGCTCTTATCAAAGTGACTAATGACCTAATCTCCGCTAAATCCAAAGGTCATTACTCCATATTAATTCTCCTTGACCTCTCTGCTGCCTTTGACACCGTTGATCATGCTCTCCTCCTTCAAACTCTTCAATCGCTCGGTCTCTGTGACTCGGTCCTCTCTTGGTTTTCCTCCTATCTCTCCCAACGCTCATTCAGTGTCTCCTTTTCCAAGGATACCTCCTCCACTCGTCCTGTCTCGGTTGGAGTTCCCCAAGGGTCTGTCCTTGGTCCCCTTCTATTTTCTCTTTATACCGCCTCTCTTGGTAAACTGATTGCCTCTTTTGGATTCCACTACCACCTGTACGCTGATGACACTCAGATATACCTCTCCTCCCCGGACCTCTCCCCTGCTGTCCTGCAACGTGTCACTGCTTGCCTTTCTTCCATCTCTGACTGGATGTCTTCACGCTTTCTGAAACTTAACCTCTCTAAAACTGAACTCCTTGTCTTTCCTCCTCCTAATACTGATCCTCCTCTCTCGCTCTCCCTTCAAGTCAGTGATATCCACATAAGTCCATCCCTGCAAGCGCGCTGTCTTGGCGTCATACTTGACTCTGGTCTCACCTTTGAGTCTCACATCCAGTTTGTTGCCAAGTCCTGTAGGTTCCAACTCAAAAACATAGCCCGCATTCGCCCCTTTCTTACGCAAGATGCTACCAAGGAGCTTGTCCATGCTCTAGTAATTTTCCGCATGGATTACTGTAACCCTCTCCTGATTGGTCTCCCCAAAAGCCGTATTGCCCCGCTACAGTCTGTAATGAATGCTGCAGCTAGACTGATTTTCCTCTCTAGTCGGTCCTCTCACACCTCACCCCTCTGCCGGTCCTTACATTGGCTCCCTGTATGCTATAGGAGTCAATTCAAAGTGCTAACCCATACATTTAAAGCACTGAACAGTTCTAGCCCAGCTTATATCTCTTCACTGATCCATAAATATGCCCCTCCACGTACCCTCCGCTCTGCCCGTGACCACCTCCTGACCGCTGCTCGCACCCGTACGGCCAACTCGCGCTTGCAGGACCTCTCGCGGGCGGCTCCTCTCCTATGGAATAGCTTGCCTGCTGCCATCAGACTCTCCCCTAGTCTTCAATCATTTAAGAAGGGCCTTAAAACCCATCTCTTCAGGAAAGCTTATGGCCTCCCAGAGTAATCTCTACCTTACATACCTGTCTCCTGCTCCCTCCTATGGGACAGTGCTTTGCTCTCTCCTCCAGCTCTGCTTCACTCCTACTTGATATTTATTGTCCTAATGTTTCAAATACCCCACCTCCAATAGTCTGTAAGCTCGTTTGAGCAGGGTCCTCTTCAACCTATTGTTCCTGTAAGTTTTCTTGTAATTGTCCTATTTATTGTCCGACTTATTTTTTTTATTTAGGGCCCCCACCCACCGCTCAGGGGTGGGGGCCAGGGAGGAGGACATTAGGTCCCCCCAATTAGTATTTAGGGCCCCCACACACCGCTCAGGGGTGGTGGCCAGGGGGGAGAACATTAGGTCCCCCCAATTAGTATTTAGGGCCCCCACACACCGCTCAGGGGTGGTGGCCAGGGGGGAGGACATTAGGTCCCCCTCTAATTAGTATTTAGGGCCCCCACCCACCGCTCAGGGGTGGGGGCCAGGGAGGAGGACATTAGGTCCCCCCAATTAGTTTTTAGGGCCCCCACCCACCGCTCAGGGGTGGGGGCCAGGGAGGAGGACATTAGGTCCCCCCAATTAGTATTTAGGGCCCCCACCAACCGCTCAGGGGTGGTGGCCAGGGGGGAGGACATTAGGTCCCCCCCTAATTAGTATTTAGGGCCCCCACCCACCGCTCAGGGGTGGGGGCCAGGGAGGAGGACATTAGGTCCCCCCAATTAGAATTTAGGGCCCCCACCCACCACTCAGGGGTGGTGGCCAGGGGGGAGGACATTAGGTTCCCCCCTAATTAGTTTTTAGGGCCCCCACCCACTACTCAGGGGTGGGGGCCAGGCGGGAGGACATTAGGTCCCCCCATTCTAATTTAGGGCCCCCACCCACCACTTAGGGGTGGGGGCTGGGGGGGAGGACAATAGGTCCCCCCTACCCATTATTTTACTTTAGGGCCCCCACCCGCCGCTCCGGCCCCGCAATAGGCCCGCCCCCTGGGGCTCGGGAGGTTGGACCCATTTTTTTCCGAAGTGCCGATGTTGCCAAAGTTCCGATTCGCCGAATTCCCAAATTGCCAAGGTTCCGAAGTTCCGAAATTACCGAATTTCCGAAGTTTCAAAGTACCGAAGTGTCGAAGTGCCGTAGAGTCGAAGTTACGAATTGCCAAACTCCCGAATTTCGGATTGCCGAACCAAATTTTTTTCCCATGCACATGCCTAGTTAATTGTCACTATGGCTCCAGGAATAGACATAGCGGCTACCAAAACTAGTAACCTGTGGGGATAAATGGACAAAAACAAGAACTGTATAATAGCAAAGTATTACTAGAGAAAATAGGGCGCCACTTATCACAAACTTAAATATTAGTATAATTACCCTCTTATTGGTTGGTACGAAAACCCTCACATAAAAAGACAGAAAAGAGAAAAAAATTCATAGTGCAAACTTTAATTTTAACAATAATAAAAATAAAATATAGCATTCACAAACAATATGGCACAATTGAAAAATATCAATATGTGCATAAAAGCTGTAGCCTCCAAATGGGCTTAATCCCCGGGTGTACCAGTCTGCAGTAGTCCATCAGGCTCCACAAGTTGATAAATAGAACCGATAGTCACAACAGATGCCGGAAACACCTTCCAGGGTCGGGGTCTGCTCAACGCGTTTCGTCTCTTTCAGACTTCGTCAGGAGCTTGATCCGATCTTCTCAAACCGGCGTTTAAATATGCCGGGTTGCGTCCATTCTGTGCATCTGCGCACGCGTGACGGCGCGCCAACGTGATGACACACCACCCGCCGGCTCTCGTCCCGCATGTGCGTTCCTCCTTGGACGCAAGCAAGCTTTATTATTTTAAGCATTATGGACAATTAACCAGACTCATTTCGAAGATTGGTCCGTGCCCCAAAGCTATTATATATTGGGTGCACTTATTTTCTTTCTAATTCCACCAAAATGTTCCAAAAGCCTTATATGTAGTTTCCGTATAGTGCGACCAACATATTGTGTACCGTATTTACATTGTAACAGGTAAACTACATATTTACTTTGACAATGAATGAACTGTTTTATTTTAAAAGACTCCCCTGTCGTATTGCTCTTAAAACCTAATGTTTTATATGGTTGGAATCTACACGTGCTGCATCTGCCGCACTTATAAAATCCTTTTTTTTTTTTTTTAATTCCCTGAACCTTTTAAAACCGTTTCATTCTTCACTTCTGGTAGGACACTGGGGGCTAAAATAGATTTTAAACTTTCTGTTTTTTTTATAAATCATACAAGGTTTTTTAGGTAAAACATTTTTTAAAAATTCATCTTGAGTTAAAATCGGCCAACATTTCTTAATTGTCTTCTCTATTAGATGTGCCTTATTATTATATTTTGTAATGAAAGCTGTACTAAAATCTCTATTCCCTGATTCTAAAAAATTCTATAAAAATATATTTTCTATTGCACTTTTCCACTTGTTTTTGTGAGCTATGTACAAGGTCTAAAGGGTAGTGTCTATTTTTGAATTTTCTATTTAAAGTCTCTACCTGAGATTCGAAATCTTTTTTTCTCAGTGCAATTAGTCTAAGTATCCTATAAATGGATACTTAGACAAAGATGATTAATCTACAATGACACACACAAACAAGACACCACTGCATCTTTAGCCATCACTTGCATATTTTAGCGATTCACAAACAACATAGATGTTGGCATTTCTAACGTTAGAGTGTTCGTTTATTGTGAACCCCTTGCTCTCTATGTCTAGAACATATTGACTACAGTGCTGGATAGGTTAAGTAAAAAGTTTAAAAGAAAAGTTATTCTGACTGACAGAAAGAAACCAATACAATACTTTTTCAAAATCCCATCATGAAAACTTATAAATCTAGTATATATACATGTGTTATACTTTGGGGGAAATAATATGCTAATAAAGAAAATAAATCTTTATTCGATTCCTGCCAGTGTCTCATGGTAGCCTCGAAGAGCAATCTAAATCTGAAGATCTTCTCTCGGCTCATACAAATCTGTCTGCTCTTGTTTTATTTCTGTTTTTCTTTTCTCTTAATATAAAAAGTTAAATGCGTTATTAAAAAAAAAAATGAAATAGATTTTACGTTGGCATGTGTCATTTCTATATCCACATATATTATATTAAATCATATAGCATTTGCTTTTAATTCACACGCTAGAGTCCGGTTTGTTTAATGTTCAAATTTTTCACTGTTGTTCTAGCGGAATAAACACCTCACAACAAACCATTTTACTCACTAAAACGTGACTTGTCAGGAATTAAATTTGACTTCAAAGTGAATTTAAAAATGAAAAGGTTACGCTTTTTCAAACTTTTTTGTTTTTGTTTGTTTTTAACGCTCGATTGGACAGTTGTCACTTTTTCTGCCACCCACCCAAACCCCACATTCCCTTTAAAAAAAAAAACATTTAAAATAACTTTAAAATTTACCTTGAATCACGATGCACATTTTATATAAAACAGGTTATTCACTAAAGTGAGGGTTCAAAGTGAATTTCAAATTCAAGGGAAAAAAATCGCCCAATTGAAAAACTTTTCCAAGCCAGAGATGCTTCCAGTTCAACTACTGTTACCTTAAATTTGAAATTCACTTTGAATTCTCTTTCAATTCTCACTTTAGTGAAAACCTTATGGTTTTTTTTTAAATGACAGAAATAGTTTTCTTTTAATATCCTAAAGCACTAGAAAAGTTGAATAAAATGTTAAAAATGGGGGGGGGGAATTCATTATTCACATTATTGCTTATAATAATTTTCACACATCATGTGCAATTAAAGAAAATAACTCAAAAGAGATTCATATATAAATCCTGGTTGTTTTTCTTTTCAATTTAACAGTTTTTATTGTTTTTTGTTGTCACTACTGTGACTCCACAGATACATAGGAATATTGTGGTATGATACAATATACACAAGACACAGACACTCACAGACAAACACACACAAACTCACAGACACACACTCACAGACAGACACACACACACTCACAGATAGACACACTTTCACAAACAAACTCACAGACAGACACACAAACTCACAGACAGACATGTCCACACACTCACTGACATGTACACACAGACAGACACACACTCCACTGGCGGATCCAGGGGAGGGCAACGGGGCTATTTTTGCCGCTGTTACCATGGCAATGCTCCGGTTCTCGCGAGAGTGAACTCTAGCCTCAGGAGCTGCAGGCTTGAGTTCACTCTCACCACTAAGACCACCAGGGATTCTCCATCGGACCACCAGGGATTGCAGGAAATATCTCCCCTTCCTCAGCAAAGGTGAGAAGGGAGGGGGAATATAAAAATTATTTATTTTTGTTTAAAATAAAAATATTTATTTATCCTCCACCCAACCCTCAATAACTCCCCACACACGAACTGCCGCCCAATACACACACACACACACAATGCTCCCTAAAAAACACACACACTGCCCCAAATACACACACACACACTGCTTCCCTTATTACACACACAGTGCCCCCCAATACACACACACACTGCCCCCCAATAATCACACACTGCCCCAATACACACACACTGACTCCCAATACACACACAACACTGCCCCCCAATACTCACACACACTGCTCCCCAATATACACACACACTGCTCCCCAATACACACACAAACTGGCCCCCAATGCACACACACTGCTCACCAATACACACACACACTGCTTCCCAATACACAAACAACACTGCCCCCCAATACTCACACACACACTGCTCCCTGTGATGTATGCACTGTTGGGCTGTGTATGAGTGAGGGAGTGTATGAGTGTATGTATTGTGATGTATGGACTGTTGGGCTGTGTATGAGTGAGGGAGTGTATGAGTGTATGAGTGTATGTATTGTGAAGTATGGGCGGTTGGGCTGTGTATGAGTGTGTGAGTGTATGAGTGTATGTATTGTGATGTATGGACTGTTGGACTGTGTGTGAGTGTATGGGCATTGGGCAGTTGGGATGTTGTTGGCTGTGAATGATGCACTTTCTTTCTTTTGGTTCTTTACTACCTGTTCCTGTTGGCAGTTGGTGGAATGTTCGAGGGATTTGAAACCCCGTGTAACAAGGCAGCAATATGACGATGCTGTTATATATGTATTAATAAAGTGAGTACTTCGTTATACAGGAATTATTGACTTATTAGTACAAAATATCGCACTCCCCAATATACACACACACACTGCTCCCCAATACACACACACTGCTCACCAATACACAAACACACACTGCTCCCTAATACACACACACACCACACCCCTCATACACACACACACTGCACCCCTCATACACACTGCCCTAATATACACACATACACTGCCCCCGAATATACACACGCACACTGCACCCCTCATACACACGCACACTGCACCCCTCATACACACTGCCCTAATATACACACACATACACTGCCCCCGAATATTCACACAAGACACCACTGCATCTTTAGCCATCACTTGCCTATTTTAGCGATTCACAAACAACATAGATGTTGGCATTTCTAACGTTAAAGTGTTCGTTTATTGTGAACCCCTTGCTCTCCATGTCTAGAACATATTGATTACAGTGCTGGATAGGTTAAGTAAAAAGTTTAAAAGAAAAGTTATTCTGACTGACAGAAAGAAACCAATACAGTACTTTTTCAAAATCCCAGCATGAATACTTATAAATATAGTATATATACATGTGTTATACTTTGGGGGAAATAATATGCTAATAAAGAAAATAAATCTTTATTCGATTCCTGCCAGTGTCTCTTGGTAGCCTTGAAGAGCAATCTAAATCTGAAGATCTTCTCTCGGCTCATACAAATCTGTCCGCTCTTGTTTTATTTCTGTTTTTCTTTTCTCTTAGTATAAATGTAGTCATTTTACCACTATAGTGTCAGGAATACGTTTGTGTTCCTGACACTATAGTGTTCCTTTAAGGCCTTGATTCTATTTTTTTTGGATACATATAAATCATATATATTTGTGTGTGTATATATAGATATATTAAAAATATATAAGAATATTACAAAATTAAAGTATTTTTTTTAAAAATATTACATCGTTTTAAAACTTTAAAATACTAAATCATTTGGAAAGCTTATCTAACAATACTAAATCGAGGTCTACAATAGAAAAGAGTAACAGGGTTTTGAATCCAAAATAGGGGAGTGCCACTCTCAAATAGGGAGACTTGAGAGATACGACAGAAGCTGCTAAGTACTTTTTTTCATTTATAAAATGCACAGCAAAAACACAATATTTTGTGCCTATGCATGTATGAAAAACAAAAAACAACACACTATCAATACAAACTTTTGCTGTGATTGGTGGCATTTTAAAAAATCAATGCATGCCTGGTGCATGGCCTCTGGTTAAACTGTGGTCATGTAAAGGTCAGTATAAAACACTTTTAACAGAGCATGAACTATCTGTGACCGTGATTTTTTTTTCTGCCACGTTTAATACCAGTCACGTCTTTGTGGAATCTCCAATGAACTATTCACTGAATGTAAAAAAAATAAATTAAAATCCATGTTTTAGTGATTACCTCTGTACCAGCTCAAAATTGATTGAACTTTATAACTGTGTGATTGAATTAATTATTCTGTAAAAGTTTATAAAGTTTAAAATGGAAAAATTCCATCACACGCACATACTGCTATGCTGATCACATAACATTTTGTACTTAGCTATAACTCTTTTTATTGTACCAGAGCAACAAAGGTCAATTTAAAATGCATTTCACTTTCAATGAACCTATGAATTTAGAACATTCATTGTCCAATCACAATAAATTGCAGAGACTATATGGGGTCCCCAAATATCACTTCCTTTTTGTTGCTTCTATAGAAATAAGCTGTCTTCTTATACTGTGTGTTTAAAGGGTTACTCCAACCTTCATGACCACTTAAGTGATTTGAAGTGGCCATGGTGCTAGAAGTCTGTATGTGCAGTGTTTCTGGTTGATACACTGCACATATAAAGATATTGGCACTGGTGTGGCAGAGACTAGTTACAACCCCGGCACATGCAATAGACGTCTTTAGCTTTTACCCTTGCAGACATTGTATACACTTTGAAAAAAAACTCGTTTTGCTTATCTCTTGTGAGTACATTTGCTATTATTTTATTCACCCTTCCTGCCATAGTGTGCACTATATCTTATTTCCATATTGACAAGGTGAGGACCACCATCACAAGATATATTCATAGAGTGGGGATTATACCATGCCACACTATTTTTGGGAGCCACTTACAAGCTCTATAAAATGTGAGAGCATTTCTACATATATTAGCCATATCCGAGTTTACCTACATCATACTACACTATATTGGAATCTGTTCTGTTTATATTTTATGAACACCAGACCATCCTCCATTGAACCAAGAAACTCACACCATATCCACAGGTGGGGATCATAACACCCCAGGGGCGTTTAAGTAGAGTTGACTGAAAGCTCTACATATTGTAAGTGCATTTTTTTTCTTATTCTTCACACATACCATCAATTTACTACACAATATTTCCTTTCTCTGACCAAGACAAGATAGACTCTGGTTTGGGTTGTTCCAGCTGTCTTCTGTCACCTTTATCATTAGTGCTAGAAAGTTATCTCCTTGTTTTGTTCAGCTTACTGTTATTACATGCAGAGGGAGCATGTGATTTCTTGCTCAGCTTGTAGAACTTTATTTTATCTTACATGCTCTCTGATGCAGATAAAGGCAATAGCCATGAATGCCTTCTTCCAAAACTGGTAAGAAAAATAAATAAATGATGCTCTCCCACCTTCCTCAATGATTACGGGAGTGACTCTTGTTTTGGTAATTCTTGCTTGGGTGGGTCAAACCATGGTTTCCATGGCTACTGGAAATGTCTATAAATCACCAATAATCCTTTTGATAAATTTGTATTTGTTAAGGGATCCAATGGACAATCCCGACTTTCTGGACTTAACATATTATGCCCTACAAAACTAGCCAAGTCTTACCTGGAACTGCAAGCCTGGAGGATCGATTATGCATTTACCTTTAGTACCATAAATGTGAATCATTCAGCAACATTTGCACATCTTAAACAATACGGAGGGTCACATGTATATAACATCATTTGGTGTCAAAACCAATGAAGGGAATTAAAATACCTAGACCTCCTAAATGAAAAATATTTGGGATGTTAATGACACACTATGGTATGTTTTGATATTTTTTTTACATGTGACATGTCTGGCTGGTATATACCAGTTTTTATTGTAATAGCATTTTCTTTATGCCTCAATAGAAAAAAAATAAATTAAAAAATAAATTAACCAAAAATGACAAAATGTCTTTTTTAAAATTACAGACAAATTGTCTTTTTTAAAATTACAGCTAATTTAACCAAGCTTCTGTGTGATATATTTTTTCTTCAAAATATCTTATGTAAAAGTCTCTAATGGAAAAGTTTAGGTCTAAAGAGCAAAAGATTAGTTACATCTGAAGTAAATTTTAACATCTCCAGAAGAACAAAGCGTCTACCCCATCTGTGTTATTTTTTTTATCCTGCTTTCAGTGGGAATAAAAAGCTTTGTGCGATTTCTTGTTTGAATTGTTATGAATCTAAAACAAAAGAACTCAGAAGTTCCATGGATGACCAATTACTAACTTTTTAGGAAGTCTTTGAACGCAGGATCTACCTTTACGATTGGTGTATGGATTACATGGATTATCAAACTTGCTAGTATTGATACTTATTACTTTGAAGCACATTTAGTTAGGGGAACTATGGCTACAGACGTTTAAGTAATTTTACGTTAATACTGTTCATCATGTCTTTTTGATGTAGTTCTGTATATAAGCCTCTATGTCAAAAATATATTTTGTAAGTTTTATGAACTAAAGCAAGGTACAAAAAATAGTTTTTTTGATAGACATGAAATACATATAGAAAATTATTATCGAAAAACAGAAAGGTATCAGCGCTCACTATAGTACAATGAGTTTGCAGGGGCTGCGGTATACAATACAAGGATTCCCAAAACCTTGTGTGATTGATAAACAAAAAGATATATGGCGTATACTGCGCCTCAAAATCATACATAAACCTTCAGGGAGTACAATGTTGCAAACCTCAGGATAAAAAAAGAGACAATAATGGTGCAGTACAATATGGTAAAGTGCAAATAATGCTGTAGTAGCTACAGGAAAATCACTCACATTTAATAGAGCTATATTAGAGCTCTGCTGTATTGCGCATGGACGGTACAATCCCCGTCTAAGTATATATGGTGGTTTGAGTAGTGCTGGTCCTCCAGGTGGAAAAGCAGATATAAGTGGTATATATGGAAGTAAAAGAGCAGAAAGAACTCCAATGGTGTAGTAAGTACTATTATATCAAATTAATAAAATGAAATGTACTTACATTTTATAGAGCAAGGATTGCTCTAGTTGGAACAGCATGGGTGGTATAATCACCACCTCAGGACATTGATGGTACCAGGTAGCAAGCCAAAAAACAAATAGTTCTATAAAAAGTAACTATTTATTGTAAATAAAAAAAAATGAACAATAAAGGTATTTAAAATAAGATAAAAGAGTCCCACTTGACCCGTTTTGCCTTTCCAAAAGGCTTTTTCAAAAGTGTGGGGTCATCCTCTCGGTGTCTTGTATATATGGGATGAGCTTGATTGAAGATTACTACCTGGTGACTCCTATTTCCAGTTTCGCGGAACGCACAGCGTCATACCGGAAGTGATGCGACGGGTTTATGTACATATTGATCGGCAAGTACTTGTGTGCCACTTTGGAACGCACATGTCACACTAGGAAGTGACGTGGCATAGCCTAGTTCTTAGTAGTTGGATGGGCTCATGGGATGTGTATTTGGAACACACGTAATGTCACAAATGGCCCTAAATTGGAATAAGGGGGGGACCTAATGTCCTCCCCCTTCGCCCCCACCCCTGAGCGGTGGGTGGGGGCCCTAAACAAGAATAAGGGGGGGGACCTAATGTCCTCCCCCCCTGACCCCCACCCCTGAGCGGTGGGTGGGGGCCCTAGACAAGAATAAGGGGGGGGACCTAATGTAAAGTTTGGTTTGAAATCCACCAATCAGAGTGCTCTGTGTCATTTTACACAGCGTGGGAAAGTTCTTTGGAATTTTCCCACGCTGTGTAATTTGACTCATAACACTCTGATTGGTTACTTAATTCACCAATCAGAGTGTTATGAGTCAAATTACACAGCGTGGGAAAATTTCAAAGAACTTTCCCACGCTGTGTAAAATGACACAGAGCACTCTGGTGGATTTCAAACCAACAATCAGACCCGTCAGTCTCTTCATTTACCTGCTGAGCACTCTGATTGGATGATTAAACCTAGTCACCTGGGAGGGAGGTTAACATTTTAGGGCTCCCACCGGCCACTCAGGGTGGGGCTGGGGAGTACAATAGGTCTCCTTATTGAGATGGGTCCCACCACGCTTCAGGGTGGGGCCAGGGGAGGACATTGTGTCCCTCCCTTGTCTCCACTTAGGGTCCCCACCCACCGCTTAGGGGTGGGGGCAAGGGGGGAGGAAATTAGGTCCCCCCTTATTAGTATTTATGGCCACCACCCACCGCTCAGGGGCGGGGGGGACAGGGGGGAGGACATTAGGTCCCACCCTTATTAGTATTTATGGCCCCCACCCACGGCTCAGGGGTGGGGGCCAGGGGGGAGGACATTAGGTCACCCCCCCTTATTTTACAGTAGGGCCCCCACCCACCGCTCAGGGGAGAGGACATTAGATCCCCCCCTTATTATAATTTAGGGTCCCCACCCACCGCTTAGGGGTGGGGGCAAGGGGGGAGGAAATTAGGTCCCCCCTTATTAGTATTTATGGCCACCACCCACCGCTCAGGGGCGGGGGGGACAGGGGGGAGGACATTAGGTCCCACCCTTATTAGTATTTAGGGCCCTCACCCACTGCTCAGGGGTGGGGGCCGGGGTGAGGACATTAGGTCCCCCCCTTATTCTGATTTATGGCCCCCACCCACCACTCAGGGGTGGGGGCCCGGGGGGAGGACAATAGGACAATAGGTCCCCCCCATTATTTTACATCAGGGCCTCCACCCGCCGCTCAGGGGTGGGGGCAGGGGCGTATTAGCCGCGAGGCAAACAAGGCATTTGCCTTGGGCGGCATTTTTCAGGGGGCGGCAAAAAACGCTGCCCCCCAAATACCCAGGGCAAATGCCTAGTTAGCCTCGCGGCTAACAGACATGCTGGGCGGTCGGGGGGCGCTGGCGGGCGGACGGCTTGCGAGGGAGCTCTTCCTCTGAGCACTCTGCTCAGCTCCCTCGCGCGCCGCAGAGTGAGGCTGGGAGCCGGAATATGACATCATCGACCCGGCTCCCAGCCTCACTCTGCGGCGCGCGAGGGAACTGAGCAGACTGCTCAGAGGTAGAGCTCCCTCGCCAGCCGCCCACTGGCCCAGCAGCCAGCCCATCAGCCACTGGACCACCAGGGAGAAAGAGGAATCCCCCCCCAGCATTCCCAAAGGTAAGGAGGCTGGGGGGGTTAAATAAAAAAAAAAATGTTAATGTGAGTGAGTGTGTGTATATGTCTGTTAGTGTGTGTGTGTGTGACTGTTACTGTGTGTGTCTGTTAGTGTGTGTGTGTGTGTGTATGTCAGTGTGTGTGTGTCTGTTAGTGTGTGTGTGTGTCTGTTAGTGTGTGTGTCTGTTACTGTGTGTCTTACTGTGTGTGTCTGTTACTGTGTGTGTGTGTCTGTTACTGTGTGTGTGTGTCTGTTAGTGTGTGTGTGTGTCTGTTAGTGTGTGTGTGTCTGTTACTGTGTGTGTCTGTTAGTGTGTGTGTGTGTGTGTGTGTGTGTGTGTGTGTGTCTGTTAGTGTGTGTGTGTGTGTGTGTCTGTTATTGAGTGAGTGTTTCTGTTAGCTAGTGTATGCCTATCTGTCAGTGAATGTGTGTGTGTGTGTGTATTTAGAAGGCGGGGCAGGGGGAAGGGTTGGGTGGGGGTGGCACGGGGGGAGGGGGCGCCTGAGTTTTGTCCTGCCTAGGGCAGCACAAAACCAGGATACACCACTGGGTGGGGGTTGGGGGGGGCAATAGGTCCCCACCTTTAGTTTGACGTGCGAGTGGGGGCTCGGGAGGAGGGACCAGGCTGCTCACTGTTTACTAGACATGAGCCTACTCGTGATATAGCGAGTAGGGGCATAATTTACTAATACTAAGTAATCTTTACTTAGTATTAGTACATTTGGCTGAAAAACCAATTTGGGTCTTTCAGCCTTTTAGTAGATAGCTCTCTAATACCATGGGAATTAGGGAGTAATCTACTTATTCATTCCTGTCATTACACTAACTTACATTTTATATGAATGTGTGTTACTTGATTGTTGTAAGTGTTGCAAATGCTTACAGCTGAATCCTGACTATGTTTGTATACTTTTTATTTAAAATTGTATACAATGTAACATTCTCCTTCTTTCACTGGGTAAGTATATTAGTACTTAGGCAATACTGTGCTTCGGAACTTTGACACTTTGACACTTCGGAACTTCGGCAACTTCGGAACTTCGGCACTGTGGCACTTCGACACTTCGGAAATTCGGTAATTTCTGAACTTCGGGACCTCGGCAATTCGGCAATTCGGACATTCGGAAGTACCCGAATGTCCGAATTGCCCGAAATTTGTCCGAATTCATATTCGGACCGAAACGAATTGCACATGTCTACCATATTGTACTGCATCCTTATTGTCTCTTTTTTTTTATCCTGAGGTTTGCAACATTGTACTCCCTGAAGGTTTATGTATGTATGATTTTGAGGCGCAGTATACGCCATATGTCTATCAGAAAATTATTATTGAAAGACATGTAGAAAATTATTGTCATCCAATTTTTCTCACATTGCCCTGTATAACATCTATATAATTTTTTTCTTGTAACATAATCAGTCGAGATTTTCCTTGGAAGAGGCAAGTATTCTTATTGGATTTATTGGTTTATTTGCTTAGCAATGTTGCCATAATTCTGAAGATAAAAATAAGTTTGCATATCAAGAAAAAATGCCACTGTTTAAAGTGATTGGATGTTCTAAATTCTTATGTTCATATCCTTTTAGATTAACTTTGCTGCTATGGGACAGTATCCTTCAAAAATTCTTTATTTCAGCATCTACAAATGTCCTACTTTTTGTAGGGCTCACTAAGAACCATAATTGCTACAGCTTACTGTAGTGGTTATGGAGCAAAGAGACGTCAGTTGTCACTTCCCCTGTTAATGTCAAGCCATTTTGGGATGTTTGACAAAAAATAGGGCTCCATTGGTGCCTTAAAGACCCTATTTGTGTCAAACTATTAACATGTGATTCAAAAGAGCACACCATCATCTTAAAAATGATCTTTTATTGCAAAATCTGGTTGCCTTATTCTAATAGTTACAGATTTAGAAATAAGAAGATGGGTGATAAGCCTACTTAAACTTCAACTTTCCAAGCATGATGTGTGAATAGGAATTAAAGAAGAACCAAGTGCACCATAACCAATAACCCAATTTCATATCAAGGAAGATACAATATGGATATATCAACAATTTGTAGATAGTTCTCAGGTTGAGTAAAGAGCTTAAAGAAACACTATAGCTTTCAATCAGATGTAATTTACCTTAAATAATTGTATCTCAATCTCTAAATTGAACTTTAATCACATACAGGAGGCTCTTGCAGGGTCTAGCAAGCCATTAACATAGCAGGGGGATAAGAAAATCTAAATTAAACATAACTTGCAATAAGGAAGGATAAACATTAGATGACTCATTACAGGAAATGTTTATGGAAGGCTGTGCAAGTCACATGCAGGGAGGTGTGACTAGGGTTCATAAACAAAGTGAATTAACTCCTTAATAGCAGATAATTGAGCACTGAGACTGCAGTGGCATGTTCTATACACCAAAACAGTGTCATTTAGCTAAAGTTGGTTTGGTGACTATAGTGTCCCTTTAAATAGAACACAGCCAACTTTATTTGAAATTGGAATGGGTATTTGTGTTACAATTAAAATTAAATAATATGGAGAATGATCAGTCGCAGTTCAGTGCTATGGCATGGATAAATCAACAAATTTTAGAATTCCTAATTTTACTTGAAAATAACTAGTTACCAAGTAGTACTCAATACAATATCTTTCAGTTCTGACATAGCACACCCAGCAACTTCTTTGTATTATATCTGTGACTATATTCTACACATCTTTGAATTAATCTAAACAGACTACCATTCGAAACCGCCATCCATAATAATGCATTATATAATAATTGGATCTATCCAATTAAATCACTATGTAATGAAACATATTTGTGCAACTGTTAAATGCTGACTATTCACTTTTTGAACATATTTGTAAAAAAAAAAAAAAAAAAACACCTGTCCACTCTCATTAATCACCAGCTAGATTCACTCTACAGAAAATATATTACAAACAGAAATTGAAAAATGTATTTTTCATTATCTTGCAACAAGCTTATTAGGGAGTGTATTTGTACGGTAATATGTAACGTTGATAATTTTAGTAGGAATAAACGTAAAATGGATTCCTCTAATAAAATATCCAGTATTGCTAACATTTATTATTTGTATCGTCTCGTTGAAGAGATCTGTTCTTATTAAAAAGCTCAAATAAGTTTATCTCACAAATATCGTAATTTTACTCCTTGCTTCATAGTATACGAAAGTGAAATACAAGAGTTTAAGTCAAGAGTCTCATTGGCTTATCAGCAAAATGGAGACGTGATAATATTTACTAGGCATGTGCATTGGGAAAATTTGGTTCGGTATTCCGAAATTCGGGACTTCAGCAACTCAAGACTTCAACACTTCAGAACTTCGGCAACTTTGGAACTTCGGCACTTCAGCACTTCGGAACTACGACACTTCGGAAATTCGGTAATTTCTGAACTTTGGGACCTCGGCAATTCGGCACTTTAGCAATTCGGACATTCGGAAGTACCTGAATGTCCGAATTGCCTGAAATTCGTCCGAATACATATTCACACCGAAACGAATTGCACATATCTAATATTTACAAGAAGATAAATGATTGCTTCCATAAAAGAAGCCGTCTAAAATAGATGTTTGTTTTAAAAACAGCTAAAGCAAAAAACAGAAAATCATTATTATCACAAAACACCATGTAGAGATGAAGATGTAGAAATCCAATTGAACGGAGGGGTTGTAGGTATGTCAAGGTAGGGAAGGGGGAGGATGCTATAAAGGGACAATACATATTAATGGACTTTAAAAAATTGAATAGAATGTTGTCGTCGATTTTTGTTCAAACCATAGATTTGCTCACAGTATTAAGTCCCGAAACACCAGTAATTTCTATTATTAGAAATTCCACATTTATTTAAACTTAAAGGGACACTATAGTCACCTGAACAACTTTAGCTTAATGAAGCAGTTTTGGTGTATAGAACATGCCCCTGCAGCCTCACTGCTCACTCCTCTACCATTTAGGAGTTAAATCCCTTTGTTTATGAACCCTAGTCACACCTCCCTGCATGTGACTTGCACAGCCTTCCATAAACACTTCCTGTAAAGAGAGCCCTATTTAGGCTTTCTTTATTGCAAGTTCTGTTTAATTAAGATTTTCTTATCCCCTGCTATGTTAATAGCTTGCTAGACCCTGCAAGAGCCTCCTGTATGTGATTAAAGTTCAATTTAGAGATTGAGATACAATTATTTAAGGTAAATTACATCTGTTTGAAAGTGAAACCAGTTTTTTTTTCATGCAGGCTCTGTCAATCATAGCCAGTGGAGGTGTGGCTAAGGCTGCATAAACAGAAACAAAGTGATTTAACTCCTGAATGACAGTGAATTGAGCAGTGAAATTGCAGGGGAATGATCTATACACTAAAACTGCTTTATTAAGCTAAAGTAATTTAGGTGACTATAGTGTTACTTTAATAAGACATACTTCACTACATATCTTTTCTATTTTTGTTTTTCAAAACAATATACTGTGGTCAACATAATCATTACTATTTATTCCTATTTTTTACAATTATTATTCTGTATTTTTCTTTTTATTTCCACCATTTCTAGAGTATGCCATATTTTGTCTACTGCACTTATATCTTGATGTGTTTTTGTATATTTTGAACTGAATCTGAAACTGAACTAATTGATTTTTTTTTTTTTTTTTTTTTATTCCAATTACCTAGTGGCAATTGACATTTTTAGTTAGTGAACATGTGCTTTTCTCTTAATTTTATCATTTAAAGGAATATAAACTCACTGTAAATATCACTATACTGTTTCATTTCAGTCCTGCTGTCAAGATAATTACAGCAACCCTACATATAGTGCTTAAACCTACACTATCCAAGACGAGAAACAAATGATAGCCTTTAAGTGGCCAAGCTTAAAGGGACACTATAGTCACCAAAACAACTTTCATTTAATAAAGCGGTTTTGGTGTATAGATCATGTCCCTGCAGTCTCACTGCTCAATTCTCTGCCATTTAGGAGTTAAATCATTTTGTTTATGAACCCTAGTCACACCTCCCTGCATGTGACTTGCACAGCCTTCCTAAACACTTCCTGTAAAGAGTCATCTAAAGTTTATCCTTCCTGTATGTATGTAAGAGCCTCCTGTATGTGATTAAAGTACAATTTACAGAGAAAGAGATACAATGGTTTAGGGTAAATTACATCTGATTGAAAGTGAAACCAGTTTTTTTCATGCAGGCTGTGTCAATCAGAGTCCGGGGAGGTGTGATAAGGACTGCGTAAACAGAAACAAAGTGATTTAACTCCTAAATGGCAGTGAATTGAGCCGTGAAACCTGAGAAGCATGATGTATACACTAAAACTCCTTCATTAAGCTAAAGTTGTTTAGGTGACTATAGTGTTCCTTTAACGTAGTAGGCGACATAGCAATGTCAAGGAAAAAAGCAAAGTCAGGTGTTGCAGAAGTACACGATAATGATAAACCAAACCAGGTCAAGGAGTATAGATGACACAGTAGTCAGACAACCAAATAAGGAAACGAGAATATCATAGAACAGGCATAGGCAACCTTCGGCACTCCAGATGCTGTGGACTACATCCCCCATAATGCTCTTACACTCATAATGCTGGCAAAGGATCATGGGAGGTGTAGTCCAAAACATCTGGAGTGCCTAAGGTTGCCTATCCCTGTCATAGAATAAGGAACGCACTATTGTGATCATATGGGAACCACAACAGGGCACTAAACAGGTGAAAAGTTAAAGTATTTATAAGCCTTTCCTTTATAGTCATGCCCCCAAAGTATGAGTGGGCATTAGCAATGATGCAATTTTGTGTTGATGATGTCAATATTTGAGTATCAGCAAGAAGTCATGAAGCATGATAATAAAATAGGAGATGAATTTAGCTGCTGCAATGGCAGTGTTAAGCTGCTGGAAAAAATTTAAGTAAAGGGTTATTAGCTTTATTTTTTAGAAGAAAATAAGGGCAGCGATCACAATGATGAGTGACATTAAATTATATATATATATATATATATATATATATATATATATACTTCTCAAAAAAATAAAGGGAACACAAAAATAACACATCCTAGATCTGAATGGATTAAATATTCTTCTGAAATACTTTGTGCATTGATGTGCCATCCTGTAGGAGCTGCACTACCTGAGCCACTTGTGTGGGTTGTAGACTCCGTCTCATGCTACCACTAGTGTGAAAGCACCGCCAGCATTCAAAAGTGACCAAAACATCAGCCAGGAAGCATAGGAACTGAGAAGTGGTCTGTGGTCACCACCTGCAGAACCACTCCTTTATTGGGTGTGTCTTGCCAATTGCCTATAATTTCCACCTGTTGTCTATCCCATTTGCACAACAGCAAGTGAAATTGATATTCACTCAGTGTTGCTTCCTAAGTGGACAGTTTGATTTCACAGAAGTGTGATTGACTTGGAGTTACATTGTGTTGTTTAAGTGTTCCCTTTAATCTTTTGAGCAGTGTTTATACGTACACTGATCAGCCACAAAATTAAAACCACCTCGTGTAAGTCTCCCTTGTGCTAGAAGAGCTCTGATGCATCAAGGTATGGGCTCCACCAGACTACCACGATGGTAGTTTTAACACAGGCTCAGGAATACATGTTTGTGTTCGTGACCCTATAGTGTTCCTTTAGAGCAGGGGTTCTCAACGTTAGTCCTCAGGACCCCCTACCAGTCCAGGGTTTAGGGATTACCTGGGTATGTCTAAGGTGTTTAGAAAAAAAAAACACCTTAGAGTCTAAGGTGTTTTTGTCCCTTTTTCTAAACACCTGAGACACACCCAGGTAATCCCCAAATCCTGGACTGGTAGGGGGTCCTGAGGACTGGGTTGAGAACCCCTGCTTTAGAGCCAGAAGGTGTATGAGGAGTTGTCCTACTGCCTATGTGAGAAGTTACCTTCCATTAGAAGAGTCTACTTTCCTGTTAGAGAATAGACAAAAAAACTTTTTTTTTTTAATTCTCTTACACTGATATCATGTATATATTCAAGATCTTAATGTGTATGCTCTCAGAAACAGTTTTTACTGCTTTTCCTGTAATAGAGACGTGATCCTATACAATCACTATTCCGGCATCTGACTGGTTCATTGGAAAAGGCTTTTCCGAGGTTATTTTGTTATCAATATTGATACAAGTAGTCCCTATAAAGTATGCAGTCTGTTTGTCCAGTTCACGTGGAATACAATTATAAACATACTGCATGGTTGAACTGTTCAACAAAAAAAATCTGTGCCTATCGCCAAACCCCCACCTGTATGCAGAACTAGATTTAATAAATATTGATACAGATGGTTTGACAAGCGGTCTGATTTAATACCCCAATTACCTCTGGAAAACCTGTTACACGATGGATCAAGCAGAAAATTGTATTAAGAAATTCAGTGACATGTGTTTCACCTGTCTAAACCCGTTCAGATATAATGATTAACTAACTTTTTCAGTGACTGGGTATTTTTACATTTTGTGAATCTGAGTTACTGGGACAATCTGAACTTTTTATTCCATAATCTACTTTTTAAACAAGACAGGATTCAGTGTAATTTATTTATTTAAAGTGTTCATTTTCAATGTTTTCCTATGATTATAAAGTTGTCATACCATGATTGTATGAGTCTTTTAATTGTATGCATTTATCTTCTATTTTAGATCAATGTTTAGCCACATAGATTTGTTTTTTTTATTTTAACAATATGGAAACAGTGCCATAATTTGGAGATGGGAAGGGGTAAAAATATGACTTGTGTTATACAAATCAAAGAGCTACCTGTACTGCTTAAAGGGATACTATAGTGCCAGGATTACAAAGCTGTATTCCTGGCCCTACAGTTCCCTCTGCCTCCCCCCTTCCTCATGCCCCCTTCCCCCACACCAAATTTAAAATTTAATTACCTGATCCCAGCACCATAGGTCACACTGGGTCGGCATGCATTAGGCCCCACACACACAGGAAACCATTGAATCAATGCTTCCCTAAGGGGAAATAGCTGCCGCTGAATGTCCTCATGCAAAGCATGATTCAAGAAGCGCCCCCAGTGGCCGTCTACCAGACAGTGCTGGATTATTTCTGTGGAACTGCAATGCTTTACAGTGCAGCACTAAGTGCAATAGGGACACAGCACCTAGACCACTTCAATAAGCTTAGGGTGGTCTGGGTGCCTATAGGGGGGAAATAAAAACAGCAAAAGATATTTTAAAGGTATTGGTTATATTTTCCACATTATTGTAAAACAATTACATATCAATAAGATGCGAATATATCAGTGGAAAG
This sequence comes from Pelobates cultripes, assembly GCA_933207985.1. NCBI lineage: Eukaryota > Metazoa > Chordata > Amphibia > Anura > Pelobatidae > Pelobates > Pelobates cultripes. Next base: position 394,909,922 of record OW240912.1, on the reverse strand, counting down.
ACAGAGGTACATAGTTACATAGTTACATAGCTGAAAAGAGACTTGCGTCCATCAAGTTCAGCCTTCCTAACATTTGCTGGTACGTAACACATATTTTTAATATTCCTATACCATTAATGAATAATTGATTTGTTTTGTGAGATATCACATACTTACATACATATAACAAGTTAAGGATTGGTAGCTGAGATAGGTCTGTATCCCATTCTGCTAATAGCGATATCAGTGATATTGAATAATTTTTCCAGTAGAAAACTCCATATGCTCCAAAATAGGAACTCGATTTGTTATGAAGAGTTGTCCCCTCTCAATATTTGGATCCCATACTGCTGCACAGTTGAATGTAAGTTGTAAGCTCCAAGACTAATAGTAAAGTCCTGCATAGAATTTATTTTTTTCAGTAATGCAGAATGTACCCATTACTACAATACCATTTATAAAACCATTATTGCTGAATTCTGCCTGAAAATCAAAAATCACAAAAGGAAGAAGTCCATAAATTTAAGAAATACTTTCCAGATATAATTTTTAGAATAAAACCCACATCTTGCTCTCTCATAAAATGTCCCCATGTATGATAAAAAATACCCCAAATAAAATTATTTAATCAAGAGCACATGACATATCCCCACATTATAGCATGTAAGTATAAAAATAAAATTCCAATAAAAGTACTTAAAAATCTTAGAAAACAATGCACAGGTTTGAACAGCAATATAATAGGTTAAAAATACATTGAAATGGGGACGGAGCTTGCCCATGAGAGAGAGCAGACATCATTTCCTGGAGCTCTGGCTGCTTACCTGATATAATGCTAAACAGTATTGCTATCGCTCAATCAACACCCGTGAGACACACCAAGTGGCTCCCGGTAACCTGCTGGTCAGACGCATGCCAATCTTTCACACCACGAAGGGCTGATGGCCTACTACTCACTATACGCCCTTGATCCTGAAACATTCATCAGCGGCCTCAGAGCATTTGTATGCTAGCGGCGCGAAAACCGCTAGCATTCCTATGGTAGTTTCACGAACAGTGACTTTCAACACTGTTCGTGAAACGAATCAAGTACCAAATGGGAGACCACACACAGGGGGTCGTGTGGCTCCCATTACAGATTGCAACATTGTATCTACCCTCTGTTAATCGATTCTCAGGGTGGTCGCCGTTCGGATACCGACCACGCGGCAGCAGCCATCTTGATCCCCTTCTAGCCCAGCGGTGTTTGGTCGTCATGTGACTGGAACTAAAATCGGCTACTCAACGGCACGAACACCGCTGGACTTCCAGACTGTTCGGGACCACCGGTCCTTCGGTAGTTTCATACAAACCGTTCATTCGCATGTTTTCCTGTGTGTTCATATTAAACGATGTTTCGTGTGGCATTCGGCTAATTGTGCTGGGATCTAAACGGTAGTTTCCCAAAGTAAGCGCTCAGATCCCAGCTATCTACACAGGTGTCATTTGGTTAAATGGCACGAATAATGTGCAAGTTATGTATTTTTAAGTGAAAAGACAGGTTCTGCTGTACAGAGGGATAATCCACTTAACAGGATATTCTTATGGGAATATCCCTCTCGTACAGCAGTGCATGGTGGGAAAATTGTCCTGTATGTTCAGTTCCCCATGTAGTCCCCTACTGTACAACCCCTGCAAAGTCACTCCGGAAACCCCTTGCATGGGGAACTGCATAAATACTGTGACCTCTGAATAAAAGCTCAGATGACTCCCAGCCTATGTGTCGTCTAGTTCTTGGGAGGGAAGGATTCTTATAACGCTACCAGGATTATTGTATACTGTACCTGCCTACCTGGATTATTATATGCTGTTCCTGTCTACCAGCGGGGATACTGTGGATTAAACTACCTCTCCGCTACAAAAACTCTTACCTCATCTTTTTCCATGACCTCATCAGTGGCGTAGGTCACTCAATGTAGTGACTTCCAAGCTGAGGGAGGCTAGTGTTGAATATCAATGGGGTACTCCAAGTTCCCTACTGGTGACCAAGTACTGTACATGGACTCTTGTCTACTACGGAATCCTTTACGTTCCTTGGGACTCTGTACCATCCTCCACCGGATACGGATGCAGTTCGGTCGCATTCCTAGCAGACCTTGTATCCCGCTCTCGTTATTCCATTTGTCCTTCGGAGCGCTGGAGAAGCCCACGGGGGAACTTGAACACTTTGGGGATGGGGTCAGCTAACCCTGAGATCCTATCTGGTTAAGCCCCATAATTGGTGTAACTGGCTGACCGCACTGTAGTCATAGTGAGTATTATATTGCCAGAAACCTGATGATTGTACACATGAATAAGTTGTCCTTGCACCAAATAGCAGCATGTGTTTAACGTGTTATGCTTTTTCACCACAAATTTTTTTAATGAGGTTAATGTTTTATGCGAGGTTTACTTAATGCTTTGCCTCATAGTGTCATATATAACTGCTGTTTTATTTGCACTCTTTACCTCAGATTGACAAAAAGAAAGACATTAAAATGTGCCTTTAAGCTGCAATGATTATCAACGGTTGGTATTAACAATATGCAACGCTTGGATTTTACCAAAAACTATGAAAACAAACCCTTTGGTTTTACAAATAAATACAAAAACCCTCCTAAGTCTACATAAAGGAGGGTACTATATGTACATTGCATTGGTATTTAAATTTCCATTGACTTTACCATGTATTTTAATTCTGAGGTTATATGATGCAGTTTGAAAATGGTTAACATTAGACTAGTATATTTTATAAGGACAAAGTTGGAGAACTGGAGCCAACACATCATAAATAAAACTCTAGTCAACAAGTGCCAAACAAAGACGATACAAAACAGAAAATCTATCAAACAATGTAACATTTATTATTATCTTTAGAGGTCAGAGAAAACAAACACAAAGAAAGTAAAAAACAAAAGGTGACCGTGTTATCTGATCGCTAGAAAAATTCAACGGTTGCTTAAATATTTAATGGAGCTGTGATCTATTCAGTTGATATGAATGTACCATACGTTACATTACACAAAGTATAATTACAATAGCAGATTTAATAAATACAGAGTGAAAGGTTAGTAGAAACATGTACATAATGTACAAAAAAACAGATTTCCTTGTACCACATATGCGGAGAATCGTGAGTACAACACATAGTGTGTGTGATTAAATAAGACCGGCAACAAAAGACATAAAAGATCAAATTACTGTCTGTCCATTAAAAGGTAAGAGAAAAGTAACACAAATAAAAAATTAAATGAAAGGTGACTGTGTTACCTTACTGTTAGAAAAATTCAATGTTTGCTTAAATATTTAATCGACCTGGGATTTATACTTGTACAATGAATGTACATGACACTATACACACTGAAATGCAAGATTTTATAAATACACAGTACAACTTTTTTAGGAATGTTCAAACAATAATATCCTTGTTTTGCTTTTGCTGAGAGCCATGTCTACAACACACACACCATTAGTCACTAAAGTGAAAATTCTACATTAATTTAAAGTGAATTTCAGATTTAAGATCCAAACAGAGCCAAGCTGGAAAATTCTTGAAGCCAACTATGCTACCAGCTCAACTACTTTGAGCTAAAAAAAAAACCAAACCTGATGGTGTCTTTTATTTAATAATACCAACTACAAAAAAGTAAAAAAAAAAAAAAAGAAAATCAGTCTATTTTCTGTTTAAAACCTTCAAAGGGGCACTACCATGAAAAAACTGCATACTTTGTTACTTTCAACATTTTAAAGGAATGCTCAGACCCTTTAGAAACCTAATCTCAATCAAGTTGTTATGGGAGGTAGGAGTGTCTGGACATCATATTGCCTTCAGGGTTTAAACCACTTTTTAACTGTTTAGCCCCAAATTTAGTCCTCTAGAATCCAACACCTCTGCCACATTTTTTCAACTTTTTGGCCATTGCAGTGATCAGGAAGATGAGCTAACTGGCCAGTAGAAGACTGCTGACCTCTCTTATCAGAGAATGCGTCTTTCACTGGCCAACAGTTGAGAGTAATATTACGAGAGCACATCACAGACTTAATGATCACACAAGTATGTCCCGTCGAGACCCCTGCGCTCAGCCCAAGACCTACGCCTATCCTCTGCCCGGATCCCCACCTCTGATGCTCGCCTTCAAGACTTCTCCAGGGCTGCACCTATTCTGTGGAACTCCCTTCCCTCCTCAATCAGACTTTCACCCTCCCTCCACTCCTTCAAAAACCTTTGAAAACTCACTTCTTCATTAAAGCGTATCAATTAAACTGTCAGCAGGTTTCTCATCCCCCACCCCATGACTCCGTTCCTGCAACTGTCAGAAATGACCTACCAAGCACTCAATAAACCCTTCTGTAACAAACTATTTAATTCCCCCACTTTAACCCTTTGTGTCACTATACCCCACTCCCTCTAGCATGTAAGCTCATCGAGCAGGGTGCTCAACCCCCTCTGTTCCTGTACGTCAGTGGTCTGATCTCAATTATGTGTCTGTTAGTCCACCTATTGTACAGCGCTACGGAAATTGTTGGCGCTATATAAATAATAAAATAATAATAATCATAACTTTTTGCTTTAAAAAAAAAAAAAAAAAACACCTTTCTTCTGTTATAAGTGTAACCTCAATACACTTATGAGCAAAATACAGAGCTGCTAATGTATGGGTCACCAGAGATATGTCTGTGTTGACCTGATCATTTTTATGAAAAAGCCTTTTTTTATCTAGAGCACATAGAAGGTAAAGCATATGAACGGTGTTACGGTGAATGCTAGAATTTTACGCATCTGATTTCTCTAATTTGATGGAGGAAAAAATGAAATTTAGTATAATTTACAAATCCTGACAGTTTTTAAATTCCGAGGCAGTATGTTGATAAAAGAGAGAGAAATCTCAACTTGTCTTTTCTGTTTTATTCATGCTCATACAGGGAGTGCAGAATTATTAGGCAAATTAGTATTTTGACCACATCATCCTCTTTATGCATGTTGTCTTACTCCAAGCTCTATAGGCTCGAAAGCCTACTACCAATTAAGCATATTAGGTGATGTGCATCTCTGTAATGAGAAGGGGTGTGGTCTAATGACATCAACACCCTATATCAGGTGTGCATAATTATTAGGCAACTTCCTTTCCTTTGGCAAAATGGGTCAAAAGAAGGACTTGACAGGCTCAGAAAAGTCAAAAATAGTGAGATATCTTGCAGAGGGATGCAGCACTCTTAAAATTGCAAAGCTTCTGAAGCGTGATCATCGAACAATCAAGTGTTTCATTCAAAATAGTCAACAGGGTCGCAAGAAGCGTGTGGAAAAACCAAGGCGCAAAATAACTGCCCATGAACTGAGAAAAGTCAAGCGTGCAGCTGCCACGATGCCACTTGCCACCAGTTTGGCCATATTTCAGAGCTGCAACATCACTGGAGTGCCCAAAAGCACAAGTTGTGCAATACTCAGAGACATGGCCAAGGTAAGAAAGGCTGAAAGACGACCACCACTGAACAAGACACACAAGCTGAAACGTCAAGACTGGGCCAAGAAATATCTCAAGACTGATTTTTCTAAGGTTTTATGGACTGATGAAATGAGAGTGAGTCTTGATGGGCCAGATGGATGGGCCCGTGGCTGGATTGGTAAAGGGCAGAGAGCTCCAGTCCGACTCAGACGCCAGCAAGGTGGAGGTGGAGTACTGGTTTGGGCTGGTATCATCAAAGATGAGCTTGTGGGGCCTTTTCGGGTTGAGGATGGAGTCAAGCTCAACTCCCAGTCCTACTGCCAGTTCCTGGAAGACACCTTCTTCAAGCAGTGGTACAGGAAGAAGTCTGCATCCTTCAAGAAAAACATGATTTTCATGCAGGACAATGCTCCATCACACGCGTCCAAGTACTCCACAGCGTGGCTGGCAAGAAAGGGTATAAAAGAAGAAAATCTAATGACATGGCCTCCTTGTTCACCTGATCTGAACCCCATTGAGAACCTGTGGTCCATCATCAAATGTGAGATTTACAAGGAGGGAAAACAGTACACCTCTCTGAACAGTGTCTGGGAGGCTGTGGTTGCTGCTGCACGCAATGTTGATGGTGAACAGATCAAAACACTGACAGAATCCATGGATGGCAGGCTTTTGAGTGTCCTTGCAAAGAAAGGTGGCTATATTGGTCACTGATTTGTTTTTGTTTTGTTTTTGAATGTCAGAAATGTATATTTGTGAATGTTGAGATGTTATATTGGTTTCACTGGTAATAATAAATAATTGAAATGGGTATATATTTGTTTTTTGTTAAGTTGCCTAATAATTATGCACAGTAATAGTCACCTGCACACACAGATATCCCCCTAACATAGCTATAACTAAAAACAAACTAAAAACTACTTCCAAAAATATTCAGCTTTGATATTAATGAGTTTTTTGGGTTCATTGAGAACATGGTTGTTGTTCAATAATAAAATTAATCCTCAAAAATACAACTTGCCTAATAATTCTGCACTCCCTGTAAGTATTGTAATTTGTTCTTCTGGCAGTCTCTGGGCTTCGGGCTGTAAGTCAGTTCATGTAATAAGCATTGATTTATTTTTTAGCTGTAACAAAAAAAAATCATCTAGGTTTGTCTCTGCAGGTGGCTAACCTGACAATTGTGGGAAATAATGCCAAAGGCTCATCATAATTACACGTGAAGTGCTGCATCTGACACTGTTTTTAGATACCGCTGAGTCCCTTTCAAGACCTCAAATACGATTTGGTGATGCAAGTATCTCCTGCAGGCCTACTTGTTCCCAGAGGCATGGACTCTGCATTACGTAAACTGGCTGCAGCAGACAGGTGCCCTTAAAGGGAGACTATAGTCACCAGAACAACTACAGCTTAGTGTATTTGCTCTTGTGAGTATAATCAGTCCCTGCAGGCTTTTTGCAGTAAACACTGTCTTTTCAGAGAAAATGCAATGTTTACATTACAGCCTAGGGATACCTCCACTGACAACTCCTCAGATGGCTGCTAGAGGTGCTTCATGGGGCAGTGCTGCCCAGTGTGACTGACACCCTTTGCATGGAGGCACGGAACTTTCCTCATAGAGATGCATTGATTTAATGCATTACTATAGCTCAACACAATGAATGCTTCAAGTTGTTTCCCTAAATTCAACTAAAAATGCAATTTATAATGACTTCTCCAGTCTCAAAATTATTCAACCCCTTCATGGTAAGCATCTTCAGTACTTAGTAGGGCACCCTTTTGCTGTTATGACCTGCTGCAAATGACATGCATAGCGGGACACCAGCTTCTCGTAGCGTTCCTGCGGAATCTTAGCTCATTGCTCATGAGCAATAGCCTCCATTGGGCCAAAATGTTCCAGTTCTGTTTCATCGCTCCGCAGAACAGAATCCCAAGACTTCTGTGGCTTATTGATATGATTTTATGCATGTTGGAGCCGACTTTTCTTGTGTTTTGGGTCAGTAGTGGTGTACGTCTTGGAGTTTTAGCAAGGGAATCCTTGTGTGTTTAGTACTTCCTTACTGTGCTCACTGAAATATCAGTGCCTTTGCCACCAAGTCTTGCTTCAGGTCTTTTGCAATCACTGGAGGGGTTTTCACAGCCTACCTTCTCTGAAATCTGATTGCAGCCATTGCTAGCTTTCATTATGCTGCCACCTCCAGGTAGTGTAAAATTACTGTCCCTTCAAATTTAAACTTGTGAGCTATGCTTTTAACTGTGTCTTTAGGAACATTCAGTGCCTTTGCTATCTTTTTGTATCCTGTTCCTTGTTTGTGAAGGGTGATAATCTATTCTCTTAACTTTGTGGACCATTCTTTTGCCATATTTCTAACATGCAGTCAATCATGAATCTTAAACCCCTAGCCAGTTCAGGTATTTCAAGTGTTCTAGCTGAAGCACACCTGGTGCAACTAATGAAGCATCAGGTGTACTTGAGACAACACCTGGTTTGCATATTTGTGCTGTTGTGAAGGCTTCTATTCAGGGGGTGAATAATTTTGAGACCGGAGAAGTTATTATAAGCTGCAATTTCAGTTGAATTTAGAGTAACAACTTGATGCATTTGTTGTGTTGAGTTATTTCAATTGCTTTTGTTTGATTTGTTAATTGCAAAAAATCTATAATGGTTGACAATAAACCTGATTTTCGATCAGGGTTGAATAATTTTGATTACAATTTTATGTGTCAAGGAGTGTGTATGTCAGTCTGTATGTGTATGTGCATCTGTGTGTCAAGGTGTGTATATGTCAGTGTGTGTATCTGTGTATGTGTATCGGTGTGTCAAGGTGTGTGTATGTGTCAGTGTGTGTATCTGAGTGTGTATATGTGCAAATGTGTGTATCTGTGTGTCAGGATAATGTTTGACCCAACACGCTGAATTATATAAAATAAAGTTAAAAAAAAGAAACGTATTACCGGGCCTTAGATTTAACGTAAAAGAGAATGGTCAGGAACAAGCCGAGGTCAGGGACAGAGAAAGAAACAAGAGCGAGAATACATGCAAGAAGGTCAAGGATACCAGAATACAGGATAGTGCAGAACAAGCCAATCTCAAAATACCAGTAGGAAAAACAAGATGAATGCATTCTCTGATAAGCAGAAGTGGAAACCACGACAGGACACTAAAGAACTGGGGAAAGAAGTTTAAATACTTTCAAGATGGATGTGATAGGTAGATTCAGGTCACATGATGTCGGAATGTGCATGATATAAATGTGATGATGCATACACGTCCAAGTTATAATCCCGGGCAGCACTCGCTTTAAATACCTCATGCACGCAGCAGTCGGCGTCATACATCGTGCCAGCCGTGAGCACAACCAGAGGAGGCTGAGAAGCTGCCGGAATCCCTAACCGCCTAACATATTTAAACAGATAAACATACACATTAACACACAGATGGAGAGCAAAAAATGGGTCGCAAGAGTATTCTGAGGACGGACAGCAGCTAAAATAGACTGCCCTTCGGTGGGTCCCCGCTCAGAACTCAAACTGGTTTTAGCTCAACTTGTGCCATTACATAGAGAACATATCTGAAGCATATCAGACTGGTCCCACCCATACACACAGATGCACACATTCATATACATAGTGACACCATATTCCAGTGTGTGTTTCTGTGTGTCAATGTGTATGTGTCAGTGTTTATATGTGTCACTGTGTATATGAATGTGTGTGTATGTGTCAGTGTGTTTATATGTGTGTATCTATGTGTTAATGTCTATGTTTATCTATCAGTGTTTATATGTGTCACTGTGTATATGAATGTGTGTATGTGTCAGTGTGTTTATATGTGTGTATCTATGTGTTAATGTCTATGTTTATCTGTCAGTGTTTATATGTGTCACTGTGTATATGAATGTGTGTATGTGTCAGTGTGTTTATATGTGTGTATCTATGTGTTAATGTCTATGTTTATCTGTGTAAATATGTATGTGGCAGTGTATGTGCATGCATCCCAGCAATCAAACACCTATGCAACATGCAAACACGACTCGGCAATCAAAAACACAAACATTACATACAAACACACCCCCTGCATTCAAACTCCAAAATGTATACAAACATCCCGCATCACGCAAATACCAATACTACACACAGCATCTAAAAGCCAACACGACATCCAAAAACACCCCTGCATTCAAATGCAAAACTATACACAAGTACATCACTGCATTCCAATGGCAACAGTACATACAAATAAACTCCTACATGCACACACATACACTATACAAAAACATATTCAAACGCACAAACACTGCTCACTTTTTGAACGGTTAAACCACTAGGTTGCCTCCAGTGCCGGTCTCCACTCCCCCTCTGGCGGCTTCTGCATTTTCACATTCAGGAGGCACAGGTGGTGCCGGTTAGGAGCCCCACTGATTGGCTGAGAGTGGTCACTAAACTAGCTTGCAAAAGGTACATTTCTTTGCAAGCCAGCTTAGCGAATGGGGAGTCACCCAGCAGCACTCCGCTCTTCCTGAATGTGAACGGATTTGGCAAGAGTAAAGGATTCTCTACTTCGGTGTTGCACCAGAGCTAAGATGTAATAAAGCTTGTTGATAGTAACAAAGGAAACAAATTCTTGAAGTTGTTACTTTGTGAAGAGTTTTTTCCCCCCAAGTAATAGGTCCACCTAGGATCAAAAGAGTTAATCTCTCTGTTGTACCTAAATCTGTTTCTACCTAATCTTTACTGTTGTTTAAACTTCTAAGCATGCCAATGACATTTGCACATTTTTTTTTTCATTTTAGAAAATGTCATCACTTCTGAAATTAAAGTTACAATAATTATTTCCAATATACCAAGATTGTTTTCTGACCTATATTAACAGGCGAACAAGAATTATATGAATTGCAGGAGAAAATGTACAAAAAAAGCATTAAAAAAAACCATAAAACATTTTCAATAGAAATACGATTTCCAATACCTTTGCTTGAGTTACTGTTCTTGACATTTATTTTCAAGGGCATTGACAATTCAATTTATCATTAACCCTTTTTATGAAAATACAATGCAATGTAAAGAACATTTTGAAAAGAAAGCTAAATTTGTACCGTATTGTTTAGCTGGCCTGGTCATTTATCACCATAAGTCTACACATTGGTTTGCTTTCTTCTCTTTTTTTCGTGTTCCCAAGAAATTCTTCAAGCCGAAGTAGGAGGGTGGTGCTACCATAACAGCACACAAGCCTTTATACGGAGCCAGTGTTTTCTATATACAGGCTCCTTGAAATGTGAGTGTAATATTCAACACGATATTATTATAATCACTGTAAAGCCATTTTTAGTACCGTCTACACTATATTGTATTTTCTGTATTTTATTTTGACATGTACCCCATATTTTACCATTGAATGAGACTACGTTTTGGTAAGATTTATCTGTGTTTGAGCGCTTCACTTATAGGTGTAGGTCCTTGTCACTTACACCGCACCAATATCTATTAAAATAGACAAATTTAAAGTAAAATTCTAAAAGAAAGTGTTGACCAGGGTAAGATTTTTTGGTATTTTAGTGGATAACAGGTTCCAAAAGTTCAAAAATGACTTTACCTTACAACATATCATTTTCTCAATATCTTTGAGTCTTATTACAAAATAAAATATAAAAAATTGATTTATCTGTGTTTGAGCGCTCCACTTATAGGTGTAGGTCCTTGTCACTTACACCGCACCAATATCTATTAAAATAGACAAATTTAAAGTAAAATTCTAAAAGAAAATGTTGGCCAGGGTAAGATTTTTTGGTATTTTAGTGGATTAAAGGTTCCAAAAGTTCAAAAATGACTTTACCTTACAACATATCATTTTCTCAATATCTTTGAGTCTTATTACAAAATAAAATATAAAAAATAGTTTCCACTGCAATCTAGTGCATAAATGTAAATGCTGTACGCAGGTAATCCCGCTAACTTTGACTTTCTATAATGTGGCATTTGCCTTTTTAGAACCTTGACCAGAAAGGCAGGTTTGTAAGAGAGTATTTAGTTAAAATATATGTCTGATGATTTATTTGGTGCAAGCTTGCTGCTTTAGACTCTATAACCAAATCTATCTGTAGAATCCAGAAAGCTTTGTATCACAATCTGTAGAAAGAACCGAGACAGTATGCTAACAGGCCTCCTCTTTGAGTGGACTTCACTACAAATACATGGTGCTTTGTTCATTGGTTACATACAAATATTCCTTTACAAAAATGAAAAACTCGATAGCGTCCAGCTCTTCAATTTTTTGTTTTGCAAAAAAAAATGTCTATCTTTGGGATTTTGAAAAATAACGCTTGCAGAACAATTAGGCATGTTTGAAGAAATTCTATGTATGGAATTATTAATAGAAACACGTGTTATCTTAAAAAACCATCATAACATGCAAATGTCTCAGCATTCTCCCTGTGGATTATAATTTGACAGTAATTGTTTTCTCTGCACTAATCCACACGATTATAAACTGGTCTATTTCTATGTGCCCATCAGTAAAGTCTGAATCATTTTCTTTGTAGTCAGTAGTTATTTCATTACATCTCATTTGTATTAGTGACTGTTTGGTGATACCCGTCACTTTGCACGGCATGTTACCAAGCCTATCGATACAAACATAGTCAAGGTTGGGTTACTAAATTAAGACCTTGTAAATCTTGATTGAAATACCGCTGCAGGTAGTCTAAAGAATTGGAATTGAATTTTCAGATACAGAACTTAACATGCTGACAATTTGAATAATTATGTTTTCATTTGATTTATATTATAAGCATCAGTCATACAGTTACTTTTACCTTGATGGAAAAACTCAATAGACAGAAGTAGATTTATGTTCTATCTGCATTTTTTTTAATTACATACAATAAAAAAGAAATATATATGATATGTGAGCAGTCATTTAAAGTACAATATTAGTAACTTTTATATAACATAATAAAACCATTAAATAAATTAGCTAGGTATGTCAATTTGTATTCTTTACATTATGTTACATTATTTTCACTGTTAGCCTAACAACAAGCAATAGTTTAATAAGTGGTATTTTTTGTGTCTTAAATGGGCACTCCAGGCACCAATCCAGCTTGATCTAAATTAAGTTGTTTTGGTGCCAGGGGGCCTCCATAGGCACTCTTACCCCAAGGGCTTTAACCCCTAAGTTGCCTCCAGCGCTGTTCTCCACTCCACCACTGGCAGAATCCGTTTTTTGAATTTTGAGATTCAGGAAGTGCTGAGTGCTACCAGGCAGGGGCGCCACCCGATTGAGAGCGGTCAGCTGACGATCTCAGCCAATCACTGACTCCCTATTTGCAAAACTGTCATGCAAAAGGTATGTTTCTTTGCAAGCCGGTTTTGAAAATTACGTATTAGAGTTGTAATGTGGACTCCTCCCACACCTGGTAAGATATTGCATGTATGATTTTACAATAAGCCTTACAATTTTTGAATAGTGAGACATAATTTAGAATTTTTAATGATGCATGCAATTGACGCACATGTAAACGATAAATATTGGTACTGTAATGACCACTTGCAACTGAAGAAAAAAGGCAAATAGAAGACAGATTGGTACCTACAGTATTAAAGGTCCCAATTTCTTTTTATATTTTTTTAAAATAATGAATAATGACCTATTGGGCATTATTCTGCAGCTCATCCCGTTCCTGATTTTAAAATAAATTGAACTTACCTTTATCCAACGCCAGGCGAGGCTCTCTGCACTTCTTTCAAAGCCTCTATCTGATGTCATCAGAAGCCGCAGGCATTCCAATCAAAGGCTTGGCATAGAAAAGCCTTAGACTGGACACTCTATCCATTCAGAGCAGACACGCGCACTGACGACAGATGTATTTTATGCACAGTACTGACCCAAAAGTGCTAATTAGTTTTGATAATTCGATTCATTGATGAAGGAACTAATTTTTTGCACGTGCCTATGCCATATGTAAAACTACACGTAAAAATTATTTTGAATCGATTTATTTGACAATTGCCACCTGTTAATAAAATACAAAATTCTCTCATCCTGCAAACAAAGAAAATATATCTAATGGGATGTATATGAATCTCAGATAACAGGAATGGAGATGGGTTCTAGTGACAATTATTAGAATCCCTAGGTTTCCTAAATAACTGGGCAACACTGTACACAACGTCCAACCCCTAGAATAGATTATGTATCGAACCCTAACAATGGCCCACAGGAATGCCGTTTTTTTAGGCGAAAAGAACATTTACCTGCAGCATCAAGAAAAGCATTTACAACAGTTGGTTTTGGTACGTTTCAATGACAATGCTCTACATTGTACAAAAAAAGGCACAACATCTATACACCAAAACCTCTCCATTGAACAGTAGTTGTTTGTTGCTTAGAGTGCCCCATTGAAACCTTCCCACTCAACATCATGCTACTTGGGTATCCTACAAAGGTGGGTATACACAGAGAGTGTGTGGGTATGTCTGGGAGTAAATGTATATATGTAGTATGTATGAATGAACACCAGCTAGTGTAGATCTGAGTATGTATGATGGTGCGCGCACAATTATTTACTATTTATCTGTTTTGTGAATTCTAATAATGTAAACAAAAGTAACTAAATGGAATAAAAAAATAAAACTTTCCTAATAGAAATTTATATTCATATTTATTCTTGTTTTTTTTTTAGATTTAAATGTGAATGAATGCATAGCCATCCCTACTTAAAATGAATGAATTTATATTCACAGACATGCACAAACCGTATTCCATTGCACACACATGGTTGAGTCTATGGTAGCAAGAATCATAAATACACAGCTGCACCTTCTCTTGTGACATTATTAGCTCGAGTTCTGTGGATATCAGTTATTTCTTGTTTGCTATTCTGTGTCAGTTAAATGCTATCTGCTTTAAGACAAAGACTCAGCCAGTTAGCTTGTATTCGGTTATTTGCAGAATTATCATCGGTGTACTTGCTATTGATACATGTTGCTCTGTGACTTGGTTAACTTACCCTCTGTGACTTGGTTAACTGACCTTCTGTGACCTGGTTAATAGACCATCTGTGACTTGGTTAATAGACCATCTGTGACTTGGTTAACTGACCTTCTGTGACCTGGTTAATAGACCATCTGTGACTTGGTTAATAGACCATCTGTGACTTGGTTAACTGACCTTCTGTGACCTGGTTAATAGACCATCTGTGACTTGGTTAATAGACCATCTGTGACTTGGTTAACTTACCCTCTGTGACTTGGTTAACTGACCTTCTGTGACCTGGTTAATAGACCATCTGTGACTTGGTTAACTGACCTTCTGTGACCTGGTTAATAGACCATCTGTGACTTGGTTAATAGACCATCTGTGACTTGGTTAACTTACCCTCTGTGACTTGGTTAACTGACCCTCTGTGACCTGGTTAATAGACCATCTGTGACTTGGTTAACTTACCCTCTGTGACTTGGTTAACTGACCCTCTGTGACCTGGTTAATAGACCATCTGTGACTTGGTTAATAGACCATCTGTGACTTGGTTAACTGACCCTCTATGACTTGGTTAACTGACCCTATGTGACCTGGTTAATAGACCATTTGTGACTTGGTTAACTGACCCTCTGTGATTTGGTTAACTGACCCTCTGTGACCTGGTTAATAGACCATCTGTGACTTGGTTAATAGACCATCTGTGACTTGGTTAACTGACCCTATGTGACCTGGTTAATAGACCATCTGTGACTTGGTTAACTGACCCTCTGTGACTTGGTTAACTGACCTTCTGTGACCTGGTTAATAGACCATCTGTGACTTGGTTAATAGACCATCTGTGACTTGGTTAACTGACCCTCTGTGACCTGGTTAATAGACCATCTGTGACTTGGTTAATAGACCATCTGTGACTTGGTTAACTGACCCTCTATGACTTGGTTACCTGACCCTATGTGGCCTGGTTAATAGACCATCTGTGACTTGGTTAACTGACCCTCTGTGACATGGTTAATTGATCCTCTGTGGCTTGGTTAATTAACTCTCTGTGACTTAGTTAATAGATCTTCTGTGACTTGTTTAATAGACCCTCTGTGACTTGTTTAATAGACCCTCTGTGACTTTGTTAACTGACCTTCTGTGACCTGGTTAATAGACCATCTGTGACTTGTTTAATAGACCATCTGTGACTTGGTTAACTGACCATCTGTGACCTGGTTAATAGACCATCTGTGACTTGGTTAATAGACCCCCTGTGACTTGTTTAATAGACCCTCTATGACTTGGTTAATTGACCCTTTGTGACTTGGTGATTTGATTAAGTTTCTTGACAATTATTTTATACCCTGCCTCAATCACACTTCTCATTCCATCCCTTCATATTCCTGGATTTGTACAATCCATTACTGCTAGTCACCGTCTATCAGGACAGTTCCCATCTATGCACTAACACGTTAGAGATTGCATTCATGTCTGATCATTTGTCCTAGCTTTAAAGGGAATCTATAGTGTACAAATCTTTATTCCTTACACTATAGTGCCCTCTGCTCCTCCCCCGGTAAATAAAGGGTTAAGAAAAAACCTTTATTTACTCACCAGATTAGAGCACCTATGACCCTCTGACGGGGGACCAAATGCACATTTGTGGCAACCGCTGCGAGCGTATTTGGCCCTCCCTATACAAAATCATTGCAGAAAGCATGCAGAGCGGGAGGACGTCCATCATCATTTAGGCGACCTAAAGTCCAGTAAAATCCCAGAAGCGCCTCTAGTAGCTATCTTTTAAACAGACACTAGAGGCTTTCTTAATACTACAATGTGAACATTGCAGTGTCTCAAAAACGGCAATGTTTAACATTGCAGGGTTAAGGGGGACAGGGACTTTTCAATGAGATAAAGTCTGGGTGCCTGTAGTGTCCCTTTAAGTAACTGGCACACTCTAAGAGTCTCAACTTGTGACAATGCATTAATATTAAGTAAACATGAATTGCTTTATAATACACGCAATGTGTAGGGCTGTGTAGGTGTGAATCATATTTCTTAACAAATGGAGGCACGGAAACCTGCATTTTATTCCAAAGTCCTGGTAGCACAGTCTCGAGTATGGTGCCAAGATGGAGTTGACTAGTCATTCCTAAGAAGCTGATTAGACTGGGATTGCCATGTTGCAATAAACGACACAATCTAATTTAACTGATTCTGTCTAAAATTTCTTTATGAGCCCCACCTCTTAAGACCTCAAATAATTAAATGTATTCCCCCTTTTGTTTTTTTCAGTAGCTACACAATGTATTTCTCTAATCTTTTAATAATCTACTTATATTTCCAAGAAGCATGTAATTAAAAGTAAATAATAACATTCACTGTAGATATCATCCTAATGATCAGTGTACGTAATTTACTAGAATTAATTAGTGTGTTTAGGGAAATTTATGTCACCTATTAAAGTTCTGAAATTAAAAAGAAAAGGCTGGTTGAATTGTGTGGTAATTAACAAAGTGGAAACTATGTTATCACAAAGATAACACGTGTTATTGTAAAAAAGAAAAAAATGTTTGTATTACATTATTAATTCAAAGCTCAAACAACAAGCGTAAGAAAAGCAGATTTAATTATCTGTAGTACCTAATCCTAGTTAAGACAGGCATAGTCTATATTCCCAGATAAAAACATATGAAAAAATCTTTGTTATAAAAACAAGAAAGCAAGATAAGAAAATATGACCTGAAAATGGCACCATATTTTTAAACAAAATATATTTAATTTAGCTAAATTAATTTACTGTTAAAGTAAAAACACTTCTACAATTTACTTTTAAAAGTAAGACATTACATTCACACTCCCGTTAATTGGTATAAATAATAACAATAATCAAAAATGTAAAAGTAAACATAATACATTAGCTATATGATTGTAAAGAACATTATTTAATTATTGTCTCACGGTCTGTCAGGATGAAGATAATTCCAAAGTTCCTTATCTGGCGTACAGCATGCGTGCTCACTGGGAATGGGGCAAGGGAATGGGTTTTTATAAATGGAAGAAAAAAAAATGGCTTCCTCTTGTCATACTGATTTAAAATATAACATAAAGAGTCAGGATGATTTAGTTGGCTGTGTTGTCCTCCAGGAGCAAATTAAGCAGTAATTTAGCAAACTAAGCTCCGAAGACAACGGAATAATTGAATAGAATGTGCC
This sequence comes from Pelobates cultripes, assembly GCA_933207985.1. Classification (NCBI taxonomy): domain Eukaryota; kingdom Metazoa; phylum Chordata; class Amphibia; order Anura; family Pelobatidae; genus Pelobates; species Pelobates cultripes. Next base: position 394,892,310 of record OW240912.1, on the reverse strand, counting down.
ATGTTTGTAAATACCTAAAATTAAGAGCAATTGAGGAAAATACTGCACATACAATGTGGAAAACTCATTAGCTTTCAAACTGTTCATTGAAGGTGCACTCCAAACACCTTAACTACAAAAGCATGCTTAAGAATGGTTTGACTTATTACCTGGGGTCCTCAAGTGCTGCTACATACTACTGCTCAGTGGCCGTTCACAGTCCAATCTGCTGCATCACCCAGGGGTGGGGTGGGGGGAGGTGGCATACCTATCACTGTTTTCCTGCGGGGTTAAGTAAGCCCGCCATTGGACAGGTCAATGGTCATGCATCGATGTGCACTCATATTTTGGAATCACTTGACCCATGCTAGCCAATGTAAATATGTTACTGTTTTTCATTGCCCTGTCCTTGTTATCTGAGAGCGCGTTCTTTGTATTTGTATTTGTCTTCTGGTTTTTGATCTTTGCTCGTTCCTTACTATCTGTATTTCTGGTATCCTTGACCCTTTGGCTTTGTCTATTCGCTTATGCTTCTGTCTCTGTTTCTGACCTTGGATAGTTACTGACTATTCTTATGCGTTAAATCCGGCCATTCTAAGGTCTGGTAATACATTAGTTTATATTTATATTATTTCCGTGGTTTACTTAGTTCTGGAAGTTTGGACACAGTAACGTCCTGACAGCAAGAGTGTGTCAGTGAAGGACTTAGCTCATTGGCTGAGAGAGAAATAATCTGATACTCTCAGCCAATGAGCTCAGGAGAGCTACTGAAGCACCTCACCAGCAGCAACTGTCTCTCACTACGCTGTAGAGGAAAGCGTCATGAAAAGGGCTTAAATTGTAGGGAAATTGCTTGGAGTAGATATCCAGTGATGCAAGTAAGAGAAGCAGTTTGCAGTATATATTTCTCCCGAGTTAAAATCTTCAAATGTAGGTTAGGACACACCGATTGGGGTACTCTGTAAAAAGTGGGGTAATCACAGTATGGCCATATGGTGTGACTAAATCCCCATATTTTGAGATAGGTGTTTTTAAAATAGCCTTGAAATATTATTTGTGTGTGCAAAGCCATATAGTTGTATGATGTATAAACAATGGTTATCTTAGGCTTTAGCAGCACTACAACTAAATATTGGACATTTTGTGCCTCAAATAAAGTTTTTGTATATTGTAGAGGCGTTGGGAAAGGGGGGGCACCGGTGCACTCCAAGCACTATGACCACTAAAACGCACTAAATGGAGATGAAGAGATGTGAATGAACGCTGGATATCTCTTTCTATTAAGGGATCCAGAAGACTCATCAGAATAGAGAACTTAGAAGCAGGCCATGCTCTTGGTTTATGTGGAATACTGAATAAAGTATAGGGATAAATATTACTAATGCACCATGTAAACCTCAACTTGATCTTTTAGGTGAAGTAGTGAAAAAAGAAAAGTGGTAATGAATACCTAATTACCAAAATCAACCACTGTCAAAATGAATATATATACATATATATATAACTAGGTGTCTATTAAGTCAAATGCGTGATATCAAGTAGCACAATAGAACAATGTATCATAATGCCGCGCATGGAGGATGTGCAACAAAGTTAGAGGTAATGAAACCCAGTTGCAACAATCAAATACAGCCACTACATATCATGTACAGACCAAAAATAAGAAAATGGGGAATATGAACCTAAACGGTCACAAAAATTATAGTGCAAATGTCCAAGATTAGGCTGTTTAGGAAGTTTCCTTAAGGAACTCCAGGTTCATGCGACCATCTTGGTCGGCTGTCAGGCCCTGTACCCTGATCCAACTGATTTTTATAATATATACACCAGAATCTTTCCCGGAGAATGCAAGGACAATTCTTTGACCAATTCAACCTATCCAAATGTAAATAAATTGTATACCAAAAAAATTGACATTAGTTTAAATATCATCCAAATACAATGTAGTGAATAAACGATCTAGAAGAAATTGTGCAACTGGTTTTTAGACATAGTTATACGCAGCACATTTCATTGTTTGCACCAGGGAATCGTTTATTTATTGCTTAGAGTGTACCTTTAAAAAGCTGTGCATGTTGTGGGGAGGGGGCGCAGTGTGTGTTGTGTGTGTGTGGGCTGACTGCGTTGTTTAGGTGTAGGGTGGCTGATTGTGGAATGTGTTCTGCTGTGTAAATAGCTGTGACTGATGTGTGTTGCTGTTTAAGGGTAACTGTGAGTGATGTTTGTAGCTGCAGCTCATGTTTGTTGATGTAACAGAGTGGTATTGGTAGTTGAATCTCTTTACTGCCCTACCCTACGTGTATGTGTCTCTCATATCTCCATATTTCAATGTATCTTTACTTTCCAACCCCCTGACTCTCCCCCACCATGACCACTACCAACTTTTCTTCCACCCCCAGCTCTCTTTCCAGTAGGTAATCCAACAGGTGCCGAATCAAGAACAAAAACATGGTCACAAGGGACTTCATTCCTGCACTGCAGAGCAAATTATTACCAGTATCTCCACCAGCCATAAATTTAATTGCTGCGGAATCTTCCCAAACCTGCTGCGACGTATGTGCTTACTTGCAGGAACCATCTTTTGATCTCCTTGCTGCAGCTGGGGTGCCATCTAAGAGCGGGCGATACAGCTGTATTAACGTGTGCTTGGTGCGCACGCCTATGGCTTTAGATCCAGATTTTAGTGAATAAAGCCCCATGAAAAACTGACTTAAAAATCCTGCCAGCCGCTGCCTTCTCAAATATTATGTTTTATGAATCACTTCTGTCTCAGTGACATTAGAAACAAAAGAATCCACTTTTTTTTTGTAACAATAAACAGCTTCCTTTTCACTATGAACTATATTAATAACTACGTATCTTTGTCTGCTCAAAGTGCTAATTAAAATCCATGAAAGTTCATGCATCTAACAAAGGAATCAGTCATCACATCTACCCAATATTGCCGGCCGAGTACAGGTAATTATAACCATAAAGGATTTTGCAATTCCATTCTTCCTGGTAAAGAAATATCCTTTTAAAGCATAACTGCTGTGGCTTTCAGTCTCAAAGAAAGCATTTATTATCTAGTCTCAGCGAAAAAAAAAAAAAACAGCTGGCACAAGCGTGCAATATGCCACTTACACCTCGTTACAGCCATCATTCTCCACTTATTCTCACAACATTGATTAATTAGTTAGCAATCATTCACTAGTCCTCCTCTAATCATCAGTCTGCCCATTGAAATTGACCCACTTTAGTTGTTCTCACTAAATAGGTTTTACATTGAGGTTCCTTAATGTTCCTTTTTAGGTAGGTAGATAATCGCATCTTTTTTGTCCTACCCAGATAACCAGTGCCCCTACATATAGATGTACCTTTAGTACGATTACAAAACGGTATAATCAAGGTTGTTTTTCCTTTTATTTTGATGAATTAAAATAAATGTTCTGCTTTTGAGCTTGCTACCTTTAAAGAAGTAGTGATAGAAATATAGAAAAATAAACTGTGACGACAGAAACGAGCCATTCGGCCCATCTTGTCGCTTATAACTAGATCACCGTGTTACTTAATCCGAACTTTCTTTTTCAGCGAACTCTTGCTCCTGTGATTTAGGGTTTAGAACCTGTTGCGACTTTTATGCGCTACCCTTAGACCAAAGGAGAGCATGCGTTAATAACACGATACTGTGTTAATCTAATCCACAAAATAATGTAAGAAATCCAAACCTCATAGACTTTAGCGAGCAGGTACATTAACAATAGACAAATGTTATTTTTACGCAAAGAGTGAGTGTATCAATAAAATATATCACAGGTACATATCAGTACATCTATCTATCAATCCTACTGAAAAAAAACACTTTGTTCTAGACTGTTCAAAACGACACTATGATTTTTTATAAAAAATTTTTTTAGCTAGGACAGAGTACATTTTAACAGAATAAAGGACAATTACACCTGCTTTGCCAACATGTCCCTCCCCAACTGCAAACTGGCTAGCATCAGAAAAGATCATGGACACTGGTATAATGGAGAACGGGGTCAACTGTACCTAGGCAAAGACATGACTACTTTCAATGTGACATGGCTCCAAAATGTCTCTGTTTCTTGTGGGTTCCTTAACAGCTCATGCATGAAAGAGTTCGATTGGAAACACCGTGATGAAAAGACAGTGACTAACGTATTGAGATGTTTGAAAGAGCGACCTGTGAATGTGAATGCTAGTATGGTGGTGAACATGACTGACTGCTACACTTTGGCATGTACTAACATTTCAGTAATACTTGTAACTAATATGGGGATGAAAAGAGCCTTGTATGCTTCAACATTCTGTGTGTGATTGGACAGTGTCCCCTGGTCCGATAGACATGTATATGGAACTCGCTCCTTTGTATATTTGCCTTATATGTTCTCAGCCAGATACCAACAAAAGTCTGGGAGTCCCTATGCCGTTTGCAGGATGCTTTCAGAACATGACAATGCTCAAGTGGTTCAATGATACGATTACCTTCATCCAGGATGCAGAGTTAACCATCACTGGAATGATATTTTTACAAGATGGTCCCCCTCCGATAAAGAAGTCTTAAACATAGTACTGCACCCACCAATTGTTGTGATATGTCTTTTCTTTCTTTTAACCTATTTTAACCTATGGATGTATTGCAAAATGAGACATGGTTTTAATAACACATATTATCCTGTAACCAACAGATATCTGGACAAGTCTTCATTAATGGCTCCTTGGATGTGAGCTGGCATGGGAACCAAGGTGAAGATCTAATTAAAGTCCCACAGGTATAACTAGTATACCTGGATATACCTTGCCTAGAACTCTCACCAGTGGTGCCAAAAGATGGGAATTGTCATAGATAAAAGGTACATAAAGGGTTACAGCCTTTGCCTTAGTTAAGTTCTTCAACGTCTGCAGGGGTTAAAACCTAAATAGTTTTGTCTGCAGTTTCTGCAGATGGTTTTTCTGTTTCTCATGAAATGTTACAGTCTGCTTTAACCTTGCATAGTTTAGATAACACTTTCAAGTGAGTCATTATTGCTTTGACACATGCATACTAGACTAATGCCATTTTATATATGCAGCACTCTCACAATTAAATGATGAGATGATTTTGAACCACAAACAGAGTCTGTGGTTTTATTATCGGTTCTCCCAAGCACTCGTGTATCAAATTAGGAACCTGTGGTTATCTTTTGGATAATTTATCCATCATAAATGTCAATATCAGTTGCTATACCTTTTACCTGGCCAGACAATACTTACCTGTGCACATGCGCAGAAGAGCAAACTAAAAAAATTTGAAAATGGACCAATCGGGCTGCTGCAAAATATAAATATCATTTATTATTATGTTTACATATTGCCACTGTTTGCTTCACAGATGAGCTGGGAAAAGGTAACCAACAGAGGAGATAAGAGGAGAGCAGTAACAAAACAGCTGTATTTATACATTTCTCACTTGATCTGTGAATAAATGCAACATTAAGAGACTGTACCTAGTCCATTAAACATCTAGTTTTGCCATCAATCATCTTATTTTTTGGCTCTACAGGCAGAATTCAAAATACTGAACATGTTTGACATTGCGCGGTTCTGTTGATCCATAATTCAGTTATAGTTCAGCTTGGAATTTGAGCACCTGATTTGCCCACATTTGGCTAGATTACAGTTCGGCCTGAAACAAATGTCCAAGTCAACCAGAGATACCAACGTGACACATTCACTGTCTAAGACATCTCTTATATGTCTTTTGACCATTACACATTTGGGGTGCTGTTGGCAAAGTCCCAATAAAATGAGTGAGGCCAAAGGCTTGCAGGAATCTTGGAGCCTTGGAGATGTCCCATAGCCTTTAAGAGAATCCATGTATGGTGACAAGTGTCCACCTAGTATGGCTTCATTTTCCTCTCTCCTTTATGATGAAAGCAAATTTTACTGAATTTCTGTATGGCAAATTACATCCCCCATAATTCTCATGCAATTAATAAGAGATGCAGCACACTCATATTTAACCCCTTAAGGACACATGACATGTCATGATTCCCTTTTATTCCAGAAGTTTGGTCCTTAAGGGGTTCATATTTGACCACTACACACACACACACACACACACACACACACACACACACACATATATATATATATATATATATATATATATATCAGATACTGTTCTTTTAACCAATATTTAGCATTTTAATATTCTCCTATAAAATATAATTTAGATTTTATATCAGTTCAAAAGATTTATGTTCCCTTGGGTTACATGCATTTCTATCCTGTTGTCTGGTGCAATTTGCATTATTTTTATATGCTTGCTCTTCATTAAGCTTAAAGTGTTCCTTATTGGCCTAATATTAAAGTATTATTTTTCATAAAAACACAATCATCAAAACAATATAAAGTGTTTAATGTCATTCAATTAACAACATTCTTTTTAAAGGGAAAGCTAATGAAGTCATTAATGCTCGCACATCAAAATCTTAATTTTAAATTATTTCCCCTGTGATATTTCCCCCTGTGCAGGGGTAAATAAACACATACCAGTAATTATTATTACTAGCCTTGCATGTGATCAAGGGTTAAAACAATAGATACAAATTCAAGATACGTTGAAAACATCCAGCACACAGCACACAGCAGCACCCAGACACACAGCACCCACCCCACACACACAGACACACACACACAGACACACACAGCACAGACACACACAGCACCCAAACACACAGCACTCAGACACACAGAGCACTCAGACACACACAGCACCCTCAGACACACACACACACAGCACCCTCAGACACACACAGCACCCAAACACACACAGCACCCAGACACACACAGCACCCCCAGACACACACAGCACCCAAACACACACAGCACCCAGACACACAGCGCACCCAGACACACACAGAGCACCCAGACACACACAGCATCCCGAGACACACACAGCACCCTCAGACAAGTGAATTCAAAGTGAATTTTAAATTTAACGTCAAAATAGGCAAACTAGAAAAGTCAGCTAGGCTATTCTAGCCTTAATTTTTGAAACTCACTTTGAATCCTCACTTTAGTAACTAGAGCTGTTAGCTTTTTTTTTTTTTTTGCATCTGATTTGTAGCCCATGGATCAGCGCAGCTAAGAGGAATAGGCCTTGACAGAGCCAGGAGGTAGGCATAGCAGCCACAGGAATTTAGTGACAGCTAGCATGCTGGGTAGGGCGGAGCCATAAGGGGAGTATTTATACCAGCCATTATGTGAAGTGGCCATTTTAACTGAACCTAAGCTTACCTGTCAGTTGTGAAAGCTGCCTGCCCTGGAGGGAGAAGGCAGCAGCATGGAGGCAGCATGAAGAACAGGCAGCATGGAGAACAGGCAGTACTGAGACAGGAGGCAGCATGGAGGTACAGGAGAGGCTGGAGTGAGCTGCTACTACATGATCACTCCCATCAGCAGCATGGAGGCAGCATAGAAGAACAGAGGCAGCATGGAGGTACAGGAGAGGCTGGAGTGAGCTGCTGCTACTGCATGCTCACTCCCATCAGCAGCATGGAGAACAGGCAGTACTGAGACAGGAGACAGCATGGAGGTACAGGAGAGGCTGGAGTGAGCTGCTGCTGCTGCATGCTCACTCCCATCAGCCTCAGACAGAACTCCAAGCAAGCCACCATCCTGGTCACAAAGGTTGTGGCAGAATCGGGGCTGGTGGCTGCAGGAGCAGCTGGGGGGCCCCGAGCACGTCTGCTACCCCCCCCCCCACGCGGCGGTGGAACAGAGGCCAGCAAGGAGAGCGAGGACGCCCCAGCGGCAGCCTGTGAGTGACATCGTTAGTTCGGCAGCCCGTGAGCCTGTCAGGAGGCGGCAAGGGGAAGGCTGAGAATGAGGTCGGAAAGCAGGCAGGAGTTGGAGGGCGGCTGGCGCCGTATGTTCGACGCGGCGCCGGTCAGGCAAGATGGCAGGTCTGGATGAGGCCGCACAGGAAGAGCGCCCCCTGCAATAAGGCGGGGGGGCGGGAAAGCACAAAGGACGGCGGAATCCAGCATGACATGACGGCCGCCAGGCAGGGAGAGCGGCAAGAGGCGTCCTGGTGAGTCTGCCCCTGGTGGCATACCCGAGTGACAGGGGGAATGATGCAAGGGCCCAGCAGTGTAAAAGCGGTCCCCCCCCCCCCAATGGGCAGGCGGGGGGGTCCAGGTCGGCGGGACACAGACGGAGGCGGCCCTGGATGGGGCCAGGGTCAGGTCAGAGGTGAAGGAAGCGGATAGTGAAAGCAGCAGGCGGAGTCTTCACAGGCACAGCAGAGCAGCTATGGAGGGGAAGGCCAGCAACCAGGATTAATTAAAGGGGCCACAAGTGGATGAGGCGGCCTGGGAGAGGCCAGGTACTGCAAGCAGAGGGCAGAAGAGAGGACATGGACGGGTGGAAATGGACGTAAGGCACAGAGGCAAGCGGGAGCCCCCTGGGGGGTGTTCTCAGGAGCAGGAACACAGGAGGAGCATCAGCAGGTGTGAGTACGGCAGGGAGCAGCGCAACGACAATGACAGGCACAGCAGCAGCGGGAGGTCGGATGAGGGATGGAGAAGCATGTCGAGGAGTGTTACTTCTACGGGCTTGAGGCTGGACCAGCGCGGACAGGAGTCGGCATCCACCGGATACTCCAGAGCCTGGCAAGGTGGATGGAAGGACAGCGCAGACGGAGTTCGGGCGGTGAGTCAATAAACACACCACACTTTTTTAAATTGCATAAATCATTTTAGAGTCATGATCAAGGAAAAAAGGGGCCGTCCCCGCAGTGCCGAAGGGTGGGGTCACCAGAGCGCAGTCGGGAGGCCGAAGTAAGGGTGGTGGTGACGGCGTGACGGGTAAGGGAAGGGGAATACGGTGTATAAAAAATATATATATATAAAAAATTCCTGTCTTCCGCTCGAGGAGTTCATTGATTTAAAAGGGGTGGTTCCTAATGATAGTGCAGGAAATGCGCTCTTTCCGGGGGCTGACGGCGCACCCCCAGGAGGTGCTGTGCTGGCTGGACAGAAGAAAGGTCAGTACAACTGGGGACCGTCGGGTAGGCTTCGATACGGGTGTTCCGGAGGCGGTGGGAGTCACGGTGTCAACTGACGCGTCAAAAAAGGAAAACCTAAGGCAGGAAGGGTACTCGGCAGGGCTTCAGCCCCGCGGTTGCGGCTCGGAGCGGCACCAGTGATGATCAGTGCATTGCTGCTGTGGCTAAGGCAGTAAGCCTCCCATGAATGCGCTAGTTTTATGGCTGAGATTGTTGAGGGGGTTTACGCTATTCCATTCAAAGTCGAGGGACCAGGAAAAGTGGTGGGTGAATATCAAGTCCATGGGGGAACTTCCGCGCCATTAGCGGACCTGTGGGTGTCTCCATGGGGGGTGGTCCCCTAGAAATGGGCGGGCAAATTCTGTCCAATACAAAACTTATCGCACCCAAAAGGGGCATCGGTAAATGAGGACATCGCCGCGGAACTGTTCTGTATCGTTGGCATCATTCGGCCTTGCCGTCGAGTTGGTTTGGGGGAACAGGACGCGTTCGATTATTGGCGACCCTTCCATCTTTTGGGTTGCATGTTTGCAGGTTCCTATTGGTAACCTCTACTTGCCAAGGGGCAGTTCCATTCATGTTCCTACTCGGGAAGTTGGATCCGTCTGGGAGTGGGAGGTGAAAAAGGAATCAGAAAGGGGTTCCTTAGTACATTATCTGTAAGATAGCTTGCTGTGTGGGCTCGGCTGGGCCGGGCCGTTGTGGACATACCTTACGGTCACGGGAATCCTACCGCACGTCTTTGCTTGGACTGGAAATTGTTTCGGTGGTAGGAGAGTGTCGATTGCCTGGGGTTCAGTTGACTGCACTTCGGGAGTTCAGGCTGAAGGTTCGCAGGTCCAAGAAGGTCACTGAGAAATCGCAGTTGTTCATAAGGCAGTTTCAAGTTGCATGTCGGGTTAGTCGCGAGGACTGGGTCGGTAGCCATTTCATGGCGAAGGCTACTTGGGGAGCCTTTGCGGGTGGTATCGAGTTGTTCACAGATACCTCTGGGAACATAGATTCCGGGGCATACCTGGATGGCAGGTGGTGCGCAGAGCGGTGGTGGGAGGCATGAAAGGTAAGTCTTCTTATTCGACGTTGGCATCTTTTGAGTTATTTCAATTGGGAGTGGCTGTGGCTCTAAAAGGTGAAGGATTAAGGGATGAAAAGTCATAATTCACGCACAATACGGCGGGGTTCGTGTGGTTTACCATCCAGCCGGGTCCTCGGTTCAGGAGGTACGCCGATGGCGGCGATTCGTATCACTGTTCAGGTATCGGGTGCAGGCACGCCACGTGCCTGGTTGGCGGAAGGTAGGGGCTGGTTACTTGGCTCGCGCACAAGGGGACAAGCTGCGAATGGCGGCCCCAGGGGGCGCGGGAGGAGGGACTGTCCAGTCTGGAGGAAATGTGGCAGCTCGAGACGCCATGCTTGGAGGATCGATACAGAATCCTATGGCACCGGGCACAGGGACTGCCTATGTGAACGTTTGAGATATGTGGGACAAGGCGGTTGGTTTCACTGTGGGGGCCCAGTCAAAGGAGGGGCGAAGGGATACCTTGCTGTGGTTCCTAAGCCGTTTGTTTGTTCAGCGTTAGCTCCATCAGCAATGGACAGGAGCATGGTGGCATTGTCGTTAGGGTTTAAACTGACTGATTGGGAGGAAGTGACGGAACGTTGTCACGTCCGTCAGGCATCGCGGGTCTTACGGAGAGATATGAAATATGTCGGTGCCGGGCGGCGGGTTTCCTTGGGTAACGCAACGCCTGGTGGTGTATTACCCTACTTTTGCAGTGAGTTTGCTTGCGGTGGCCTTCTCGGAGGCTTGGGGCAATTTGGATTGGGGAACTGGTGAGTGCCTTCGGGCAGGTGTTGGGGAGTTCTACACTTGGTTGTCGAACCTTAGTCGGTTAAGGTAATGATTCAGTAGGGTTGTTCAAGAACGAATGTGTCTGTTAAAGGAGGTTTGGTAAAGCTATATTCCCTGCCGGGGTCAGGGGTACGCCCGGTGTTAAGCGCATCATGCTACTTGGAGCTTTGCCCGGACATCCCGGGTGGCTTACTGGTAAAAGGGGACAGATCGGTGCTGTCACGATTCAATTCCCGCAGGTGTTTGTTCGAAGGGGTTTGACAATGTTGGGTTTGGATCCCGGGCACTTTGGGACCCATTCTTCCCATGATGGCGGTAACAGAGGCACCCCACCTGGTTTTAAGTGAGGACCTAGGGAAACGTTTAGGCAGGTGGGAGTCAGTACGGTTTAAGTCCTGTTTCAGGCCAGTCTATTTGGTTTAATGGCTATGGACGTATGGGTTTGTGTTTGGGGCTATGCCGTGTCGCTAATTACTTTCGTTTCAGGTTTGGTGACATGGTTGGTGGGTCATTCTTATATCTAAGGGGCACAGATGGGAGCCGCGTTTCAGTTCAAACGTAACTGGGCTTTCCTTTGAAATTGGTGGAGCAGGAGTGGTTTTGTTTTTCAGGGATTTTGGTGGCAAGATATTAGGGGAGAAATTTTTCCGGGAGGTAACAAGGGGTACTTTCCGGGACATTCTGGATATTGGTATGGTCCCGGAAAAGGAATTGATCAGGTGGAGGCAGAGGGAGGTGGACCAGCTATGGGAGCTGGCCACGGGTGTGGTGGTGGTGCGGTCCGAGATGGTTCCTTGGTTACATTGGAGACATACTACGTACCCGGCCGTGGTAGCTCGGTGTCGAGGACAACTTAATAAAAAATTGATGGCGGTATTTATCAGATGTGGGGGCGGTGTAACAGTGAGACACAACGAATTGGGAGGAAAGCTCCCTGGGTACTCCAGGTGGGATGGGGTACATTTTCGGATGTAAGGTGTGATCTGTTTAAATTGGGCCTTCAGGAAGGCATTCAACAAGCCTTATTCCGGTGTGGTGGGGGTCGCTCAGGAGCTTTAGGTGTCAAGTCCTGAGCTGTGGCGGGGAATGGCCTGGTTAAATCGGAGGGTAGATGGAGGAGAAAGTGGGCATCCTGAGTTTTAGTGTGGATTGGGCAGTGTTGCACGTGGTTGGTTGGTTCGAGCCCGTCGGTGGCTCAGAACCTGGGGGTGTGGTGGTGTCTTGGTACACCCTACACTGGAACTGGTGGGTAGCGGTGTCTTGGTACACCCCTACAATGGATATGGTGGGTAGCGGTGTCTTGGTACACCCCTACAATGGATATGGTGGGTAGCGGTGTCTCGGTACACCCCTACAATTTAACCTGGTGGAAATGTGGTCAAATTGGACAGCCAGTTTCTGTGTTAACATGTTATTTATATTGTTATCTATTGTTATTATTGTGGGGTCATTGCTAGGGGTATGTTATGTATATGGGGGAGGTTAACATTATTAAGATTTGTTGGCAATGACCCCATTTGTTATTCCTTAATTATTTATTAATAATTTAATAAAGCTGTGGACAAATTATTTCCAACAGTATAACCTGTGTCCGTGTTTTAATGGGGGTTGGGGTAAGGTTAGCGTATATGCCGGCAAATCCGACTGTGCGCCTGTCATGTAGCAACTGGCATCCAATTTGTTGCAGCTAAATACAATATGGTATGCACTTGACTTTTTGCAGTACAACATATATCTTAGTTTTATTGCAACAGTCATGCAATACAGTATTGCACGTGACCTTCTCCTGTCTGCTGCTCACACCCGTACGGCCAACTCACACTTGCAGGACTTCTCACAGGCGGCTCCCTTCCTATGGAATAGCCTGCCTACCGCCATCAGACTCTCCCCCTAGTCTTCAATCATTTAAGAAGTGCCTTAAAACCCATCTCTTTAGGAAAGCTTATGGCCTCCCAGAGTAACCTCTACCTTACACACCTTGCTCTAAAGGGCACTACTCTGCTCTCTCCTCCAGCTCTGCTTTACTCCCACCTTTTTTGATTGTTATTTCCTATAGTCAAATCCCCCCTCTCATTATATTGTAAAGCACTACAGAATCTGTTGGCGCTATATAAATGGCGATAATAATAATAATAATAATATATTTTTTTAAAATATGCAACAGATTTGTTGCAAGTGGAATGCAAGATAATTTCCCTTAAACATTGAGCTGTTAGTGCAATGCACTGGGTTGTGAAAGCAACTGCGAATCATGTAACACAATACTGTTTTGAAATATCACACATTAAACATGTTCTCTTTCCCAAGTTTACAATCCTTCAACATGCTGGCATTAAGATATGTAAAAAATGCACAAAAGCTAATCAAGTAAGTATTTTCAAAGCCTAAATATAATTAAAGGAACACTATTGTCACCTAAATTACTTTAGCTAAATAAAGCAGTTTTAGTGTATAGATCATTCCCCTGCAATTTCACTGCTCAAGTCACTGTCATTTAGGAGTTAACCCCTTAAGGACACAGCTTCAGAAGCTTGTCTTACGCTTAATGACACAAGCAATTTTTGCATTTTCTTGCTGTATGCGTTCAACTGCAATTTGCATCTCTCTCGTTTATTGCACCGACACATATTATATACTGTTTTTTAAAGGACATAAAGGGCTTTAATTTGATGTAACATATATATAAATGCTTATTTATTATTTAAAAAATACAGAAAAATGCAAAAAAAAGAAAAATTTTGTGTTTTTTGTACAGTTTTTGCAATAATAATGTGTGCCTAATTAGTGCAGGTTAAAGAAAGTAATTAAAAATAAATTTATTTAGTTGTTCTGATTTACAAAATATATAATGTGTCTGGGATTTAAAGTTTTTTTTGGTAGTTACAGGTCATAAAGCACAAGGAGTAAAATAAACTTTTAATGTAGAGCGATTTTAGAATTTTGTATGTTTGTCTTGTAAGCTTAATAGCCATAAAAGAAAACAAAATTGCCACACAAAAGTATATATTTATATAAAGTAGACATCACAGGCTATTGTCCTAAGGTTTTTTTGACACTTTCTAAGTAGCCATTTCACCGCCAATCTCTGCTAAATATTGGAGTAAAATTTAGTTTTTTGGAGTTTTTGGCACACAAACTTATAACAAAGAACTTCCCATGTATATTTTGTAAAGTTGGTGTGTGCTATTCCTGTACAAAGTTTTATTTTGTGTTCAGTTACTTCTGCTGAGTACAACGATACCCCCATTGTATGTCTTTGGCACTATTTCGTGAAGCTACAGTGCCATATAGGAGACCTGTCCGTTTCAACATTTACAGTAGAATTTTGAGAGGCGGATTTAATGGGCCTATGCTTCAATTTGGGGTATTATAGCAGTTTGACTGTTCAAAAAAAACCCACAAAGGCCTACCATTTATAAAAGTAGACACTCCAGGGTATCTCATATGGTGCATATTGTGCCTTAACATGCCCCCATTTTTTCACCAATATATGCCAAAGTATGTGGTAAAAAATAATTTTGGGCATTTTTTACATACGGATTATTTTTGCTGGGCATTTTGTACGGATTACATTTTTGCTGGGCATTTTGTACATTTCATATGTGCCACTAAGTTCAAACCCCCCAAATTATGCTCAGCTAAGTCTTCTGAGTAAAACAATATGCCCAATGTATGACCTAGACACTATTTTGTGAAGTTACACTGCTATAAAAGAGACGTAACAAGTTAAGGTTTTTAAGTGTGAATTTTCATGGAGGGTTTTGATGCGTCCGTGCCCACTTTGGAGCACTTGAGCAGGCTACATATTACAACTACACCATAAAGGCATACCATTTCTTAAAGAACACATCCCAGGGTATTTCAAAAGGCATATTTTGAACCTTAGCGTGGGATAATTTTTCCGCTAGCTTGTACCAAGTGTAATGGTAATAAGCGTTTTTTTGCCTTTTTGACACACAAAGTAAATTTGCGCAGTACATTTTGCAAATCTTATGTGTGCTACGACTGTATAATACTTCATATGTTGCTCAGCTATGTCGGCTGAGTACATCAATACCCCCGTATGTACCTTTGCCAGGTATATGTGGACATCGGAGGGGCACATTTGGGACACAGCCATTCCAGTTCATTTCAAACTTTAAATTTTTACACTGTTCCCATGTCCCATTTTAGAGTATTTTACCAGGCTATATAATCCAAATACCCCATAAAGCCATACCATTTCTTAAAGAAGACATCCCGGGGTAATTCAAAAGGCATATTTTGAACCTTAGCGTGGGATAATTTTTCCGCTAGCTTGTACCAAGTGTAGTGGTAATAAGCATTTTTTCTGCCTTTTTGACACACAAAGTGAGTTTGCGCAGTATATTTTGCAAACCTTATGTGTACTACAACTGTATACTACTTCATATGTTGCTCAGCTATGTCGGCTGAGTACATCAATACCCCCGTATGTACCTTTGCCAGGTTTATGTGGACATTGAAGGGGCACATTTGAGACACAGCCATTCCATTTTTTTAAACTTTGAATTTTTACGCTGTGTCCATGTCCCATTTTAGAGTATTTTAAAAGGCTATATAATCCAATTACACCATAAAGGCATACCATTTCTTAAAGAAGACATCCCGGGGTAATTCAAAAGGCCTATTTTGAACCTTAGCGTGGGATAATTTTTCCGCTAGCTTGTACCAAGTGTAGTGGTAATAAGCATTTTTTCTGCCTTTTTGACACACAAAGTGAGTTTGCGCAGTATATTTTGCAAACCTTATGTGTACTACGACTGTATACTACTTCATATGTTGTTCAGCTATGTCGCTGAGTACAGCAATACCCCCGTATGTACCTTTGCCAGGTATATGTGGACATTGAAGGGGCACATTTGAGACACAGCCATTCCAGTTTTTTCCAAACTTTGAATTTTTACGCTGTGTCCATGTCCCATTTTAGAGTATTTTACAAGGCTATATCATCCAATTACACCATAAAGGCATATCATTTCTTAAAGAAGACATCCCAGGGTAATTCAAAAGGCATATTTTGAACCTTAGCGTGGGATAATATTTCCGCTAGCTTGTACCAAGTGTAGTGGTAATGAGCATTTTTAAATGTATTTTTTTACTTTGTAAAACTTTTTTTACTTTGTAAAACTTTTTTTACTTTGTAAAACCCATTTTTAAACTTTTTTTTTTTTACTTATTAAATGTTTTACACTATCTTAACTTTTTTTACACTTTTAATTTTTTTTCTAAACTTTTCTTTTACCGTTAACCCCTAACTAGCAGTAAGCAGCACTAACCGTAAATTCCCCATTTTCCCATAACTCCCACCCACCCCAGCTAGCAAAATATTTAATTATAAAATATTTAAATTAATTAATTAAATAAATGGAACCCCTGAGGGTTAAAAAAAAATAAATAAAAGTTAATCCTCAGGGGTTAAAAAAATTAGATCACAGTAT
>OW240912.1:394859382-394875865 GCA_933207985.1 Pelobates cultripes | reverse complement strand
GTTGGATATAGATCATTGTCAGCTCTCCTGGCCGAGCTACATATTCTATTGCTTATTACTAGAATCTTGAAGTCAACTAAAATTTTTGAGATTTAGTCGACTAAAACTAGACTAAAACTAAAACAATTCAGATGACTAAAATACGACTAAAACTAAAATGCCATTTTAGTCAAAAGACTATGACTAAAACTCAATTGAAATTTGGCGCCAAAATGAACACTGCACAGAGGGGTTGTGGAAGGGGCAAAAGAGGCTAAACCCATAAAATTTTAGTCATGTCAACTAAAATTTGCTGGAGATTTAGCCGACTAAAATTAAAACAATTCAGATGACTAAAATACGACTAATACTAAAATGACTTTTTAGTCAAAAGACTATGACTAAAACTAAATTTAAATTTGCTGCCAAAATTAACACTGGTGCACACACCCACTTTTCCCATAATGCCACAAAGAACCCAAGAGGTCATTTAGGTTTAGCAGTTTTTTTTTTGTTTTTTTTTTAGATATATAATTATATAAATATGTTATTGCCCCTTTGGGGTATTTCGTGATGCTACATTAAAGGAGCACTATAGGATCAGGAACACAAACATGTATTCCTGACCCTATGTGGTTAAAACCACCATCTAGCCACCCTGGCCCCCTCATGCCTCCCTAAATATAGAAATCTTACTTGTATTCAAGTCTGGAGCTGCTAGCTGTGTGCCTGTTTCCTTTAGACCTGTCCACTGCCTGCTGACATCATCAGAAGTGGTAGCCTGATCCAATCACAATGCTTCCCCATAGAATTGGCTGAGATTGACAAAGAGGCAGATCAGGGGTAGAGCCAGCACAATTCAAACACAGCCCTGTCCAATCAGCATCATCTCATAGAGATGAATTGAATCAATGAATCTCTATGAGGAAAGTTCAGTGTCTGCATGCAGAGGGAGGAGACAATGTTTGGATGCATTTTAGGCAGCCATGACCCAGGAAGGATATCTAACAGCCATCTGAGCAGTGGCCTGTGATGTTATCACTAGGCTGTAATGTAAACACTGCATTTTCTCTGAAAATACTGTGTTTACAGCAAAAGGCCTGAAGGTAATGCTTCTACTCACCAGAACAAATTCAATAAGCTGTAGTTGTTCTGGTGACTATAGTGTCCCTTTAATGTTTTTCCACTGTGCTGTCGGTTTGCTGATGCTCAATCTATACATATTATGCTGGGACGAATGCCTTAATGATGTAATGCTGTGATATCCAGGTGTGGAAGGTTTTACAGATCTTGATTGATGACTATTCGGACCCAAGGTTGCTAGGCAATGCTATCCTGCAATACTCTCAATAATAATCCAATGCTTTTCAGCTATGCTGTGGGTTGTAAAAGTCATTAAGCCAGTAATACACATGCATTTTCTTCTAACCATATGAAAGATACATACCACACAGCCTACTTTAGAACATGAAAGAATATGCTAATCTTTTTATTAACCACTTCAGGACACTGGGTTAGACATGTTCCTTTATTTCATGATATGGTTTACATAGCATTAGTACTTAAAGTAAAACTGTCATAAATGTTTTACTATTTGAAATATATTACATATATTGCAGCATCTGTATTATTTTGGAAGTATACGTTTAAGTAATTACCTTTTTTTTCCCCTCAGTGCATCTTCTAGCTTAGCCTTGCTCTGTGCGAGCCGACATCTTTAGCTCCTCTTTAATAGTTCACAGTAGGTGGATAGTTGTGCTTCCAGTAGACTAGATGCATTTGAAAGACAAAAAGAAACAAACGGAAATTCAATGGTGGAGTGTCTCCAGGGCCGGCCTTAGGGGTGTGCAAGCTGTGCAAGCCGTGCGGCCGCTTGATGATAAATGGTATGTCATCCTCTATGGAACGGAAGAATAATAGAACCTTGAATAATGATACAGATTCCACTTTCAGATGTCCCAATCGGGTGTGGTCAGCAGTAGCACATGTACATAAAAGTACAAAATGGGGGCGGGGCCTTATCATCATGGCGGAGAGACGTGTTTCTCTTGGGCTCCCGCATAAACTTGGCAATCGGAGCACATTACAGCCGGTCGCAGCGAGACAAGCAGAGGTTCTGAGCACCCACTGGCCCCCCACATCGGTGCAGTCCCAGCTAGCATGTGTTAAGTTAGATTTCTGGTTTTTCTTTTGCTCCTCCTAATCCTACATCTTCAACATTACCCACCAGGCTCTTTATTTAGTTTTACCAAATGGTGCAGCACCCCAGACAGGCATAGTGCACTAGTGTTGCCAATCTCCTTTGATGTATATTGCATTGTCTCTCCTGATCTGTGTTTTCTGCATAAAAGAAATTTATAAAAGAGAGGAATAGATAGGGAGATGCAGTTCCATCGAGCTTACCACCGAGGTCCTGTACATTCATACAACGTAATCTTGCTATTAGCACCTAATATGTACACAACATAGAAACACAGTTTAATCTATTGTTTTCCTTGCATATGGTCACCTAATGCCTGTTAACGCTTAGACAGCTTTGCCTGACAGGCATCCTACTCTACATATATCTTAACATGTATAGCCTGTGTATAATGCTAACCAACTTGAATATGAACTTGTTTCTTGCATTGTCGTTTCTCAACTTATAGCTACTTATATTCAAAACTAGCCTTCATGTCGTAATATATAAAAAATGTGCATTGTGTTCCCATGCCATGCCTTAGTTACTTGATGTTAACCGTTAAATCGTGAGTACATGCTGTTGGGGCATGACAAATGTATTTGTTACTGCTTTTTCTCTGTGCACTTAAAAATAAAGAATAAAAAAAAAAAGTACAAAACATATTGCTCTCTATAAACGAAACCATGCAGAGAAAGAAATGGATATTACTCATTTTCCCAGAGCTGAGGGTATTGCTTTAGTTCCACTTTGTTCACATGCACAGCTTATCTGACCAAAAGTCATACAGGTAATCAAGAGATAGTGCTCATTCACAAATCCTGACATCACGGATGGACATCTCAAAAATGCTCTGTGGGAAAGTTTCAGACCTTCATATACTTCATCGACCAAAGAAGACTAAAGATGGAAGCCCTTGTGAAGCAATGGTAGAACAAGAGATGCATTAATAAACAGTTTTCCTTTAATGTTGCACACAATCAACAGATATGTTAAGTGTGATACTTTTGAGAAGAATACATTTTTTATTCTAGTTTAAGTTGGTAATAGGTTAAATTTTTTTTTTAATCAAATGATTCAGTTCTGGAATAGATGCCACAAGCTGTTTCTATAGCAATCTGCAGAAAAAAAGTCCAATGTTGAAATTGAGTTTGAAAACCTATAGATTAAAAACTTGAATTGAAAAATATCATGAACTCATCTGTAACTTCTTGAATAGCAAACAAATGTTTAATTTTATGTGCAAAAATATGGAAAATTTCCAATGTTTTCCTCCTTTATAATAATGTAGCGAAAGAGTGAACCAGGAGGTTACGTAATCATTTTTATTATATTTGAAGTTGAGAAGTTAAGTGACTATAGAGCTGGCAGTATAAACTTAAAACATTGATAATGGCTAATTGTATTCTAGATCATAATTTGTTTCTACCAGCTTCTTTGATTGAAGTTCATTCTCTGCACCATAACCACTGCAGTTCATTGTAGAGACTACTTTCTCCTAAGTGGACTCTGAGGATCCGTTCTGGTGCACAGTACTGTGCATTGTATGTGAAGGAAGTATGAACATGAAAGAAAGCCATATCCCTACTCCCTGACTGCACTGTGTGAGCCAGATCCTGAATGGAGGGTCCTTTCAGAAGCATCACCCCATTAGAGCACTGCCTGGGCATAGTACATTAGGGTTTATTTTTCCCAGTAGTGCCAGTCTGTGTATCATTGAGTTTGTGTGATTGTGTGTATCTTTAAGTGTATACCTATGTGTGTATCTGTTAGTGTTTGTCCAAATGAGTATGGAAGTAATTATGTGTTTGCACTTTGAATGTGTATCTGTGTCTGTTGGAGCGGATGTGTTAGTGTGTTTCTGGTAGTATGCATGCGTGTGTGGGATTTAGGGACTAAGATTCAGTTGCCACAATGTGAGAAGGCGTCTTTCCCAGAGGCCGTAGATCCTCAAGGACCAGAGAAAAGACCACTTTGGTGTCTTGCTCTATTACCCATTAAAATATAAATACAAGGCTGCAATGAAGCACTCATCAGGACTGCATTTTTCCAGGATGTTTGTTGATCTAAGATGTGAGGATAATGACTGTTTTAAGTCACTTAATGATTAAGAGACACATATATTAAATATCAATGGCGGAGTCAACTCACTCACTCCTGCAAGGAAAAGCTCAACTGGGAAGCAACCTTGTTTCTCCAGGCCCTCAGATTTTCTTTCTTTTTTTTTAAACATCCTTTATTTATTGTTTTCCGGTGTGGAAAAAGAAAACATTAGGGTACAGAAATGAAAGAGGGAGGGGGTGATACAGCCACAATGGTACAGGAGCACAATATTTTACTTGTCTTTGCGCCTTAGGGTGTTGCGAACAAGTAGCTGTGTCTTGGTGCGGTCCGTTGGTTAGGCGTTTATCGTGCAATAGTGCGGGGTTCAGGGATTTCTGTTTTGGACTTATTCCCTTTGCCCGATTCGTTTGGACAAGTCTGTATTGGTGGCCGTATGAGATTTGCGGCTCGTCTCGTTAACCGTTTTGTGGTAGGGTGGGATGCCCTCTATTGACTATTGTTATCGTCCTCGTTGCGTACTAATGGGCGCCCCTGCGTCTGGGTAGTCAGTTGGGGGGGGGGGTGGAGAACCTATGTACAAGGGTGAGAGTACCATGGTGGGACACTGTTTCGGGAGTCCAGTAGACATCCAATGGTTCGGGTTGGGGTAATATTTGTACTGTGAGTTTCCGTGCATTGGTATTTTGATCGCTATGTTGGAGTAGCGGGCCTGGTGGGTGAGGTGGAGGCTGTCCGTGTGCCCTTATTGTAGGTGGGGATCAGATAACCAGGGGTCCCAGATTCTGTGGAAGTGTTTAGAGGTCTAATGAATTATGGCTGATAGCCTATCCATGTGTATTGCTTCCTTGGTTTTGCGTATGATCGTTTGCAGTGTGGGGGTGTTTGGCGATCCCCATACTTCGGCTATTGCCCGTCTAGTCGCTAAGGCTATCCGGTTTGTCATTTTGTTTTGGGCTCTGGTCAGGTCCTCTCGTGGTCTGGAGAGGAGCCAGGTCCAGGGGTCTAATGGTATGGTGGTCTGGAGGAGTGTTGAGACTAGGGTAGCTACTTCCGCCCACAATGGGACCAGTTTAGGGCAATGCCACCATGTGTGTATGTATATGCCTCTCTGCCCGCAGTTTTTCCAGCATAGGTCCGCGTCTGCTTTGCCCATATGGTACAAACGTACCGGGGTTAGGTACCATCGGAGCAGAGTTTTATACGCTTGCTCCTTATGGTTAACGCATATGGATATTGAGGCCGTTGCCTCCCAGATATCTTGCCAGTCAGTGGGGTCGTTCGGTGGCCCTAAGTCCCTCTCCCAAGCCGCCACATATGCCGAGGCCCCCTTGGGTTGGTTGGTGAAAAGAAGTGTGTAGTTTTCCGTGATTTGACCTTTGTGGAGTGGATTATGTAGGCATGACCTCTCAAACCGTGTGAGCGTGGTGGTGGCTGCTTTGGCGTTGTCGGGTTGCTCTAAGAAGCTTCGTAGTTGTATGTAGCGAAAGAAATCGTGAGTGGTATATGTTGCCTGCGTGTTGGGAAGGTCGTTGTATGGGGTAATTTGCGTTCCCGTGTAGAAGTGGTGCAGTCTGGACAGGTCGTTTTGTTCGTAGTGTGCAAAGTCTTTGGGTGTTAACCCTGGGGGGAATGCTCTATTGCGTAGTATTGGCGTCAATGGTGTCGGGTTGTTTATGATGGGGAATTTCCGGGACGTTTTATCCCACAAGTCTATTGAGTTTGTGATTGCTGGGGGCAGTGGTGGTGGTAGGGGGCGTGATTTCTTTGGTACCCATATGTAGAGGGATGGGTGGTCGCGTCCAAATAGGTCATGTTCCAGGTCCGCCCATCGTTTGATCCCCTGCGGGGTGTGCCAGTGTTGGATCTGTGTGAGTTGTGCGGCGTAATAGTAGTTTTGGAGATGGGGTAGTCCCAGTCCTCCCGTCCTATTGGGGATGTACATGGTGCTCCTTTTTATTCTGGGTCTTTTATTTGCCCAGATAAAGTTGTCTATTAGTTTTTGGACATATTTTGCGTCTGTTGTGGGGAGTGGGATGGGGAGGGTTTGGAATAGGTAAAGGAAGCGGGGTAGGAGGTTCATCTTTACTGATGCAATGCGGCCTAACCATGAAAGTGATAGGTTTTGCCATCTTTTGAGATCGTCCGTTGCTTTCTGTATCATTGGAGTATAGTTCAGGGCGTACGTGCGGTGTAGTGCTGCTGGTAGCTGTATACCTAGGTATGGGATGTGGGATGTGTTGTAGCGAAACCTGTATGTTTCCAGTAGTGTCTCCATCGTGTCTTGGTCGATATTTATGCTAAGTGCCTCTGTCTTGTCCAGGTTTAGTTTATATCCTGAGGCTGCTGAGTATTCTTTCACCAGTTTTAGGAGTGGTGGGAGGGCGGTGAGGGGTTCCGTTAGCGTTAGGAGTCGGCGTACGCCGCCACCTTGTAAGCTTGGGAGCGTACTGTAATGCCCGTGATGGTAGCGGTGGTGCGTATGAGGTGTAAAAGTGGTTCCAATGATAGGGCAAAAAGGATCGGGGACAGTGGGCAGCCCTGCCTCGTTCCGTTATGTATAGGGAAGTGGGGGGGTTGCGCGTTTGGGATGAGTAATTTTGCTTTTGGGACTGAGTAGATCGTTTTGAGGGCTGTCATGAATGGTGTTGGGAATTGGAGTTTCTCTAAGGTGGCGAAGAGGAAGGGCCATAGTAGTCTATCAAATGCCTTCTCGGCGTCAAGGGATAGTAGGAGGGTGGGGATGTGACGGTGATTGGCTACCCATATGAGGTCTAAAGTCCGTCTGGTGTTGTCGCTCGCTTGTCTTGTGGGGACAAATCCGACCTGGTCGGGGTGAATTGTCGATGGAATGTAGGGGAGCAGTCTGTTGGCAAGGATTTTGGTGAAGATTTTGATGTCTACGTTTAATAGGGAAATGGGTCTGTAGTGACCTGGTTCTGTATGCGGTTTGCCAGGTTTGGGTAGTAGGCAAATGTTTGCCTCCAGCATGTCCTCGGGCAGCTGATCTCCAGTCATGAGCGAGTTATATAGCTTTGTCATGTAGGGTAGCAGGTTGTCTGTGAATGTTTTGTAGTAGATGCCCGAGTATCCGTCCGGGCCTGGGCTTTTGTTGGGTTTCGTGGTGCCTATGACTCTCCTCACCTCCTCCTCTGTAATTTCTGTAGAGAGGTGTGCTTGAGCCTCCGTCGTGAGTGTCGGAATGTGGGCCTTTGCTAGGAGGGTTTGTATGTTATCGTGTAGGGGGCCGTCATCTTGGCGGTGTTGAGGGGAGTGGTCGTATAGGTCAGTGAAATACTTCTGGAAGGTCTCGGCTATTTTATTGGGTATGTCGGTTGGTTGGCCTGTGGGGGTATGGATGGTGGTGATTTGCTTGGCTTGCTGGCGTTTGCGTAGCCTTCGGGCCAGTAGTGTGTCTGCTTTGTTTGATTTTTCGGAGAACATTTGTTTTGTCCATTGTAAAGCTTTAGTTGCGTCTTTCGCCATGGCCTGTTTAAGAGATCTTGTGTGGGGGTTAGTTTGTGTTGTGCTTCGAGTTGTCTGATCTGGTCCAGTAGGGATGTTATGTGGGCTATGTGTTTTTTTTTTTGCGCCGTGGCTATGCTGATCAGGGATCCCCTGAGCACTGTTTTGTGTGCTGCCCAAAGTACCGCGTGTGATTGCACCGAGTCTTTATTGGTGTCGAAGTATTGGGTGAGTTCTGTCTTCAGTTGGGCAACTATTTGGGGGTCATGGAGTAGTATAGGGTTGAGCCTCCAGGTCCAGGGTCGTGAGATTTGTGGTGGTTGGAGTTGTAGTGTGATGTCTGCGTGGTCAGACCAGGTAATGTTGCCTATTGCAGACTTTGTGACGTGGGGGATTAGGGATGGTGAGATGAGAAAGAGGTCAATGCGGGAGTAGGTGTGATGGGGGTGCGAGTAGAACGTGTAGTCACGGTCTGTTGGGTGTTGAGATCTCCATATGTCTATGAGGCCCGTTTGGGTTATGAAGTCGGCCAACATTTTGTCCGCTCTGGAGGGATGGGTGGGTTGCTGGGTGTGGGGGGAGTAGCGTTGTCTGTCTATAGATGGGGAGATTGTAGCGTTGAAGTCCCCCCCTATTATTCTTTGGTAGTTAGGATGTTGGCTAAGGTGAGCTTGTATTATCTGCCAAAATTGTGGGTCTGGAGTCGTCGGTGCATATATGGAGGTCAGAGCTATTTTTGTGGGTCCAATAGTGCCAAGTACTGTTATATATCGTCCTTGTGGGTCTTTTTGGACGTCTTTAAGGTGTATAGGGCAATTTTTTTTCAGTAAAATTGCCACCCCATTATGTTTGCCTGTATGTGAGTTGGCGAGGTGACAGGTTTGGTAGTGACGGCTTAGGAGAGGGAACGGGCGTGTGTGAGCGTAGTGTGTCTCCTGGAGGAAGACCACGTCTGCCCCCGACCTGTTGGCCCAGCGCATAACCCGTGGCGTTTCGAGGGGTGGTTGAGCCCCTTGCAGTTAATGGATATGCATGTTACCTTAGCTAGCATTGTGGTGTGAGGGGTACTGCGGTGTCGATCGTGCCTTGGTCCTGCCCCCTGTGTTGTGGGTGGAGGTTTGGGGTTGTTGCGTCGGGTTTCTTCCCGTTTTGGATGTGGTTCTAAGGTCCTGTGTCCCGCCATGGTACTCTTCGGGGGTAAACTGTGGGTACAAAGAAAAATAACTGTGAACATATATACAACTTCCTGGACTTATGGTCTGTGCCTGGTTCAAGTTTAGTGGCGTGTTGGGAATGTCCCTTAGGTGGGACTCCAGTGCCCCGGTGTTAACTTGGGGCGTGGTGGGGGTAAGTCCTGAGGTGCGTCCCGGTCCAGGTGTGTGCGGATTTCCACTGGGCGGTCGTGGGTTGGGAGTGGGGGATGGTGTCTTTGGGTCTGTTAGTTACAGATCTGTCTGGGGGGGTTGGTGGCTCCCTTGGGTTAGGGGGCCCTTCTGGGGGAGAGGTGTCAGCATGGTCTCTTGGGCTGGGGTTCCTGGTGTCGGGGTTAGGGCGATCCCGGCTTTTCTGAGTCCCTGGTGTTCGGTTATGGGGCGTTCTCCCCCCCGTCTCCCCCAGGTTGTTCCAGTGGGGTGGCGTGTAGCCTATTGTCTGGGGGTCAGGTGGTTCAGTGTGGGTTTTCCCTATCGTCCCAGCCCGTTCCCACTTACTTCCTCCCCCCTCCCAACTCCCCCTAGTTTTACCCGCTGAAGTGGTGTGGCGTTCCCCCTGCTCCCCTACCCCCCGCTGTCTAGTCCCCTTGGTGCTAGTGTGGTGCCTCTTTTCTAGTTTGAGCCGTGCACATTTGCAGGGCTCGCTAGCTGTTCACATGTATACAAGTAGACAAATAAACAATCGTGGCACGTATGACCAGCGTCTCTACATTTAAAGTACGTAAAGGATATTTGATGGGTCGTTGGATAGGTGCAGTCTCTGTGTTGCGGCTTGCTCTTTATTGAAGCCGTCGTTTCGGTGCGCCTTGTCTGGGTTCAGGGTCGGTGCGGTGGAGTCAGGTCATCTTCGGTCCAGTGCTTGGCGTAGCTTTTGGGCTGTTCCCAGCGTGGTGGTGTCTTTGCGGCGATGGTTTTTCCCACAGTGGTTGTAGTGCTGGGGGTCGTCTCCGTGCAGTGGTGGTAGTGGTGTCAGATCTTGCCACTGGTAGGCGCAGGCCCAGTTTGGAGGCAAAAGCTTGCTGTTTGGAGGGGTCTGTGAGGATGTGGGTCGTGTTGTCTCTGCGGACAAGGAGTTTGAAGGGGTGCTTGGGTTAGTGCCGTTGTGAGCGGTTTCAGCTCTCAACGTTTGGCTAATGTGGTGGGTGCTAGGTCTTGGTAGAATGCCAGCGTGGCGGTGTCCAGTTTTGGCGGGCTTTTTCTGGTCGCCGCCATAAGTGCTTCCTTGACGGAGTAGTAGTGAAGCCTCACTATCACGTCTCTGGGGGCTGTATGGTCTTGGCTAGGGGGCTTCAGGGCTCTGTCCATGGATAGCTCTTGTGGGGTTTTGTCAGGTAAGAGGGTCAGAAATACCTCTTGCAGTGTGGAGTGAAGTAACTCTCCAGTGATGGTTTCTGGGAGGCCTCTGATCCTGATGTTGTTTCGTCTGGATCTATTGCTGAGGTCTTCCAGTCCGTTTTCCAGTGTTTCTATGCGTGATTGCAGAGTTGAAATGGTGTCTGCCTGGGCGGTCACTGTGTCCGTAATGTCGTCCACTCTGTGCTCCACTTGCCCTGTCCGCTCCCCCAGATCAGTGATTTCTGCCTTCAGGCTCTGGAGCTGTTTCTCCAATTCTGCTGCCATGTGATATTTTATATCGGCTGCTGCCTCTTTAAGCAGCCGCTGGAGGTCGGCTTTCGTCAGCGGTGCTGACTCCGTAGCTGAGGGCTCGCTGTGCTCCGAGTCAGAGTTTTCAGCGCCACGTGGGGAAGATGGCGCCGGGCCCCCCTGCACTCTGAAGTGCCAGGCGACCGACGGCTGCGTTTCCCGCTGTTTCCTGCTGCCGCCCATTGCTGTGGGGTACCCGGTAGGTGAGGGGGTTGGCTGGTGGGGGTTACTGCTCTGCCAGTGTGCTGTGGGTTGCTGCGTTGTGCCTGGGTCTCGGGAGCTATCGGCTCACGCGGCCATCTTGGTTCCCGGCCAGGCTCCGCCCCCATTTGTGCAACTGTTAAATGCTGACTATTCACTTTTTGAACATATTTGTAAAAAAAAAAAAAAAACACCTGTCCACTCTCATTAATCACCAGCTATATTCACTCTACAGAAAATTTATTACAAACAGAAATTGAAAAATTTATTTTTCATTATCTTGCAACAAGCTTATTAGGGAGTGTATTTGTACGGTAATATGTAATGTTGATAATTTTAGTAGGAATAAACGTAAAATGGATTCCTCTAATAAAATATCCAGTATTGCTTACATTTATTATTTGTATCGTCTCGTTGAAGAGATCTGTTCTTATTAAAAAGCTCAAGTAAGTTTATCTCACAAATATCGTAATTTTACTCCTTGCTTCATAGTATACGAAAGTGAAATACAAGAGTTTAAGTCAAGAGTCTCATTGGCTTATCAGCAAAATGGAGACGTGGTAATATTTACTAGGCATGTGCATTGGGAAAATTTGGTTCGGTATTCCGAAATTCGGGACTTTCGCAATTCGGGACTTCAGCAATTCAAGACTTCAACACTTCAGAACTTCGGCAACTTTGGAACTTCGGCACTTCGGAACTACGACACTTCGGAAATTCGGTAATTTCGGAACTTTGGGACCTCGGCAATTCGGACATTCGGAAGTACCTGAATGTCTGAATTGCCTGAAATTCGTCCGAATACATATTCACACCGAAACGAATTGCACATATCTAATATTTACAAGAAGATAAATGATTGCTTCCATAAAAGAAGCCGTCTAAAATAGATGTTTGTTTTAAAAACAGTTAAAGCAAAAAACAGAAAATCATTATCATCACAAAACACCATGTAGAGATGAAGATGTAGAAATCCAATTGAACGGAGGGGTTGGAGGTATGTCAAGGTAGAGAAGGGGGAGGATGCTATAAAGGGACAATACATATTAATGGACTTTAAAAAATTGAATAGAATGTTGTCGTCGATTTTTGTTCAAACCATAGTAATTTCTATTATTAGAAATTCCACATTTATTTAAACTTAAAGGGACACTATAGTCACCTGAACAACTTTAGCTTAATGAAGCAGTTTTGGTGTATAGAACATGCCCCTGCAGCCTCACTGCTCAATCCTCTGCCTTTTAGGAGTTAAATCCCTTTGTTTATGAACCCTAGTCACACCTCCCTGCATGTGACTTGCACGGCCTTCCATAAACACTTCCTGTAAAGAGAGCCCTATTTAGGCTTTCTTTATTACAAGTTCTGTTTAATTAAGATTTTCTTATCCCCTGCTATGTTAATAGCTTGCTAGACCCTGCAAGAGCCTCCTGTATGTGATTAAAGTTCAATTTAGAGATTGAGATACAATTATTTAAGGTAAAATTACATCTGTTTGAAAGTGAAACCAGTTTTTTTTCATGCAGGCTCTGTCAATCATAGCCAGGGGAGGTGGGGCTAGGGCTGCATAAACAGAAACAAAGTTATTTAACTCCTAAATGACAGTGAATTGAGCAGTGAAATTGCAGGGGAATGATCTATACACTAAAACCGCTTTATTTAGCTAAAGTAATTTAGGTGACTATAGTGTTCCTTTAATAAGACATACTTCACTACATATCTTTTCTATTTTGGTTTTTCAAATAAAATATACAGTGGTCAACATAATCATTACTATTTATTCCTATTTTTACAATTATTATTATTCTGTATTTTTCTTTTTATTTCCACCATTTCTAGAGTATGCCATATTTTGTCTACTGCACTTATATCTTGATGTGTTTTTGTATATTTTGAATTGAATCGGAAACTGAACTAATTGATTTTTTTTTTAATTCCAATTACCTAGTGGCAATTGACATTTTTAGTTAGTGAACATGTGCTTTTCTCTTAATTTTATCGTTTAAAGGAATATAAACTCACTGTAAATATCACTGTACTGTTTCATTTCAGTCCTGCTGTCAAGATAATTACAGCAACCCTACATGTAGTGCTTAAACTCATTATCCAAGAAGAGAAACAAAGGATAGCCTTTGAGTGGCCAAGCTTAAAGGGACACTATAGTCACCAAAACAACTTTCATTTAATAAAGCGGTTTTGGTGTATAGATCATGTCCCTGCAGTCTCACTGCTCAATTCTCTGCCATTTAGGAGTTAAATCATTTTGTTTATGAACCCTAGTCACACCTCCCTGCATGTGACTTGCACAGCCTTCCTAAACACTTCCTGTAAAGAGTCATCTAAAGTTTATCCTTCCTGTATGTATGTAAGAGCCTCCTGTATGTGATTAAAGTACAATTTACAGAGAAAGAGATACAATGGTTTAGGGTAAATTACATCTGATTGAAAGTGAAACCAGTTTTTTTCATGCAGGCTGTGTCAATCAGAGTCCGGGGAGGTGTGATAAGGACTGCGTAAACAGAAACAAAGTGATTTAACTCCTAAATGGCAGTGAATTGAGCCGTGAAACCTGAGAAGCATGATGTATACACTAAAACTCCTTCATTAAGCTAAAGTTGTTTAGGTGACTATAGTGTTCCTTTAACGTAGTAGGCGACATAGCAATGTCAAGGAAAAAAGCAAAGTCAGGTGTTGCAGAAGTACACGATAATGATAAACCAAACCAGGTCAAGGAGTATAGATGACACAGTAGTCAGACAACCAAATAAGGAAACGAGAATATCATAGAACAGGCATAGGCAACCTTCGGCACTCCAGATGCTGTGGACTACATCCCCCATAATGCTCTTACACTCATAATGCTGGCAAAGGATCATGGGAGGTGTAGTCCAAAACATCTGGAGTGCCTAAGGTTGCCTATCCCTGTCATAGAATAAGGAACGCACTATTGTGATCATATGGGAACCACAACAGGGCACTAAACAGGTGAAAAGTTAAAGTATTTATAAGCCTTTCCTTTATAGTCATGCCCCCAAAGTATGAGTGGGCATTAGCAATGATGCAATTTTGTGTTGATGATGTCAATATTTGAGTATCAGCAAGAAGTCATGAAGCATGATAATAAAATAGGAGATGAATTTAGCTGCTGCAATGGCAGTGTTAAGCTGCTGGAAAAAATTTAAGTAAAGGGTTATTAGCTTTATTTTTTAGAAGAAAATAAGGGCAGCGATCACAATGATGAGTGACATTAAATTATATATATATATATATATATATATATATATATATATACTTCTCAAAAAAATAAAGGGAACACAAAAATAACACATCCTAGATCTGAATGGATTAAATATTCTTTCCTGGAAATACTTTTGTGCATTGATGTGCCATCCTGTAGGGAGCTGCACTACCTGGTTTCACTTGTGGGTTGTAGACTGGCCTCATGCTGAAATTACTCAGTGTGAAAAGCACCGCCAGCATTCAAAAGTGACCAAAACATCAGCCAGGAAGCATAGGAACTGGCAGCGTCTGTGGTCACCACCTGCAGTAGAAACCACCTTATTGGGTGTGTTCCTGCCAATTGCCTATATAATTTCCACCTGTTGTCTATCCCATTTGCACAACAGCATGTGAAATTGATTGTCACTCAGTGTTGCTTCCTAAGTGGACAGTTTGATTTCACAGAAGTGTGATTGACTTGGAGTTACATTGTGTTGTTTAAGTGTTCCCTTTAATCTTTTGAGCAGTGTTTATACGTACACTGATCAGCCACAAAATTAAAACCACCTCGTGTAAGTCTCCCTTGTGCTAGAAGAGCTCTGATGCATCAAGGTATGGGCTCCACCAGACTACCACGATGGTAGTTTTAACACAGGCTCAGGAATACATGTTTGTGTTCGTGACCCTATAGTGTTCCTTTAGAGCAGGGGTTCTCAACGTTAGTCCTCAGGACCCCCTACCAGTCCAGGGTTTAGGGATTACCTGGGTATGTCTAAGGTGTTTAGAAAAAAAAAACACCTTAGAGTCTAAGGTGTTTTTGTCCCTTTTTCTAAACACCTGAGACACACCCAGGTAATCCCCAAATCCTGGACTGGTAGGGGGTCCTGAGGACTGGGTTGAGAACCCCTGCTTTAGAGCCAGAAGGTGTATGAGGAGTTGTCCTACTGCCTATGTGAGAAGTTACCTTCCATTAGAAGAGTCTACTTTCCTGTTAGAGAATAGACAAAAAAACTTTTTTTTTTTAATTCTCTTACACTGATATCATGTATATATTCAAGATCTTAATGTGTATGCTCTCAGAAACAGTTTTTACTGCTTTTCCTGTAATAGAGACGTGATCCTATACAATCACTATTCCGGCATCTGACTGGTTCATTGGAAAAGGCTTTTCCGAGGTTATTTTGTTATCAATATTGATACAAGTAGTCCCTATAAAGTATGCAGTCTGTTTGTCCAGTTCACGTGGAATACAATTATAAACATACTGCATGGTTGAACTGTTCAACAAAAAAAATCTGTGCCTATCGCCAAACCCCCACCTGTATGCAGAACTAGATTTAATAAATATTGATACAGATGGTTTGACAAGCGGTCTGATTTAATACCCCAATTACCTCTGGAAAACCTGTTACACGATGGATCAAGCAGAAAATTGTATTAAGAAATTCAGTGACATGTGTTTCACCTGTCTAAACCCGTTCAGATATAATGATTAACTAACTTTTTCAGTGACTGGGTATTTTTACATTTTGTGAATCTGAGTTACTGGGACAATCTGAACTTTTTATTCCATAATCTACTTTTTAAACAAGACAGGATTCAGTGTAATTTATTTATTTAAAGTGTTCATTTTCAATGTTTTCCTATGATTATAAAGTTGTCATACCATGATTGTATGAGTCTTTTAATTGTATGCATTTATCTTCTATTTTAGATCAATGTTTAGCCACATAGATTTGTTTTTTTTATTTTAACAATATGGAAACAGTGCCATAATTTGGAGATGGGAAGGGGTAAAAATATGACTTGTGTTATACAAATCAAAGAGCTACCTGTACTGCTTAAAGGGATACTATAGTGCCAGGATTACAAAGCTGTATTCCTGGCCCTACAGTTCCCTCTGCCTCCCCCCTTCCTCATGCCCCCTTCCCCCACACCAAATTTAAAATTTAATTACCTGATCCCAGCACCATAGGTCACACTGGGTCGCGCATGCATTAGGCCCCCCACACACACAGGAAACCATTGAATCAATGCTTCCCTAAGGGGAAATAGCTGCCGCTGAATGTCCTCATGCAAAGCATGATTCAAGAAGCGCCCCCAGTGGCCGTCTACCAGACAGTGCTGGATTATTTCTGTGGAACTGCAATGCTTTACAGTGCAGCACTAAGTGCAATAGGGACACAGCACCTAGACCACTTCAATAAGCTTAGGGTGGTCTGGGTGCCTATAGGGGGGAAATAAAAACAGCAAAAGATATTTTAAAGGTATTGGTTATATTTTCCACATTATTGTAAAACAATTACATATCAATAAGATGCGAATATATCAGTGGAAAGACAGAGGTACATAGTTACATAGTTACATAGCTGAAAAGAGACTTGCGTCCATCAAGTTCAGCCTTCCTAACATTTGCTGGTACGTAACACATATTTTTAATATTCCTATACCATTAATGAATAATTGATTTGTTTTGTGAGATATCACATACTTACATACATATAACAAGTTAAGGATTGGTAGCTGA
>OW240912.1:394847728-394859282 GCA_933207985.1 Pelobates cultripes | reverse complement strand
GAAGAAGAGAAGATTACGGGGGAGAAGCAGCGATTACAGGGAGGGAAGGGGGGAGAAGATTACAAGGGAGGAGGGGAGAAGATGAGAAGATTACAGGGGGGAGAAGAAGAGGAGAACACAGGGAGGGGGGGAATAAGAGGAGAACACAGGGAGGGGGGGAATAAGAGGAGAACACAAGGGGTGGGAGATGAGAACGTAGGGGAGGGAGAGACCACTAAAGGAGGGAGGGGGCGGTGGAGAGACCACTAGGGGAGGGGTGTGAGGAGAGACCGCTAAGGGAGGGGGTGGAGGATAGACCACTAGGGAAGGGTGGGGGGAGAGGAGAGACCACTAATGGAAAGTCGGGGAGAAAAGGAGACCACTAAGGGAGGTGGGGGGGAAAGGAGAGACCACTAAGGGGCAGGGGAGATCTCTAAGGAATGGAAGGGAGAGCTCTATAGGACAGGGGGACAGGGAGCTCTTTCACACCACGCGCACACACACACACACAATGCATCCCTATACACACAGAAACACAACATGCTTCCTTTACACACAGAGAAACACACAATGCAACCCTTACACATAAAGACAATGCATCATTTGCACATATACACAGAAACACACAATGCATCCCTTACACACACATGCAAACACACACAGCTTCTCTTACACACACACAGAAACACAATGCATCTCTTACACACACTCAACGCACCCCTTACAGACACACACTGCATCCCTTACATACACAGAAACACACTTTGCATCCCTTATGCATACAAACACAGATTCACACAATGCATCCCTTATACACACACACACACACACTGCTTCCACTACACACAAACACACTGCATCACCTACACAAACTGGTATCCCTATACACTACATTACGTAAGCACACACATTAGATCCTCTACAGTAACACATACCCTACACACTCCACTCCCTGTGAGTTCATGGGTGGAACATGTAGGTGGACTTATGGGTGGGCTTTATGGGCATACTCACCGTTAGGCCCTGGGGCCCAGACCTTGAGCTATGTAAGAGGCCCCCAAAAATGGAGCTGCTTCCCGTTCTCCCAGAACATTGAATTTTGTGACCACAGTTACAAACAGGCTCCAGAGATCCTATTCTACACCAGACCAGTGGAGCCAGACTGCAGCCAGAGCCCATCACCATCACCATCCTCATCTGATTGTAAGTAGGCAATCTAGTATATTACTAGTGACACTAATCTCTAATTTACCTCACATTAAATGGACACTATAGTCCCCAGAACCACTGGCATTAGTTCTATGGGTGGGGCATTGCGATGTTGGCGGCAAATCCTTCTTTTGCCTAGGGCGGCAAAAATCCTTGCACCGGCCCTGTATCAATATTGATACAAGTAGTCCCTATAAAGTATGCAGTCTGTTTGTCCAGTTCACGTGGAATACAATTATAAACATACTGCATGGTTGAACTGTTCAACAAAAAAAATCGGTGTCTATCGCCAAACCCCCACCTGTATGCAGAACTAGATTTAATAAATATTGATACAGATGGTTTGACAAGCGGTCTGATTTAATACCCCAATTACCTCTGGAAAACCTGTTACACGATGGATCAAGCAGAAAATTGTATTAAGAAATTCAGTGACATGTGTTTCACCTGTCTAAACCCGTTCAGATTTAATGATTAACTAACTTTTTCAGTGACTGGGTATTTTTACATTTTGTGAATCTGAGTTACTGGGACAATCTGAACTTTTTATTCCGTAATCTACTTTTTAAACAAGACAGGATTCAGTGTAATTTATTTATTTAAAGTGTTAATTTTCAATGTTTTCCTATGATTATAAAGTTGTCATACCATGATTGTATGAGTCTTTTAATTGTATGCATTTATCTTCTATTTTAGATCAATGTTTAGCCACATAGATTTGTTTTTTTTATTTTAACAATATGGAAACAGTGCCATAATTTGGAGATGGGAAGGGGTAAAAATAGGACTTGTGTTATACAAATCAAAGAGCTACCTGTACTGCTTAAAGGGGTACTATAGTGCCAGGATTACAAAGCTGTATTCCTGGCCCTACAGTTCCCTCTGCCTCCCCCCTTCCTCGTGCCCCCTTGCCCCACACCAAATTTAAAATTTAATTACCTGATCCCAGCACCATAGGTCACACTGGGTCGCGCATGCATTAGCCCCCCCCCCCTCCCCCCCACAGGAAACCATTGAATCAATGCTTCCCTAAGGGGAAATAGCTGCCGCTGAATGTCCTCATGCAAAGCATGATTCAAGAAGCGCCCCCAGTGGCCGTCTACCAGACAGTGCTGGATTATTTCTGTGGAACTGCAATGCTTTACAGTGCAGCACTAAGTGCAATAGGGACACAGCACCTAGACCACTTCAATAAGCTTAGGGTGGTCTGGGTGCCTATAGGGGGGAAATAAAAACAGCAAAAGATATTTTAAAGGTATTGGTTATATTTTCCACATTATTGTAAAACAATTACATATCAATAAGATGCGAATATATCAGTGGAAAGACAGAGGTACATAGTTACATAGTTACATAGTTACATAGCTGAAAAGAGACTTGCGTCCATCAAGTTCAGCCTTCCTAACATTTGCTGGTACGTAACACATATTTTTAATATTCCTATACCATTAATGAATAATTGATTTGTTTTGTGAGATATTACATAGTTACATACATATAACAAGTTAAGGACTGGTAGCTGAGATAGGTCTGTATCCCATTCTGCTAATAGCGATATCAGTGATATTGAATAATGTTTCCAGTAGAAAACTCCATTGTTTAACATATGCTCCAAAATAGGAACTCGATTTGTTATGAAGAGTTGTACCCTCTCAAGTATTTGGATCACATACTGCTGCACAGTTGTATGTAAGTTGTAAGCTCCAAGACTAATAGTAAAGTCCTGCATAGAATTAATTTTTTTCAGTAACGCAGAATGTACCCATTACTACAATACCATTTATAAAACTATTATTGCTGAATTCTGCCTGAAAATCAAAAATCACAAAAGGAAGAAGTCCATAAATTTAAGAAATACTTTCCAGATATAATTTTTAGAATAAAACCCACATCTTGCTCTCTCATAAAATGTCCCCATGTATGATAAAAAATACCCCAAATAAAATTATTTAATCAAGAGCACATGACATATCCCCACATTATAGCATAAAAGTACTTAAAAATCTTAGAAAACAATGCACAGGTTTGTAACAGCAATATAATAGGTTAAAAATACATTGAAATGGGGACAGAGCTTGCCCATGAGAGAGAGCAGACATCATTTCCTGGAGCTCTGGCTGCTTACCTGATATAATGCTAAACAGTATTGCTATCGCTCGATCAACACCCGTGAGACACACCAAGTGGCTCCTGGTAACCTGCTGGTCAGACGTATGCCAATCTTTCACACCCCGAAGGTCTCCCGAGCTAAACGCAGGCTGATGGCCTACTACTCACTATACGCCCTTGATCCTGAATCATTCTTCAGCGGCCTCAGAGCATTTGTATGCTAGCGGTGCGAAAGCCGCTAGCATTCCTATGGTAGTTTCACGAACAGTGACTTTCAACACTGTTTGTGAAACGAACCAAGTACCAAATGGGAGACCACACACAGGGGGTCGTGTGGCTCCCATTACGGATTGCAATATTGTATCTACCCTCTGTTAATCGATTCTCAGGGTGGTCGCCGTTCGGATACCGACCACGCGGCAGCAGCCATCTTGATCCCCTTTTAGCCCAGCGGTGTTTGGTCGTCATGTGACTGGAACTAAAATCGGCTACTCAACGGCACGAACACCGCAGACTTCCAGACTGTTCGGGACCACCGGTCCTTCGGTAGTTTCATACAAACCGTTCATTCGCATGTTTTCCTGTGTGTTCATATTAAACGATGTTTCGTGTGGCATTCGGCTAATTGTGCTGGGATCTGAGCGGTAGTTTCCCGAAGTATGCGCTCAGATCCCAGCTATCTACACAGGTGTCATTTGGTTAAATGGCACGAATAATGTGCAAGTTATGTATTTTTAAGTGAAAAGACAGGTTCTGCTGTACAGAGGGATAATCCACTTAACAGGATATTCCTATGGGAGTATCCCTCTCGTACAGCAGTGCATGTTGGGAAAATTGTCCTGTATGTTCAGTTCCCCATGTAGTCCCCTACTGTACAACCCCTGCAAAGTCACTCCGGAAACCCCTTGCATGGGGAACTGCATAAATACTGTGACCTGTGAATAAAAGCTCAGTTGATTCCCAGCCTATGTGTCGTCTAGTTCTTGGGAGGGAAGGATTCTTATAACGCTACCGGGATTATTGTATACTGTGCCTGCCTACCTGGATTATTATATGCTGTTCCTGTCTACCAGCGGGGATGCTGTGGATTATACTACCTCTCCGCTACAAAAACTCTTACCTCATCTTTTTCCATGACCTCATCAGTAGCGTAGGTCACTCAATGTAGTGACTTCCAAGCTGAGAGAGGCTAGTGTTGAATATCAATGGGGTACTCCAAGTTCCCTACTGGTGACCAAGTACTGTACTTAGACTCTTGTCTACTACAGAATCCTTTACATTCCTTGGGACTCTGTACCATCCTCCACCGGATACGGATGCAGTTAGGTCGCATTCCTAGCAGACCTTGTATCCCGCTCTCGTTATTCCATTTGTCCTTCGGAGCGCTGGAGAAGCCCACAGGGGAACTTGAACACTTTGGGGATGGGGTCAGCTAACCCTGAGACCCTATCTGGTTAAGCCCCATAATTGGTGTAACTGGCTGACCACACTGTAGTCATAGCGAGTATTATATTGCCAGAAACCTGATGATTGTACACATGAATAAGTTGTCCTTGCACCAAAAAGCAGCATGTGTTTAACGTGTTATGCTTTTTCACCACAATTTTTTTTTATGAGGTTAATGTTTTATGCAAGGTTTACTTAATGCTTTGCCTCATAATGTCATATATAACTGCTGTTTTATTTGTGTCACTCTTTACCTCAGATTGACAAAAAGGAAGACATTATAATGTGTCTTTAAGCTGCAATGATTATAAACGGTTGGTATTAACAATATGCAACGCTTGGTTTTTACCAGAAAATATGAAAACAATACCTTTGGTTTTACATATAAATACAAAAACCCTCCTAAGTCTACATAAGTTGTATTTTGTATTGTACTATATGTACATTGCATTGGTATTTACATTTCCATTGACTTTACCATGTACCGGTATTTTAATTCCGAGGTTATATGATGCAGTTTGAAAATGGTTAACATTAGACTAATATGTTTTCTTTTTTCCTTTCAAAAAAGATATCCAGCTATAAAATATAAGGACAAAGTTGGAGAACTGGAGCCAACACGTTATAAATAAAACTCTAGTCAACAAGTGCCAAACAAAGACGATACAAAACAGAAAATCTATCAAACAATGTAACATTTATTATTATCTTTAGAGGTCAGAGAAAACAAACACAAAGAAAGTAAAAAACAAAAGGTGACCGTGTTATCTGATCGCTAGAAAACGGTTGCTTAAATATTTAATGGAGCTGTGATCTATTCAGTTGATATGAATGTACCATATGTTACATTACACAAAGTATGAACCACTTTACAGGTAAATTACAATAGCAGATTTAATAAATACAGAGTGAAAGGTTAGTAGAAACATGTACATAATGTACAAAAAAAATGATTTCCTTGTACCACATATGCGGAGAATCGTGAGTACAACACATAGTGTGTGTGATTAAATAAGACCGGCAACAAAAGACATAAAAGATCAAATTACTGTCTGTCCATTAAAAGGTAAGAGAAAAGTAACACAAAGAAAAAATTAAATGAAAGGTGACTGTGTTACCTTACTGTTAGAAAAATTCAATGTTTGCTTAAATATTTAATCGACCTGGGATTTATACTTGTACAATGAATGTACATGACACTATACACACTGAAATGCAAGGTTTTATAAATACACAGTACACGTTTTTTAGGAATGTTCAAACAATAATATCCTTGTTTTGCTTTTGCTGAGAGTCATGTCTACAACAAACACACCATTAGTCACTAAAGTGAAAATTCTACATTAATTTAAAGTGAATTTCAGATTTAAGATCCAAACAGACCCAAGCTGGAAAATTCTTGAAGCCAACTATGCTACCGGCTCAGCTACTCTACTTTGAGCTAAAAAAACAACCAAACCTGACGGTGTGTTTTATTTAATAATACCAACTACAAAAAAGAGTTAAAAAAAAAAAGAAAATCAGTCTATTTTCTGTTTAAAACCTTCAAAGGGGCACTACCATGAAAAAACTGCATACTTTGTTACTTTCAACATTTTAAAGGAATGCTCAGACCCTTTAGAAACCTAATCTCAATCAAGTTGTTATGGGAGGTAGGAGTGTCTGGACATCATATTGCCTTCAGGGTTTAAACCACTTTTTAACTGTTTAGCCCCAAATTTAGTCCTCTAGAATCCAACACCTCTGCCACATTTTTTTCAACTTTTTGGCCATTGCAGTGATCAAGAAGATGAGCTAACTGGCCAGTAGAAGACTTAGCGCATTAGCTGACCACCGTCTTTCACTGGCCAACAATTGAGAGTAATATTACGAGACCACATCACAGACTTAATGATCACACAAGTATGTCCTGTCGAGACCCCTGCGCTCAGCCCAAGACCTACGCCTATCCTCTGCCCGGATCCCCACCTCTGATGCTCACCTTCAAGACTTCTCCAGGGCTGCACCTATTCTGTGGAACTCCCTTCCCTCCTCAATCAGACTTTCACCCAGCCTCCACTCCTTCAAAAACCTTTGAAAACTAACTTCTTCATTAAAGCGTATCAATTAAACTGTCAGCAGGTTTCTCATCCTCCACCCCATGACTCCGTTCCTGCAACTGTCAAAAATGACCTACCAAGCACTCAATAAACCCTTCTGCAACAAACTATTTAATTCCCCTACTTTAACCCTTTGTGTCACTATACCCCACTTCCTCTAGTATGTAAGCTCATCGAGCAGGGTGCTCAACCCCCTCTGTTCCTGTACGTCAGTGGTCTGATCTCAATTATGTGTCTGTTAGTCCACCCATTGTACAGCGCTACAGAATTTGTTGGCGCTTTATAAATAATAAAATAATAATAATAATAATAATCATAACTTTCTTCTGTTATAAGTGTAACCTCAATCCACTTATGAGCAAAATACAGAGCTGCTAATGTATGGGTCACCAGAGATATGTCTGTGTTGACCTGATCATTTTTATGAAAAAGCCTTTTTTTATCTAGAGCACATAGAAGGTAAAGCATATGAACATGTTACGGTGAATGCTAGAATTTTACGCATCTGATTTCTCTAATTTGATGGGGGGGGGAATTAAAATTAGTATAATTTACAAATCCTGACAGTTTTTAAATTCCGAGGCAGTATGTTGATAAAAGAGAGAGAAATCTCAACTTGTCTTTTCTGTTTTATTCATGCTCATAAGTATTGTAATTTGTTCTTCTGGCAGTCTCTGGGCTTCGGGCTGTAAGTCAGTTCATGTAATAAGCATTGATTTATTTTTTAGCTGTAACAAAAAAAAATCATCTAGGTTTGTCTCTGCAGGTGGCTAACCTGACAATTGTGGGAAATAATGCCAAAGGCTCATCATAATTACACGTGAAGTGCTGCATATGACACTGTTTTTAGATACCGCTGAGTCCCTTTCAAGACCTTGGGCTCCAGTCAAATATGATTTGGTGATGCAAGTATCTCCTGCAGGCCTACTTGTTCCCAGAGGCATGGACTCTGCATTACATAAACTGGCTGCAGGAGAAAGGTGCCCTTAAAGAGAGACTATAGTCACCAGAACAACTACAGCTTAGTGTATTTGCTCTTGTGAGTATAATCAGTCCCTGCAGGCTTTTTGCAGTAAACACTGTCTTTTCAGAGAAAATGCAATGTTTACATTACAGCCTAGGGATACCTCCACTGACAACTCCTCAGATGGCTGCTAGAGGTGCTTCATGGGGCAGTGCTGCCCAGTGTGACTGACACCCTTTGCATGGAGGCACGGAACTTTCCTCATAGAGATGCATTGATTTAATGCATTACTATAGCTCAACACAATGAATGCTTCAAGTGGTTTCCCTAAATTCAACTAAAAATGCAATTTATAATGACTTCTCCAGTCTCAAAATTATTCAACCCATTCATGGCAAGCATCTTCAGTACTTAGTAGGGCACCCTTTTGCTGTTATGACCTGCTGCAAATGACATGCATAGCGGGACACCAGCTTCTCGTAGCGTTCCTGCGGAATCTTAGCTCATTGCTCATGAGCAATAGCCTCCATTGGGCCAAAATGTTCCAGTTCTGTTTCATCGCTCCGCAGAACAGAATCCCAAGACTTCTGTGGCTTATTGATATGATTTTATGCATGTTGGAGCCGACTTTTCTTGTGTTTTGGGTCAGTAGTGGTGTACGTCTTGGAGTTTTAGCAAGGGAATCCTTGTGTGTTTAGTACTTCCTTACTGTGCTCACTGAAATATCAGTGCCTTTGCCACCAAGTCTTGCTTCAGGTCTTTTGCAATCACTGGAGGGGTTTTCACAGCCTACCTTCTCTGAAATCTGATTGCAGCCATTGTTAGCTTTCATTATGCTGCCACCTCCAGGTAGTGTAAAATTACTGTCCCTTCAAATTTAAACTTGTGAGCTATGCTTTTAACTGTGTCTTTAGGAACATTCAGTGCCTTTGCTATCTTTTTGAATCCTGTTCCTTGTTTGTGAAGGGTCATAATCTATTCTCTTAACTTTGTGGACCATTCTTTTGCCATATTTCTAACATGCAGTCAATCATGACTCTTAAACCCCTAGCCAGTTCAGGTATTTCAAGTGTTCTAGCTGAAGCACACCTGGTGCAACTAATGAAGCATCAGGTGTACTTGAGACAACACCTGGTTTGCATATTTGTGCTGTTGTGAAGGCTTCTATTCAAGGGGTGAATAATTTTGAGACCGGAGAAGTCATTATAAGCTGCAATTTCAGTTGAATTTAGAGTAACAACTTGATGCATTTGTTGTGTTGAGTTATTTCAATTGCTTTTGTTTGATTTGTTAATTGCAAAAAATCTATAATGGTTGACAATAAACCTGATTTTCGATCAGGGTTGAATAATTTTGATTACAATTTTATGTGTCAAGCAGTGTGTATGTCAGTCTGTATGTGTATGTGCATCTGTGTGTCAAGGTGTGTATATGTCAGTGTGTGTATCTGTGTATGTGTATCGGTGTGTCAAGGTGTGTGTATGTGTCAGTGTGTGTATCTGAGTGTGTATATGTGCAAATGTGTGTATCTGTGTGTCAGGATAATGTTTGACCCAACACGCTGAATTATATAAAATAAAGTTAAAAAAAAGAAACGTATTACCGGGCCTTAGATTTAACGTAAAAGAGAATGGTCAGGAACAAGCCGAGGTCAGGGACAGAGAAAGAAACAAGAGCGAGAATACATGCAAGAAGGTCAAGGATACCAGAATACAGGATAGTGCAGAACAAGCCAATCTCAAAATACCAGTAGGAAAAACAAGATGAATGTATTCTCTGATAAGCAGAAGTGGAAACCACGACAGGACACTAAAGAACTGGGGAAAGAAGTTTAAATACTTTCAAGATGGATGTGATAGGTAGATTCAGGTCACATGATGTCGGAATGTGCATGATATAAATGTGATGATGCATACACGTCCAAGTTATAATCCCGGGCAGCACTCGCTGTCCCTTTAAATACCTCATGCACGCAGCAGTCGGCGTCATACATCGTGCCAGCCGTGAGCACAACCAGAGGAGGCTGAGAAGCTGCCGGAATCCCTAACCGCCTAACATATTTAAACAGATAAACATACACATTAACACACAGATGGAGAGCAAAAAATGGGTCGCAAGAGTATTCTGAGGACGGACAGCAGCTAAAATAGACTGCCCTTCGGTGGGTCCCCGCTCAGAACTCAAACTGGTTTTAGCTCAACTTGTGCCATTACATAGAGAACATATCTGAAGCATATCAGACTGGTCCCACCCATACACACAGATGCACACATTCATATACATAGTGACACCATATTCCAGTGTGTGTTTCTGTGTGTCAATGTGTATGTGTCAGTGTTTATATGTGTCACTGTGTATATGAATGTGTGTGTATGTGTCAGTGTGTTTATATGTGTGTATCTATGTGTTAATGTCTATGTTTATCTATCAGTGTTTATATGTGTCACTGTGTATATGAATGTGTGTATGTGTCAGTGTGTTTATATGTGTGTATCTATGTGTTAATGTCTATGTTTATCTGTCAGTGTTTATATGTGTCACTGTGTATATGAATGTGTGTATGTGTCAGTGTGTTTATATGTGTGTATCTATGTGTTAATGTCTATGTTTATCTGTGTAAATATGTATGTGGCAGTGTATGTGCATGCATCCCAGCAATCAAACACCTATGCAACATGCAAACACGACTCGGCAATCAAAAACACAAACATTACATACAAACACACCCCCTGCATTCAAACTCCAAAATGTATACAAACATCCCGCATCACGCAAATACCAATACTACACACAGCATCTAAAAGCCAACACGACATCCAAAAACACCCCTGCATTCAAATGCAAAACTATACACAAGTACATCACTGCATTCCAATGGCAACAGTACATACAAATAAACTCCTACATGCACACACATACACTATACAAAAACATGATTATATTCAAACGCACAAACACTGCTCACTTTTTGAACGGTTAAACCACTAGGTTGCCTCCAGTGCCGGTCTCCACTCCCCCTCTGGCGGCTTCTGCATTTTCACATTCAGGAGGCACAGGTGGTGCCGGTTAGGAGCCCCACTGATTGGCTGAGAGTGGTCACTAAACTAGCTTGCAAAAGGTACATTTCTTTGCAAGCCAGCTTAGCGAATGGGGAGACACCCAGCAGCACTCCGCTCTTCCTGAATGTGAACGGATTTGGCAGGAGTAAAGGATTCTCTACTTCGGTGTTGCACCAGAGCTAAAATGCAATAAAGCTTGTTGATAGTAACAAAGGAAGCAAATTCTTGAAGTTGTTACTTTGTGAAGAGTTTTTTCCCCCCAAGTAATAGGTCCACCTAGGATCAAAAGAGTCAATCTCTCTGTTGTACCTAAATCTGTTTCTACCTAATCTTTACTGTTGTTTAAACTTCTAAGCATGCCAATGACATTTGCACATTTTTTTTTTCATTTTAGAAAATGTCATCACTTCTGAAATTAAAGTTACAATAATTATTTCCAATATACCAAGATTGTTTTCTGACCTATATTAACAGGCGAACAAGAATTATATGAATTGCAGGAGAAAAGGTTAAAAAAAAAGCATTAAAAAAAAACATAAAACATTTTCAATAGAAATATGATTTCCAATACCTTTGCTTGAGTTACTGTTCTTGACATTTATTTTCAAGGGCATTGACAATTCAATTTATCATTAACCCTTTTTATGAAAATACAATGCACTTGTAAAGAACATTTTGAAAAGAAAGCT
>OW240912.1:394781527-394837664 GCA_933207985.1 Pelobates cultripes | reverse complement strand
ATGGACTCCATAAGACCTCTGAACGTGTCCTGTGGTATGTGGCACCAAGACAATTAGCAGCAGTCCTGCAGGTTACGTGGTGAGGCATAGCCCACAAATGCTTAGTCAGATTGCGATCTGGGGAAATTGGAACACCTTGAATTTGTTGTCATGTTCCTCAAACAATTTTTCCTGAACAACTTTTGCAGCGTGGCAGGGTGCATTAATCTTCCAAAACATGCCACAGCCAGCAGGGATAA
Organism: Pelobates cultripes; assembly: GCA_933207985.1. Classification (NCBI taxonomy): domain Eukaryota; kingdom Metazoa; phylum Chordata; class Amphibia; order Anura; family Pelobatidae; genus Pelobates; species Pelobates cultripes. The sequence goes on along the minus strand of OW240912.1, from coordinate 394,837,425 downwards.
ACACTATTGCCATGAAGGGATGTACATGACCTGCAACAATCTCTAGGTGGGTGGCAGTCCCGGACTGGCCATCGGGCATACCGGGCAAATGCCCGGTGGGCTGCGATGGCCGTGGGGCCGAGGCCGGCAGGGGAGATCACAGAATCTCCCCTGCCAGCCCCTGCAGGGCCAGCGCTATCCGAGCGCTGGCCCCGCTGTGTGCCCTCACCGGCCCAGAGGCAATTATAAGCGGCCGCAGGCTGGGGAGTGAGGCAGGAGAGAGGACCTGGTGGAGCTCTAGCCAGTAGCTCCGCCAGGTCCTCTCGCGGGATTCTGAGCGTGGCCGTGGTTACCACGGCAACACTCAGATCTTGCGAGAGAGAACTCTAGCCTGCAGGCTAGAGTTCACTCTCACCACTGGACCACCAGGGAAGGCAGCATGGCATCCACCTCCATGGCAACACGGCTCCTCCCCTCCCAGGCTAAAGGTAAGAAGGGAGGGAGGGGATATAACTTTTTTTAAATTTTTTATTAGTAATAAAAAAATATATTTAAATTTAAATAAAAAATACATTCACACTCACACTAACAGCCCCCTCACACACACAGCACCCCCAGACACACAAAGCACCCAGACACACACAACACCCCCAGACACACACAGCACCCCCAGACACACACAGCACCGAGACACACAGCACCCAGACACACAGCAAACACAGCACCCAGACACACACAGCTCCCCCAAAACACACACAGCACCCAGACACACACAGCTCCCCCAAAACACACACAGCACCCAGACAGACACAGCAGCCCCACACACAGCACCCTCAGACACACAGCACCCTCAGACACACACACACAGCACCCCCAAACACACACAGCACCCAGACACACACAGCACCCAGACACACAGTGCACCCAGACACCACACAGCACACAGACACACAGCACACCCAGACACACACAGCACCCAGACACACACAGCACCCAAACACACACAGCACCCCAGACACACACAGCGCAGACAGACACAGAACCCCCAGACACACACAGCACCCAGACGGGCACGCTGCCCCCCAGACACACACAGCACCCCAAACACACACAGCACCCAGACACACAGGCAGCACCCAGACACACACACAGCACCCAAAGACACACACAGCAGACACACACACAGCACCCAGACGCACACAGCATCCAGACACACAGCACCCAGACACACAGCACCCAGACACACACACAGCACCCCCAGGCACACACACAGCACCCCCAGACACACACAGCACTCCCAGACACACACACACAGCACTCCCAGCACACGCAGACACTCACAGCACACGCAGACACACACAGCACCCCCAGACACACATAGCACCCAGACATACAAGCGCACCCAGACACACTGCACACCCAAGCACAGCACCCCCAGACACATACACACCCTCAGACACACACAGCACCCCCAGACACACATCACAAACACACAGCACCCAAACACACACAGCACCCCCAGACACACACAGCACCCCCAGACACACAGCACACACCGACACACACAGCACCCAGACACACACAGCACCCAGACACACACGGCACCCCCAGACACACACAGCACCCAGACACACACAGCACCCAAACACACACAGCACCCAAACACACACAGCACCCAAACACACCCACACCCAGACACACACAGCACCGTCAGACACACAGCACCTTCAGACACACACAGCACCCTCAGACAGACAGCGCCCTCGCTCACACACACAGCACACTCCCACACATATACAGCACACACACACACACATATATATATATATGTATATATATATATAACCCTCAATGAGTTAACAGACAAAGAAAATTAGAAACCTAGAATGTGACAGCAGATAAAAACACCCTCACACACAGCACCCCTCTTACATACACACACACACACACACACACACAATCTCCTATACACACTCTGGGTCCTTTACACACTAGATCTCCTACACACACACACACATTGCACTACCTACACACACACTACATTCCTTGTCAGCAAACACATACAACATTCTCTAAAAACACACCCTCTCTACAACCCCTACACACACTACATCACCTATACACACACACTACAGCTCGTATGCACACACTCGCTTCATCCCCTACAACACTATGCCCCCTCTATACACACACTCTCTACAGCCCCTAGCCACACATATTACACCACAAACACAAATTAAATTGACCTATTTACACAATATTACACCACACTCTACACACACGCAATCCCACAAGCAGGCTCCAAACGCATGCACCATACACTTTCCTGGCCCTTTTGTCCTCTGGTATCCCACTTGTGGAGACACCAGAGACAATTTAAAAGCAAACACAGCGCAAGCATGTTATTACATTTAGAACAAACACAAATAAGGTGTGGTAAACCAATGGCGCTTTGTGATATAAGATAGAAAGTTTTTTAGTTCAGCTGCTATAGGCACTCAGTGGATACTCCAAAAACCCACTATAATAGATAGACACCAAAGCAAACATATACTTAAACAGTGAGTGGGTACAAAAAGACCTTTTTACTATTCAGTAAATGGTGCAGCGCTGTGAGTGTGATATCAGAACAAGTGAAATATACACTGTACACTTACCCCTCACAACAAACAGGGGATATTCATGTAAAATAAACAGAGAAAAAAGTATATAGGGTAATATTGTTTGGTATGAATTATAATTGGGTAAAATACATTGAATGGAAACAAACTCACATTTAATAGAGCCTTTTATGGGGATACAGGCTCTAAACACTTCTGCATCTGTTCCTTTAAGGTAGGCAACAGCACCTAAATGGTGAACTTTGTTCCTCTTTTTCCAGCGAGTAGTTTATCTCCCAAAAAGATCAGAAAAGAGAGAAGACTCTGGGTGCAGATTAAACTTAAAACATTGGTGCACAATATAAAACAGTAATCAGTGCTCACCTACTAGAGAGCCTTTTAATAACTGGCTCTAAGTATAAAAGGTATGTGTGTCAAATTTGGCAGGCTGACACTACCCACAACCGGATCTAAGGAGCATAAGTAGGAGGTAGATGTGAGTATATAAAAATAGATTTATTCAAAACATATAAAATCAAAATGCATATATGTATAAAAAATAGTAGACAATAAATACGTCAAAGCTTCCTCCTCTCCTCTCGTACCAAGACGCATTTAGCCTTTAGTGTCGGCTTCCTCAATTGGTATATTGCTCTTCCCTCATTGTCCGGTTTTTAAATGGCGGGGATTTGGAACATTCAAAAACCGGACATTGAACGAAGAACAATTCAGGGCCTTTTTCTAATGCCAGAGCTCTTCAGCGGGGCTCTGCGCATTGAACCAACATGCTCACTTTGAGAGGGGGCGTGCTTGTCATTAGTGATGACAAAACACACCCTCTCTGGCCCCGCCCCCTTCTTAGGGGGCTGCTTTGAAATGAAAAATGCCCAGGCCTAATTTTTTTCCCAGTCTTAAGACCTGCGGATTTGGAGATGCTCTGACTCAGCCGTCTAGCCATCACTTTTTATCCCTTGTCAAAGTCGCTCAGATCTTTTCACTTGCTTGTTTTTCCTGCTTCCAGCTAATGAAATTCAATAACTGACTGTTCACTTGCAGCCTAATATACCTTACTCCTTGACAATTGTGAGAATGCAGATATGTGGAAATATTGAAAATAGTGTGTTGTTCTCACTTCCCATCTCTTCTCCTGGAATCTGGAGTACGATGAGAGAAATAAGTATGGCACTTGCAAATTGTATTGAGATTCTTCCCAGTGTCACGTAATTCTATGTAGTAAAGGATTTAAAAATATATACAAGGGTTTAGTTATATTCACCTCTGTAGAACAACCACCATCATATTTGTCAGTTATTATTAGCACCAACATATTCCGCAGTGCTTAACAATTATAGAAAGATATTTTTTTAATATAAATATATAATTTACTATATTTGCATAAACTTTTCAAGATATTTAATATTTTTTTAAAAATCATTAAAAATTTTAGTCAAAAGTATTTCATGTTTTGAAAAGCTTATCCAGAAATATTAATTTGAGGCCATAGTCCACAGAATAACATTTGAATCCTGCTGCGTGTTCATGTAACCCTGAAATCACGCCATACAGGGTTAAAATTGCATTACAAGCAGTTATATGTGCAGGTGTTAAAAATAGCAAACACTGATGCTCTCAGTATAGTTGAAGTGGGTCATGTTGATTAAAAAGTAACAAACTTTGTTATTCTATTTATAAATATAAACATGGTGTGTCTGTCTGATGCTGCATGTCCTTTAGTCTATGAGTAAGTCCCCCTTTAAGGACAAAAACATCAGTCACGAGCGTGCTCCTGCAAGATAAACCCTCACCATGTTTGTGCCTCATAGTCTGAGAATTTGTTGTTTTTGCTGGTTAATTAATTGCAAAACAACTTTAGCTAATGAGTCATATAAAGTAAAGCTGATTTGAGGTGTTAAAAACATTTTCCATATTATTTGTGGTTTATCTAAATATATTAAAATGCGTCGACAGATGCTCTGTGGACCCCAAGTAAGAATTCAAACAGTTCTAAAATAGTTTGACTGCTTACAATGGGTGGCAGCTTTCAGGACAAATTTGGCACTAACCCACCGCAGTGGTTATGGTACTTGCAGAGGTTCTATGGACTTCTCTTTACTCAAAAATAACTTTAAAATACTCAAAAATGTACTTTAAAATAAAAACTAGGGTAATATCAGTTGAAATTTAAGGCTCTTTAGCTAGCTTTAAGGCATGGGTAAGCAATCTCTGGCACTCCATGTGTTGTGAACTACATCTCCCCTGATGCTTTGCCATCATTATAGCTCTATGCATTATTGGTGATATAGCCAACAACATCTGGAGTGCCAAAGGTTGCCTTTCCTTGCTTTAGGGGACTGAAATGTTCCTTTAAAAACCTATATCAGGGATAGGCAACCTTTGGCACTCCAGATGTTGTGGACTACATCCCCCATAATGCTCTTACACCCATAATGCTGGCAAAGCATCATGGGAGGTGTAGTCCAAAACATCTGGAGTACCGAAGGTTGCCTATGCCTGACCTATACAATAGCCAAAGCATAAACTCAAAAATGGTATAGCACAAACACAACAGATTTGTAGATTCTCATGTGAAGCTTAAATTACAAACACTTTAAAGATTTAAAGGTTCCCCCTTAACCCTTGCAACACTAACTATTATTCTATAATTTAAAGGGCAGCTTAAGCACCGTAATCAAAATAACTAATTGCCGTGCATCTTTTGTTTAAGCAATGCCATTTTAATCAAACACATTTAATAAAAAATGTATTCATCACAGTACATATCTCAAAATGTAAGCATGAGCAGTGCGATTCCTGAACACAGAATCCTGCAGAATCGAATAAACACCATGTCAGTCTTCTTGAAGCTATCTACAAACAGATTCAGAGTAAAAAGAATATAGACATCTTAAAGTTGTTGGTATGATCTTGTTGACTTTTCATTTATGTTTAGTGTGAGACTTTATAAAATGCCTTTTTAAGTGCAGGATTTAAAGACTGTGCAAGGAATGAAATGAGAAAAGCAGAAATGCGCTACGTACATTTAATAAAAGCTAGTACTTTGCTGCCACCACGTGGCAAAAGTATATATAGCATCAAACAAACACATACAGACTATAGAGCTTAAAAGACCACTATAGTGCCAGGAAAACATACTTGTTTTCCTGGCACTATAGTGCCCTGAGGGTGCCCCCACCATCAGGGTCCCACTCCCGCCGGGGTCTAGGGGGAGGAAGTGGTTAAACTTACCTCTTTCTCCAGCGCCGGGCAGGGAGCTCTCCTCCTCCTCTCCTCCCTCTTCTTCCGTCACCGGCCAGTCCATAGGTTTATGCTTTCCTATGGACGCTGGCGTCTTCTCACTGTGAAAATCACAGTGAGAAGCGCGGAAGCCCTCTAGCGGCTGTCAATGAGACATCCACTAGAGGCTGGATTAACCCATAGGTAAACATAGCAGTTTCACTGAAACTGCTATGTTAACAGAAAAAAGGGTTAATCCTAGCTGGACCTGGCACCCAGACCACTTCATTAAGCTGAAGTGGTCTGGGTGCCTATAGTGGTCCTTTAACACAGATAGATGAGATGTCCTAAATATCAGCACTATACATGTATAGAAAACATTGGCTTCATTTCCGTTAAACTATTAATATACAAGCTGTGATTTAAGATTAGGATTGCTCTTTTAAATGCAACTGTGCATTGTAAAGCACCACTGTACATCCAGCAAATCTGCCGTAGTACTGATTCGCAGTACACAGTGGTGGTTTGTCCATATTAGGATTTTAAGTATTGTTGCCGGCTATAAATAATGGATTTCAAGCAGGTGTTACACAGTGTTTTGATATTTTCTCTTTTACATCTAAATTTTCCGTCATGCTTGTCCTACAGTTAAGGACACATGACGGTAAATTTCCGTCATTTACTACAGTTAACCCCAGATCGCTGCGATTGCGGGGTTAACGCTCCTCAGGTCTGCCTCGGTATCCGAGGCAGACCGGGAGCACCGAATTGCTCTGTCCCTGCCCACCTGCAGTCAGTGTGAAGTGCAAGGAGACAGTTCAACACTGATCTGCTTCTCCCTGTGTAAAAGAAATAATTAATGTTAAATCCCACCCCCCTTTAAAATAAAAATCATCCCCTTCCCTGCCAATTGATCACTGACTACAGTGGTCAATTGGCAGAGACTACATTTTACTGTGATCTGATTTTTCTTTTTAACCCCTGAGGGTTAATTATTTTTTTTTTTAACCCTCAGGGGTTCAATTTATTTTATTAATTAATTTAAATATTTAAAAATTTTATATTTAGCTAGCTGGGGTGGGTGGAAGTTAGTGGGGAATTGGGGAATTTGGTGTTAGGCTAACTAGGGGTTAACGTTAAAAGCTTTTTAAAAAGCTTTAAAAAGTAAAAAAAAATGTTTTAATAACATTTTTAAAACGTTTTTAAAAATCCCAGCCCCTTTACCCAGTCCTAATAAAAATGAACCCCTTTCCTGCCAGTTGATCACTTCCTACAGTGATCAAAATACAGATCACAGTATTATACTGTGATCTGATTTTTATTTTCGTTTTTCGTTCGGAAGACGTATGAAGTCTCCTGAACGGAAAAAGGATGAAACAAAATCCCCCACACAGCTCCCCCTTAAACTTTAACTTTTTTTTTTTTTTTTAAACTTTAGAGGTTACATTTATTTAATTAATTACTTGATTTAAATATTTTTTAATTATATATTTTGCTAGCTGACGGTGGGTGAGAGTTATGGGACATTGGGGAATTTACAGTTAGTGCTGCTTACTGCTAGTTAGGGGTAAAACAAGTTTTAAGAAAGTTTTAAAAAGTAAAATGAGTTTAAAAGAGTAGAAAAATACATTAAAAAAATGCTCATTACCTATTAGCCTGTTATTTTCATGATCATACAAAAATGTGCTGATCAAACTGCCACACTTGGAAATGTCTTGAAACTGCTTGTAGACGCTGTTATGGCTCTGCACGCTTGTTGTCATCACATGCACAATAAAAAATAAGAATTGAAAAAAAAAATGCTCATTACCACTACACTGGGAACAAACTAGCGAAAAAATTATCTCACGCTAAGGTTCAAAATATGCCTTTTGAAATACCCCAGGGTGTATTCTTTAAAAAATGGTATTCGTTTGTAGGGTAGTTTGAATAACAAACCAGCTAAACTACTCCAAAATGGAACATGGACACAGCATAAAACTTCAAAGTTAGAAAAAAACTGAATGGCTGTGTCTCAAATGTGCCCCTTCAAAATCCACATATACCTGGCAAAGGTACATACAGGGGTATTCCTATACTCCGACGGCATAGCTAAGCAACATATGAAGTGTTATGCTGCCATAGCACAAATAAGGTTTGCAAAATGTACAGTAGTAGCTCACTGTTTGGGTCAAAAATGCAGAACAAAATCTTATTACCACTTCACTTTGTACAAAATAGCGAAAAAATGGTCCCACGTTAAGGTTCAAAATATGCCTTTTGAATTACCCCAGGGTAATTCTTTAATAAATAGTATGTGTTTGTGGGGTAGTTTGAATAACCAACCAGCTAAACTACTCCAAAATGGAACATAAACACAGTGTAAAACTTCAAAGTTAGAAAAAAACTGAATGGCTGCGTCTCAAATGTGCCCCTTCACCATCCACATATTCCTGGCAAAGGTACATACAGGGGTATTTTTGTGCTCAGACAACATATGAAATATTATACAGCTGTAGCACACATAAGATTTGCAAAATATACTGTGCAAACTCACTTTGTGTGTCAAACAGGCAGAACAAAAATTGCTTATTACCACTACACATAGTACAAGCTAGCTGAAAAATTATCCCATGCCAAGATTCAAATCATGCCTTTTGAAATACCCTAGAAGTCTTCTTTAGGAAATAGTATGCCTTTATGGGGTAGTTGGAATATATAACCTGCTAAAATACTCCACAATGGGACTTGGACATAGCGTAAAAATTCAAAGTTTGAAAAAAAATGGAATGGCTGTGTCTCAAATGTGCCCCTCCAATATCCACATATACCTGGCAAAGGTACATACGGGGGTATTGCTGTACTCAGACGACATAGCCGATCAACATATGAAGTATTATACAGCTGTAGCACACATAAGGTTTGCAAAATATACGGTGCAAATTCACTTTGTGTGTCAAAAAGGCAGGAAAATGCTTATTACCACTACACTTGGTACAAGCCAGAGGAGAAATTATACCACACTAAGGTTCAAAATATGCCTTTTGAAATACCCTTGGATGTCTTCTTTAAGAAATGGTATGTCTTTATGGTGTACAGGGCTCGAGTCCTGCAGGAACGCATGGGAACGGCGTTCCTGCACTTTTTCCAAAGCAGGAACGCCGTTCCCATTACCTGTCCTGCAGGACCGGCCCTGCTCCCTGCACAGAGAGGCCATCACACGCTGTGTTCCCTCTCCAGCTATAACTCTCGCGAGACCCGCGGCTGTTACCATGGCAACGCTCCGCACAGGCGAGTCTCGCGAGAGTTAGAGCTGGAGAGGGAACACAGCGTGTGATGGCCCCTCTGTGCAGCAGCTGGCTCCCTCCAGCATACCACCGGACCACCAGGCGATCTCCCCCCTCCCTGACAAGGTAAGAAGCAGGGAGGGGGGAATAAAATAAAAAAAATATATACATACACATAAAGTTAAAAAAAATGTCCCCCCCCATCATCCAGCACTCACACACCCGTCATCCAGCACACACACACCCATCATCCAGCACACACACACCCATCATCCAGCACACACACACCCATCATCCAGCACTCACACACACCCATCATCCAGCACTCACTCACACACCCATCATCCAGCACACACACACCCATCATCCAGCACTCACACACACCCATCATCCAGCACACACACACCCATCATCCAGCACTCACACACACATCATCCAGCACTCTCACACACATCATCCAGCACTCACACACACACATCATCCAGCACTCTCACACACATCATCCAGCACTCACACACACATCATCCAGCACTCACACACCCATCATCCAGCACTCTCACACACATCATCCAGCACTCTCACACACATCATCCAGCACTCACACACACATCATCCAGCACTCACACACACACATCATCCAGCACTCACACACGCACGCACGTCGTCCAGCACTCACGCACGCACGTCGTCCAGCACTCACGCACGCACGTCGTCCAGCACTCACGCACGCACGTCGTCCAGCACTCGCATGCACGTCGTCCAGCACTCGCACACTCTTCACTCACTACAAACACACTGCATTCACTATACACCCTCTGCATTCACTATACACCCTCTGCATTCACTATAAACATTCTGCACGCACTACATTCACTATACACACTCTGCATTCACTACAAACACACTACATACACTGCATTCATTGTACACACTGCACTCACTACAAACACACTAAATTCATTATACACAGTGCACTCACTACAAACACACTAAATTCATTATACACACTCTGCACTCACTACAAACACACTAAATTCACTATACACACTCTGCACTCACTACAAACACACTAAATTCACTATACACACTCTGCACTCACTACATTCACTATACACACTCTGCACTCACTACAAACACACTAAATTCATTATACACACTCTGCACTCACTACAAACACACTAAATTCACTATACACACTCTGCACTCACTACATTCACTATACACACTCTGCACTCACTACAAAAACACTACATTTATTATACACAGTGCACTCACTACAAATACACTGCATTCATTATACACACTCTGCACTCACTACAAACACACTACATTCATTATACACACCCTGCACTGCACTATATGCATAGGAGTGTAATTTTTTTTTTTTTAAGGGGGGGGGGGAGGCGGGACTCTTGGGTGAGTTCCCACACTTTTTTCCCCAGGACTTGACCCCTGATAAAAGCCCTAGGTGAATGGGCCAGCTGAATGGCCCCCAGAGTGTTGTGGGGATATTTATGGGATGATAATTTGAAGCAGTCGAGAATTGCCCACTATTTCAATTCTCTTAGATCTTAGAGATCGTTTATCATGTAAGTGAAAAGTATTCCATCAATAATTCACAATTTGTTATAAAAATAGATTTATTTTTATTGTAACAAATTAATTAACAATATTATTAGGCAACATGCATGATAATAATCAGTGAATATTTAGTATAACATAGTATGCAATACAATGGAATGGCTATACACGTTCCAACGGCTAAACAGCATTTTCTGTCAAGACTTACACGATTTATGAAGGTATCCTTACAGACAAAAAGTAAAGCTTTTCACAGCGAAGAGCCATAAAACCCTGGCTAACAGTTAGATCAACTGAATAACCCTTTCAATGCTGGCTAGATCCTCCTAGGCATATAGTATCCTATTCTCCTGTGATTTCAATTAAATACATTTAAACCAACTCATGAATCATTTCCTGTAACCATCCAATAAGAATAATCTACCAAATTCTATAAACCGAATTTTAATTTGCCTAAAAATATATCTTATCTTAATTTAGAGCAAATCAATACACCTGGATAAAAACAGTGGTATGCTAACACGTGATAATATCACATTAATCTATAATTATTCCACCTGCAGAATGGAATGTTTATAACTATATATTCTTTAGTTAACTAAGATTTCTTAAATATGGAAATCTGACCGTGATTTATGCAGTCATATATCATGCTATTAGTAAATTTTAATTAATTTTAATTAATTAAATAAAACCAGCATAATTACCAGTTATGTAGATATTCTCATCAGATGAGTAGGTAGTCCCAGAGACTTGATTGGTTGTATGTAGGTGCATGAGTTATAGTGAAAGGTGGTGTTGGTTAGAAAGTCAGTAAAATTCTAAGTGTTACAGTTTTAAGAGTAGAGTGTTAGTCCCAGAGATTGTCTTGGATTTTATTAAGACACGGAGGCTCCTATTATGCTGCACTCTTTCTTTATTTACCTCAGCAGCAAAGAAAAATAACATTAAATCAGTATAAAAGAAACCAGTAAATAACATGAGGTATATCTTCATAGCAACAGGAACAGCCAATCAGCATCCTCTTTATAGCATAATAGGCAGTGTCCAGTATACTACTTCCTCTTTCTTTGCTGCTACCTCAGTTAAGTGACACTGGGTCCCATGGTTCTTAACTGTGGGATCTTTTACTTTACTTTATTCATATCATTACTGTGCTTAATATAGTTATTATAGTTATTACATTTTAATCATAATATTTTCATGTTTATACATATATTTAGTTACTTCATTTTAACGTAATTTGATTTATTTACTTCATTTGCGTCTGTTATATGCTTTATTATATATCCTTTGATAATTTCTTTACCCTCTGACCTCCCTGGCCCCAAGATTACCATCAATTGGGGCTCAGGGGTGTCTTTGAGGATCTTTATATCCTGAATAGTGCCATTGTGCTGTTTTTTCCCTTAATTTATCTGTCTGGCTGCTGCTCTGCCACCAACTTCCAGAAATCCAAGTTGGGGTTTAGTTGTAGTGGCAGCCGGGCAGCTCCTTTGTTTTTATATTACAATTGCTATTTTTTTTTTCACTATTGTGAGTACTTTCATTTCTTTATCCTGTTTAGTTATTTATTTATTTACTTGAGGGTTACTCAACCCTTTACTTTTGGTATTATTTTGCTTTATTCAGCCCCTTAGGTTTGTTTGTATATTTATGATGCAGTCTGACAGGATCTTTCTGTGCCTTCTGGGTCTACAGCAAACATGCAGATTAATGTAGAAGCCTCTCCAGGTATCTCTGGAGATGAGGCTGAATTTCTGCTTTACTGATCCTGCTGACATGCAGGCTTTAATTGACACTTCCATGGCAAAAGCAATGACAAGGCCCTGGTGTCAGGCCACAAGGCCTCATATAAGGCTAAACACTCCTCCAAAACAATAGAGATGGACAGTACCATACCTGTCACGGATGGCGCGATTAATTTACCACCGCGCAAAAGAGCCACTAGTCGGGCAAAATCGACTAGACTTTGGAAAAGGGCAAAAGCCCAATTAAACTCTGAATCCGAGCTCAGTCATATTGAGGAGAAGTTCCCCGAGTTCTATATGGAGGTATACCTGTACTCACACCTGCACTGCTTCAGCCTGGCCGCAAGGCCTCATATAAGGCTAAACACTCCTCCAAAACAATAGAGATGGACAGTACCAAACCTGTCACGGATGGCGTGATTAATTTACCACCGCGCAAAAGAGCTAATAGTCGGGCAAAATCGACTAGACTTTGAAAAAGGGCAAAAGCCCAATTGAACTCTAAATCTGAGCTCAGGGATATTGAGGAGGAGTTTCCTGAGTACTATATGGAGGTGTATCTGTACTCACACCTGCTCTGCTTCAGCCTGGCCGCAAGGCCTCATATAAGGCTAAACACTCCTCCAAAACAATAGAGATGGACAGTTCCATACCTGTCACGGATGGCGCGATTAATTTACCACCGCGCAAAAGAGCTACTAGGCGGGCAAAATCGACTAGACTGGAAAAGGGCAAAAGCCCAACTGAACTCTGAATCTGAGCTCAGTGATATTGAGGAGGAGTTCCCTGGGTCCTATATGAAGGGTTTAGAGGATATTTCTGATCCTGAAATTACTGATGAAGAGGATGCTAATCCCGTTTGGGATACACGTCCTGTTAAACCTACCAAGATTTAGGTAGATTATGCGGACTCAGGGACACCGATAGGATCTTGGACACTCAATGTGAACCCCTATTCGAACCTGACGACCTATGTCACCCAGTGGTCTCCTCAGACCATGTAGCCAAGTATATTGGCATCCAGAGTACGCAAGCCTTTTGAGAAGGCAAAGTGAAATAAATTGCGGGCTGAATGGCCACACCGAACAGTCCCTGATGACTCATGTTAAACGCGATCAGTCAATCCTAAAATCATTCAATTCCTGAGTAAGACAGGATGGAATCCATCTAAAGGCTTAGATTTTCATTGCAAAACTGTCAGGATAAAATTCTGGGCATCTTGGGCTCAGCAGCCAAGATCTTTGAAGCAGTGGAGGATGATCTAGAATTAGATTGCGCCATCTTAAGTGGTTAGATCCAGAGAGTGATTTTAAGTTGGCAACGCCAACAATGCGGTTGTCACAGAACACCACAAATCGATCTTGCTCAAGATTGAGCCCAAACGAGCCAGATAACACAGGCAAAAGGTTTTCTCTTTGGGGACAACTTTGTAAAAGAATTGGGCTCCTTTGTCCTGCTAAACAAACAGAAGTTCAGAAGACAGAACCAAGGCTCTTGTACTTGCCGAGCCGATTTCTTTGAACAATGTACTATACCAACCTCCTTCTCACAAAGTGGCCGACCCTGGATTGTTAGTGGCCTAAGAGGTGCTCCTAAGACGTCTTCACAATTTCCATTCTTTCTTACTGATAGTGGGGGGCAGGCTCACACATTTTTCCCATGTATGATTCCTCATTTCATCAGATGCTTAGGTTCTTCACACTGTGAAAGGGTATTGCATAGACTTCCTTTCTCTACTTGTTCAATGTTCCCCATCAAGGGAAATTGTTTTTTTCCCAATGAGACACAGACCTTGTCTCTGTGGACAATCAATTGTAGAGATTCTGGCGCATACCCTGGGTTACGTGAGCAACCTTTTCTTGTTTCCCAAAAAAGGCAAAGGTATCCGTCCAGTGATAAATTTGAGACTGCTCAATAGTTATGAGCATATCAGCACTTCCAAGATGGAAGGAGAGCATTGTTTAAGGGATCTTCTCCAACCAGCAGATTGGATGGCCAAATTGGATCTGCAGGATGCATATCTCACAGTGCCTATCCCAGTACAACATCAAGATCGAGAACTTCCTGCAATTTACATGGTAGGGCAGTAAATAGAGGTTCAGGTGCCTCCCATTCGGACTGTCTTCGGCTCCATGGTGCTTCACCAAGCTCACATCTTATAATATATTTAGATGGCATTTTCATTCTGGCTCAGTCTATTCAATTAATCCGGACATACCTTGCATGGACTTTGACTCTGTTAGAGAACCTAGGCTTCCTGACCAATTGGGAGAAATCCATTATCGTTCCCACACAACAAATACAATTTCTGGGTTATATTGGATTATTGTAGATTCTACCCTTCAAACTCTACACCCTCCGGTGGCAAAATTAGCCAATATAAAGAAGGAGATAGGCAACCACTAGCAACCTCTCAACTCTCTCTCAAACAACTGTTGAGAATGTTAGGCCTTCTAGCGGCATCTATACAGGCCATTTCTACAGGTGTTCTTGGCTATCGAGCCCTACAACGATTACAAACTTCATCTCAAGGGCAGCACATCATACACAGATATGGTAACTCTGGACTCAGAAGCGGAGAATGAACGCCAATGGTGGCTTCTTCACATGGAAGCTTGGAATAAGCACACCATATTTTGTACAGCTCCAGATTTGATACTCAAATCCGACGCAAGTTTGCACGGTTGGGGTGCTCAATGCAGAACTATTTCCACCAAGGGCAGATAATCAAACCTGGAATCAACACTCAACATCAATTGTTTGGAACACCCGGTTCCTTTGCAGTCCATAGTTTCTCCCCAACTCAAGCCCAATGCGCTATCCTTCTGAAGATGGACAACGTGTCAGCAGTCCGCTACATCAATCACTTGGAGGCACAAAATACAAAATTCTGACCTACATGCCTCATGATTGCTGGCAATTTTGCCTGAGACACGGCATTTCAGTCACGGCAGAATATATTCAAGGTCTCTCCAACACTACGACGTACTTGTATTCACGCCAACTCTGGAACCTATGGGGTCTATTGGAAATAGATCTTTTCGCTTCTCGTTTGAATGCTCAACTTCCCTGTTTTTTCAGTTGGAGACCAGATCCGATAGCATTGGCTATGAATGTTTTCTCCAAGGAATTATGATTTTTTTGCCTTTCCATCTACATCGCCAGTCCGGCACCTGTTGATCGTGGCTCCTCTATCGCCATCCCAACCATAGTTCTCTTTTCTTCAGGAGATGGTTATCGACCTTCCATCTCTCGAGTGCCTTCTTCAGGATCCAGATGGTGTACCTCATCCTCTTGTTCTCCAAGGTCTCTTGCATCTCATAGTGTAGTCTATTTCAGGGAACCTTGGTCGGTCAAGGGAGTTTCGCAATCAACTCCCCAACTTATCAAGGGTGCACCCAACACGAGACAGGCTTATAAATCTGCTTGGAGCAGATGGCATAGTTGGTGCATGAAAATAAATTTAAATCCCATATCAGCTCCTTTTATGTCTGTCCTCCATTTTTTTTCTGACTTCTATGATGAAGGTAAAGCCTATCGCACTGTGGACCTTACCGATCGTCCATTTCTGCTGGCCATCAAAGTTTTGATTGGACGCCTGTCGGTTGACATCCTGTCATATATTGACTTCTCTGAGGAATATGGTTTGCTCATTCACCCTTACCACGATACTCTGTCTTGTGGGACGTCTCTATTGTCTTGAATTTTTTTTTTTTTTTCTTGCAAGAGGTTTTTCTGACGTACGAGCTCGTGAGGTGGTTGCTCGTTCCTTTACTCCAGAAGGTGTCCTCTTTGACATTTCACGGAGGACAAAAACCTCCTCTAAAATCTATCTTACCCAGTTTTCCCTGATAGATCTCTCCTTTGCCCTGTTGCATACTAATGGGTGTGTGAACATCGTTCTACTACGTTACAGAATCCTTTGAAACAGGAACTCTTCCAAAAGTCGCATCTTCCGGTGTCTACTCTAGCCTGGTGGGTCAAATACGTTATGTCTCTAGCAGGTATTGATACCTATGTGTCAGTGCCTCATTCGGTTCGTAGAGCAATGGCTTCTAAGGCTTCTTCGATTGGTTGTCGCTTGGAGGATATTATGAGAGCGGCTGGTCTTCGGAGCCTACATTCCATGATTTCTACTTTAGACCTATTCAACACTTCACAGGAGACATCATTTCACAGCTTTGAACTAGCATAATAGGAGCCTCCGTGTCTTAATAAAATTTACAGATTTTACTATTAACATGACGTAAAGTCATGATTTTATTAATGACACGGAGGCGAGTATTATCCCTCCCTCCCATCCCTGGAGATTTGGTCTTCTCTGGGTAAGTTGACTTCACAGTAAGTCTTTTTTGATTACTAGGTTTTATCCTTGTTAATGACTGTCAAGAGCTTAAGGTTTGACTAAACTGAATTTCATGTTATGTGTATATATATATCTGATATTTCATGTAATGCGAATTTATGCATAAATTCAGTTTTATACTTGGATATTACCATATTCTCTTTTCTCTT
Organism: Pelobates cultripes; assembly: GCA_933207985.1. NCBI lineage: Eukaryota > Metazoa > Chordata > Amphibia > Anura > Pelobatidae > Pelobates > Pelobates cultripes. The sequence goes on along the minus strand of OW240912.1, from coordinate 394,820,499 downwards.
CCAGCTTGACTTCTAGATCCAGTTTAAGGCTCGTATACCCTCTAATTGGAGCCCACTTTTTATTTGGATTTGTTGTCCTTGTTCGGGATCGCAAGAAAGAGGAAGTAGTATACTGGACACTGCCTATTATGCTATAAAGAGGATGCTGATTGGCTGTTCCTGTTGCTATGAAGATATACCTCATGTTATTTACTGGTTTCTTTTATACTGATTTAATGTTATTTTTCTTTGCTGCTGAGGTAAATAAAGAAAGAGTGCAGCATAATACTCGCCTCCGTGTCATTAATAAAATCATGACTTTACGTCATGTTAATAGTAAAATCTGTAAATTTCTCTGCATGTCCGAATTGGATGCCCAAACTTCAATTCATCTCTCTGTCTCCAACTCCAACTCCAACTACCCTCTCTCTCCCCTTTGTCTTTACTTTTAAAGGGCCAGACATTCTGTACGTCATTAGTTGATAAACCAATAGGAAGCCGTAGGTGTGTCCAATTGATGGATCGCAATTTAGGTATTTGATCCATAGATGGCAGTCTCGTCTAACAAAACCTTCCTATCCAGGAAAGAGTTAACTTTTCCTGATGACAATTTTGACGTAATTTGGCTTATCTAAAATGACTACCATAACTTAGATTTGCTGTCAGTTCAAAGCGTTTGTGCCAGTCTTTGTGGCATCTACTTTGGTCGTAACTTGTAAAATTGACAGTTCTAAACTCAATTTCACCCCTTTCTTACAATGGTACCTTGTAACATTTAGAAAGTAAAATTAATTACTTAGTCTTCTCTGTCACTAATGTTTGTGTTTAGATAATTGCATCTATTCCATTAACATTTTAGACAGAGCATCCTCCTTGCTTCATTGCTTATCTTGGTTTGTTTATATAATACATTCCTCAGCTCAAGCAAGTGGCTAGTTACAGAAGTAAGAAGAAATCAAGGAAATTATGTGTTTTTGTTATCCTGAAGATAGCAAAATGGAGTCCGCTTTGTTCTGAGTGACTTGGGCAATATACACTTTTAATTTCTTTTTAGCACAAAATGTCTGTTGATATAAATATTCTGACAGTGTGTAAGCCCTGATGTACCGGCGGTAGTTTGCCACTGCTCAAATTTCACTTTTAATGTCTCTTTTGTTCATCATGCATTCCATTTGAAATCTTTCCAATATGTTTGATAATGGGTAAAAATAAAACCCAGGAGATATGACTATCAAACATGAGGTAAGTGAAAATGTACAATAATGTACTGCACTTTGAATGGTCACTTTGTTAAGGTCAGTAAAAAAAAACAGAACAAATTCTAAACGAAGTTTCTGATGTCCATATCATTCAGTGTATGCTCTGCAGGTGGAAATTATAGGGAAATGTTTCCAACTGTATATGTCCAGATAATTGTAGTGATGGACTTACATTGATGGTTAACTGGTTATATGATGAGTTTGGAGGCATACAATCCTTTTAGAATTAAGGTGGTATCATTATTATTGTTTTGCTCCTACCTATACTTCTAACACTATTTTATTACTTATCTTACACATTCCGCAAAATAATTACCAGATTTTACTAATTTCATGACGTAAAGTCATGATTTTATTAAGGACACGGAGGCGAGTATTATGCTATTCTCTTTCTTTTTATTCCTCAGCAGCAAGAAAAATTTATTTTAGAGAAACAATCAACCATGTAAACATGCCCCAAAGGGCTAGTCCTACAATAATACAACCAATCAGCATGCCTTCAGCACTCTCAACTCCCCATGTGACCTTAAGCCACTCCTCTTTCTTGGTGTTGTCGACAAAAAAATCCATAGTAACACATCAACGTGAAGGAAAAAAAGCAAAATGCCAGGACCGCCACAGTGAAAAATCCAGTATTCTCCAGAAGCTGTGATCTTCCCGTAGGTCCTGAAGGAAATCCATGCACAACGGTGCCAAACCGGATCATGAAGCTGAAAGGAACAGAGAAACAAACTGGTAAAATATGTTTCTGGACCTTTGAACAGAATTAGACATCGGAATATATGCCACCAAAACCAGATTATCCTCTAACCAAAACCTGTCAATACATGCAGTGTGTTGTAGTAATCTGAACCCGTAACAACTTACTGACCACTTAGCTATGGGAGGGTACCACTTACCTGCATTGGGTGGGATAATACTCGCCTCCGTGTCCTTAATAAAATCATGACTTTACGTCATGAAATTAGTAAAATCTGGTAATTTTATTTAAGGACACGGAGGCTCATATTATGCTAGTTCAAAGCTGTGACACGACCACCTCTGAAAAATGAGAAACTGGCCGAAAATAAAACTCCTTGAAGGTAGATTCGCGGGACCAATCAGCCGCCCGGAGTAGGTCCTCCAACCTGCATCCTTTGGAGAATGCTTTAGTCGCCATGGCTCCCCTGACCGAGTGTGCTCCATACACAGAAGTGTCGATGCCTGCTAATTTCATAACCCACTTGACCCAACGAGACAAGGTGACTGTTGAAACAGGGTGATATGGATGACGAAGGGCTAGGAATAACTCAGGATATGCAGGATCACGAATCGAAGAAGTCTTGGACTCGTATTCCTTGAGACATGCTACTGGGCATAGCTTAGAGTTATTTGGAAAGGCCGGGTAGAAAACTGAGGTGATTGACGTCTTCGTACGCCTGGAAATATTAAACTAGACACCTTCGGGGGTGAATGAACGTGCAGAGAAGTCCAACGTACGCACATCCGACACCCGCTTACAGGAGATCAAAGAAAACAGCATCGCCAGCTTTGCTGTGAGTTGTTTCAGTGAGAGATCTTCGTTCCTTGGCCAATCTGCTAGAAGCTGGAGGACAAGGTCAACATCCCATGATGAAGAGTATCTAGGTTGTGGTGGGTGTGCAAATCTAATGCCGCGCAGGAGTCGGCATACGAGGAGATGTTTACCTGCCGGGGCACCATCCAACCCTTGGTGGCCTGCGGAAATAGCCGATCGGTACACATTTATCGTGCGATAGGCTAGGCCATGGTCAAACAGAGAAGTGAGAAATCTCAAAACTTGACTTATAGGTGCCGATAAGGGATCCATGTGTTGTTCCATGCACCAACCACTCCATGAATTCCAGGCATGTAAGTAGGATTTCCTTGTTCCCGGAGCCCAAGCTCCCGCCAGAAGGTCAATAGTTGTTTGTGGAACGTCCGGGATGAATCCAAGTCCCCGGAGAGGAGCCATGCCAGTAGTTGGAGGCGTCCCTGTAATAGTAGGGGGTGCGGTTCCCCGTTGGGGTCCAACAAGAGGTCCGGAGAGGTTGGAATCAGTCTTGGGTAGTCCATGGACATCTCCATGAGTGTAGGGAACCATGGTTGAGCCGTCCAGAATGGGGCGATGAGAATCATGGAGGTTCGGTAGCGCCTGAGATGTAGAAGCGTCCTTGCAATCAATGAGAAAGGAGGAAAAGCGTACGCTCGTGTGTCCGGCCACTGTTGGAGGAAGGCATCTGAAGCCAATGCCTCTGGATCCGGTCTCCAACTGAAGAAACTCGGTAGTTGGGAGTTCAACCGTGAAGCGAAGAGGTCGATCCCTAGTGGGCCCCAGAGTGTTTGGAGTTGCAGGAAAATGGCCCGCTTCAGCCGCCAGTCGCTTGCATCCCGTAGGTATCTGGAATTCCAATCCGCCACCATATTGGACATCCCGGGAATGTGTTCCGCCTGAACCGAAATATTGCGATCCAGGCAGAAGTGCCAGAAGTCTTTTGCTAGATCCGCTAACACCACTGACTTCGTACCCCCGAGATGATTGATGTAGCGGACCGCTGACACGTTGTCCATCCGTAAAAGAATGGAACAGTTGGTTGAGATACCTACGAGACTCCGAACTGCAAATGACCCTGCCAAAAGCTCGAGGCAATTGATGTGTAACTCCTGTTCGTCTGGGGACCATTTCCCTCCGGTGGAGATAGGACCACAACGCGCGCCCCAGCCCAGCAGACTTGCGTCCGATTCCACGACGAAGTCCGGCCTCGTCCCAAAGATTGCTCTTCCGTTCCATGCTTCCATGTGCTGCAGCCACCAAGAGAGTTCTTCTTTGGCAGCACAATCGAGAGGTACAGAGTCTGAATAGGAGAGACCTGACCGAAGGTATTTTGCCTTTAGGCGTTGAAGGGCCCTGTAGTGAAGTGGGCCCGGGAAAATGGCCTGGATGGAGGCCGAGAGAAGGCCGATGATCCTGGCCAGTTGCCGTAGCGTTAGTGCAGGGCGAGCCAGTGTCCGGCGGATTTCTTTCTTGATGATCCTGACTTTGGACGATGGTAACAGGAGTGTCCCTTCCACTGAATCGATGGTGAAGCCTAGAAACTCCAAGACTTGGGAGGGTTGTACCACCGACTTGCCCCAGTTGATGAGGAAACCAAGGTTGCCGAGTAATGTCTTTGTCCAAATCAGATGTTCTTGGAGTAAGAGTGGGTCTTGTGCCATCAGAAGCATGTCGTCCAAGTATATAATCAGACGTACTCCTCTGCTGCGTAGGAGAGCGACCACTGGCCGCATGAGCTTCGTGAAGCACCATGGGGCCGAGGAGAGGCCGAAGGGCAAGCATTTCAAACGCCATGTGGTCTCCTCCCATTGGAACTGGAGGAAATGTTGGCAATCCTCGGCCATTGGGACGGTGAGGTATGCGTCCTGCAGATCGAGTTTGACCATCCAATCCTCCAAGAGGAGCAGGTCTCGGAGGGAGTGGATGCCCTCCATTTTAAAATGGTGGTACGCTACAAAGGCGTTCAGGGGACGTAAGTTGATGACCGGACGGACACCCCCGCCTTTCTTGGGCACCACGAACAGGTTGCTTAGAAAACCTGAAACCCCTGGATGCGTCTCTATGATTGCACCTTTGTCGGCCAGGGATTGTATCTCCACTGTGATTAATGCCTTGTCGTGGATGGAGGAGACTATGTGTCTGGGGAGGGATATCTGGACAGGTGTTTGTACAAATTCTATGGCATAACCCACTACAGTTTGAAGGACCCAAGTATCGGAAGTTAACATTCGCCAGGCATCGATAAAGTGGCCTAACCTGCCCCCCACCAACGTTACTGAAGTTAGTGATGAAGGAAGTGGACTTACCATAAGGGCGTCGGCCATAGGAAACGCTTCTGGATCCACGAGCCTGCCAGGGTCTTCCTCGAACTGGGAAGAATGGAGAGGGCTTGGGTACCTCACTCTGGTAACGTGAAGGGGCCTCTAGAAACCCGGTACGAGCCCCGGGAAGAACGGCCGGGCAGACGGCCCCGATATCTGCCGGCCCCGCCAAAAACTCTATGGGAGAATACCTTTTTCATATTGGCTTGCGCCTTGTCCAGAGCAGTAAATGTGCCCACATAGGTACCCAGATCCTTCACAAAACTATCCCCAAAAAGAAGGCCTTTGGTCTGTGGCCCAGGCTCAGTGATAGCCAAGGCAACTAGCTTTGGTTCGATTTTAATCAATATAGCCTTTCGCCTCTCAGTGGCTAGAGCCACGTTGGCATTTCCAAGAAGACATATGGCTCTCTGTATCCAGCCCCTGATAGCTAGCAGGTCTATGGGAGCACCACCTGCCAGTGCCGTTTCAACCATATCAAAGATCTTTGCACTGGGTCCGAGGACATCCAGGACCTTATCCTGGCAATGGCGAAGTGCGAAGTCGAGACCCTTCTTCGCCTTCCACCCAGTTTTTCCCAGGAACTGGGCAATCTTAGGGTCCACTATAGGGGCGATACATATTAAATCTGGGAGCGTGGGGCGTGGGCATTCTGCCCGCATCTTACTTCTTGCCACCTTATCAAGGGGTTTCCTGATCCGTGCGGCAATATATTTTGCCACATGGTCCAGCGGGAACCATTCAGTTGATCTTGGGTGCTGCAGACTATCAGGGTCAAACAAAGGTTCGCCCTGTGGGTCAAGGAGGGTGAAGCCTTCCACCCCGTCCTCGTCCTCATTCCCAGACATAGATATAGCGCTGTGGTCAGGGAATAGTGTGCCCAAATTGAATGAGTCCTCATCATCAGACTCGCACCATGCCTCCTCCTGTTCCGAATCTGACTTGGATGATTCCACTTGGGCTTTTGCCCTTTTCCAACTCCGCACCGATTTTGCCCGGTGGGTGGCTCTTTGTTGTGGTGCAACCACATTATCTTTGACGGGACGTTCCCTGTCTGTCCTTAAAGTTTTGGAGACTTCCTCGTCCATGTGACGAGATTTTTTGGTGGCTTTGCGCCCACTGGCCTTGCCTGTAATGTGTTCTGTAGGGTTAGGAGCAATGTGCGTAGATGCCTGTTAGGCGGCAAAGAGGGCATGGCTAATAGAGTGGGACAGAGTGTCCGACATACCTCCCATGGCTGAGTAAACAGCTTGGGTTACGGATTTCGTCATAGTGGCATCCAGGAGAGAATGAAGCTCTTCCGAGTTCAATTGCTCCTGGTCTGTCACATCAGTGACAGTTAAGCCAGCCGGTCTGGGGACAACCTGGGGGGCAGGGGGTATATTATCCCTAATGGGAGAATCGCTGGAGGCCATGCCCAAATCCTTACTAGATTGCATAACGAAATAACACTTCTGACAGTGGTTGTGGTTAGGTACAAGAATATATTATTTATAAGTAAACCAAGAAAAAAAAAGGGGGGTGGAGTGGGGGAAACCCAAATAAACTAATGGAGTGACTTCCCTGATATTAGGCAAAACTGGGTATTAGCAATGTATCAGCAGTAATGATACAGAATACCCAAGGCACCAGAAAGTACAGACAGTAATATGAAAAAGGCAAGCTCACCAAGTGTTCCCTCAGGAATGGCTCCTGGGGACACTGGTGAGCTGCCCAGCAACTGTGCTGTCCAATCAGCACACACTCCCGCCCCCACAGGCACTAAAAAGCCCGGGAACGAAAAAAACCGCGGCAAACTGCCAACCGCAAGATGCCCGCCGCGATGCGCACTAGCGGTTACAGCCGCGAACTGGAGGGGGGGGGGAGGGAGGCCCCCGAGACAGATCTCAGAGGCACGAAAAAAAAACAGACTGGGCGGCAAGAGCCTCCACACGGAGAGCTGCTAGCCGCCCTGACTCAGTAGGTGATAATCCACCTGAAGTGAGTCAGAGATGGGAGGGGAGGGAGGGGTTGGCTCTAGGTGAGGGAAAAAACCTAGAGCCAGTTGGGAAATTAAGTGGAGAGATAGGGCAGAAGCCCAACAGTACACAGAAAACAAACAAATTTAAATGAAACTGCCACAAAATGAATAAATATGATAAACACACAGGCAGCATACAGAGAGAAAATAAAAATGTACTTAGCTGAGGAAGGCAGCAGCAAGAAAGAGGAGTGGCTTAAGGTCACATGGGGAGTTGAGAGTGCTGAAGGCATGCTGATTGGTTGTATTATTGTAGGACTAGCCCTTTGGGGCATGTTTACATGGTTGATTGTTTCTCTAAAATAAATTTTTCTTGCTGCTGAGGAATAAAAAGAAAGAGAATAGCATAATATGAGCCTCCGTGTCCTTAAATAAAATTCACATCTATATGCTAAAAGGAAGTTAAAAAAATTGAAAAGCTGGAACCCTTGGTATACCTTTTGAACAGATCGATTGACGGATGGACTAGAAGGGAGCAAAAACTGATCCACAAAATTACTCTAGTAGCAAGGAGAGAAATAGCATATACCTGGTTAAAACCAGACGTGTCACGCACAGCGAATGTCATAACGAGAATTAGGGAAGTGCGCCTGATGGACGATTTGACTGCTATGGTAAGAGGGTACACTGGAACATTTCAGAAACTGTGGGAGCCGTGGGATGATAGCCCACTGAGCTCTTAGGGAGCGGGGGTTGTCTCCGCGTGGGTGCCGCCGTCCCCCTCCCCTCTCCCTCTCCCCTGTCCCCCTGCCTTCTCTCTGTGTCCTGGGCTCTCCTCCGCGCGCCACGCCGACCCGCTTTCTTCTTCTTCTATTTTTCTACCTCTTTCTTCTTCCATTCTTTCCACTGAACTGTTTCTATACCTTCCTTTTTCATACGCCACAGCCATGTTTTATACAGGGCAAGTGGCGTAAGGCCTACAGGTACCGATGACATGGCATAATCTCTAAGAGTAAGAACTGAATATGATATGCTCATGAGTCATGACACCGCCTAAACCAATACTATCACCTTAATAACTACTGTACCTGGTTTTGTGTTCGAATAAAAAGCTGTAAACTGTGCATCTTAGCCAAGCCAGTCCCGAGAATGCGAATGTATGATATTACTTGCTACATATCACGTGTATTGGCTCTGTCAGATTGTGATTTTGCATTGCACAACAAAAATAAAGAATCTTTAAAAAAAAAAAAAAAGTGAAAAGAGCTACAGAGGGAACATGTGGTTGTTTCACGTGGGAATTATAGGCAAGGTGTTACACATTTTCACAAACACCACTCTCCGCACACACGGGCACCACCCTTCATACACACTGTCCACCTATTCATGTCCAGATAATTGTGGTGATGGACTTACATTGATGCTTAACCCCTTAAGGACAGAGCTTCAGAAGCTTGTTTGACAACAGCAATTTTTGCATTTTTTGCTGTTTACGTTCAACTGCAATTTGCATTTTACTAATTTATTGCACCGACACATATTATACATCGTTTTTTAAAGGACAGAAAGGGCTTTAATTTGATGTAACCTATATATATATATATATATATATATATATATATATATATATATATATATATATATATATATATATATATATATATATATATATATATATATATAAATATATATATAAATGCTTATATACAGAATATATAATGTGTCTGGCATTTTAAGTTTTTTTTGGTAGTTACAGGTCACAAAGCACAAGGAGTAAAATAAACTTTTACTGTGGAGCGATTTTAGAATTTGGTATGTTTGTCTTGTAAGCTCAATAGCCATAAAAGAAAACAAAATTGCCACACAAAATATATTTATATAAAGTAGACATCACGGGCTATTTACCTAAGGTTGTTTTGACTCTTTCTACGTAGCCAATTCACCGCCAACCTCTGCTAAATATTGGAGTAAAATTGTTTATTATTGTGGATTATTTTTCCGCTAGCTTGTACTAAGTGTAGTGGTAATAAGCGTTTTTCTTTTTGACACACAGTCAAAGTTTGCACAGTATATTTTGCAAACCTTATGTGTGCTACGACTGTATAATACTTCATATGTATTTGCCAGGTACCTTTGCCAGGTATATGTGGATGTTGAAGGGGCACATTTGAAACACAACCATTCGTTTTTTTTCTAACTTTGAAGTTTTACGCTATGTCCATGTTCCAATTTGGAGTAGTTTAGATGGTTGGTTATTGAATTCAAAAGGCATATTTTGAACCTTGGCGTGGGATCATTTTTTCTCTAGTTTGTTCCAGGTGTAGTGGTAATGAGCGTTTTTAAATGTATTTTTTTACTTTTTTAATCTTTTTTTACTTTTTAAAACTAGTTTTTAAACTTTTGTTTTGCTTATAAAAAATTTAAAACTTTCCTTAACTTTCTTAAAACTTTTTTTTTACAGATTTAACATTTTTCTAAGCTTTTTTTTTACCATTAACCCCTAACTAGCAGTAAGCAGCACTAACAGTAAATTCCCCATTTTTCCATAACTCCCACCCACCCCAGCTAGCAAAATATATCATTATAAAATATTTAAATTAGTTAAATAAATTGAACCCCTGAGGGTTAAAAAATAAATAAAAGTTAATCGTCAGGGGTTAAAAAAAATTAGAACATAGTATAATACTATGATCTGTATTTTGATCACTGTAGGCAGTGATCAACTGGCAAGGAAGGGGTTAATTTTTATTTGGACTGGGTAAAGGGGGGTGTTTTATTTTTTACTTAAACATTATTAAAACTTTTTTTAACTTAATTTTTAACTTTTTAAAGCTTATTTTAAAACTTTTTTTAACGTTAACCCCTAGTTAGCCTAACACCAAATCCCCCAATTCCCCACTAACTTCCACCCACCCCAGCTAGCTAAATTTATAATTTTAAAATACTTAAATTAATTAATAAAATAAATTAAACCCCAGGGGTTAAAAAAAAATCAGATCAAAATGTAATCCCTGCCAATTGATCACTGTAGTCCGTGATCAATTGGCAGGGAAGGGGTTAATTTTTTTATTAAAATGGATAAAGGGGGGGTGGGATTTTCTTCTAGCTTTATTTTATTTTTTACACAGGGGGCAGGGGCAGGATCAGCACATCCGTCTCCCTGCACTTCACACAGAACCCGGAGGTGCAGGGAGGCGGAGGGTGAGTATACTGAGCACATGTGCTCGCTCTCACAGGCTGTCGGACTGGAGCACCATTAACCCCGCGATCACGGCGATCTGGGGTTAATTTTACAGCGTGACGGCCAAGGTCCGTCACTCGTCGTTAAGGGTTTCCCCTGTCATCATGGGCGTAGGAACCGGGGAGGGATGCATCCCCCCCAGCAAATCATGCGGGGAGGACAGGTTATGGGGAAATCCCCCCCAGCTCCGCTGGCCCCCCATGCTGCAGCCGCCCGAGCGCTTTGTAGAGAGCCTCAGGCGGCTGCAGCTTTGCCCGGGCAGTGCGTCCATGAGGGCGGACCGCACCTCCCGGGCGCAGCCTGAGGAGAGGGGCTGACAGGAGGAAAGCGCTCAGCGCTCCCTCCTGTCACTCCCTCTGTTGTAGCGTGGCCGAGCCCTGTATGGTCCGCGGGTACAGAGAGCATCTGTCTCCTGTACCCGGCCGGACTAACAGGAAGTGCACACTCAGTGTGCACTTCCTGTTAGTCTGGCTGGGTACAGGAAACAAAAGCTCCCTGTACCCGCGGACTATACTGGGCTCGGCCACGCTACAACTGAGGTAGGGGAGGAGGGGGGAAAAGAGTGACAAGAGAGGGAGGGAGGGGGAGAAAGTGACAAGGGAGGGAGGGAGGGGGAGAAAGAGACAAGGGGAGTGGAGAGGGGACAGGGAGGAGGGAGGGGGGAGAAAGAGTGACAAGGGAGGAGGGGGGGAGAAAGAGGACAAGGAGGGAGGAGGGGGGAGAAAGAGTGGACAAGGGAGGAGGGAGGAGGGGAGGAGGTGGAGGGAGGTGGAGAAAGAGTGACAAGGGAGGGAGGGGGAGAGAGTGACAAGGGAGGGAGGGGGAAAGAGTGACGAGGGAGGGAGAGAAAGATTGACAAGGGAGGGAAGAGTGACAAGGGAGGGGGAGAAAGAGAGTGACAAGGGAGGAGGAGAAAGAGAGTGACAAGGGAGGGAGAGAGATTGACATCCATCACACACACACACACACACACAATCGCACAATCATGCCAACCTTACACACACAGAAACACACAATGCATTCCTTACACACACTAAATGCACCCCTTACACACACTCAATGCACCCCTTACAGACGCACACACTGCATCCCATACATACACAGAAACACACCTTGCAGCCCTTACACATACAAACACAGATTCACACAATGCATTCCTTACACACATATCAGGACATCCCCTACACACTCCACACCCTGTGAACAAACTCATTGGTGGAACATGAAGGTGGACCCTGGGACCCAGACCTTGAGCTGTGTAAAGGACCCCCCAAAAAATGGAGCTGCTTCCCGCTCTCCCAGAACATTGATTTTTGTGACCACAGTTACAAACCGCCTCCAGAGAGCCTGTTCTGCACCAGACCAGTGGAGCCAGACTGCAGCTAGAGCCCATCATCATCCTCATCTGGTTGTAAGTAGGCAATCTAGCATATTATTCGTGGCACTAATCTCTAATTTACATGGAAAGGGGTTCTAATATAAATGGAAGGGGTAGAGACGGGTAGTAAAATGTATGGAATGCACTTCTGAAAGTGTCACTGAATGGCAGCTAGGAAATGTGGTCACCCTAAATCAGGGGCAGTATTACACAATCTGTATATGTATAAAAAAATATAAAAAGTAATCTGCAAAGTACAAAATGTTTGTGTCAACTGTCGTGCTAAAAATTAAGCTAGAAGTGTGCATATTTTTTTTTTTTTTAATAATTTTTAGAATAATGATACAGACATTTTATTTCTTACATTTGTGATGATTCTTTTTTCCTCTCTATATTCAAGGGACACTATAGTCACCAGAACCACAACAGCTAAACGTAGTAGTTCTGGTGTCTATAGCATGTCTTTGCAGGCTTTTTAATGTAAGCACAGCCATTTCGTAAAAAGGCAGTATTTACATTACTGATGAGGAATACCTCCAGTGGACACTCAGATGGCCACTAGAGGTGCTTCCTGTTCGAGACACGAATGCCGCCCCATGAAGTATCTACGCATGTGCGGCAAAGCTGCGCATGCGCACCAGAGAGCAATGACGCTTTTGAATAGAAGCGTTTTATTGCTCCCTGCTCGCACCCTCCTATTTCGTTATTTTGACGAAATAGGGGGCGCAGCATCAGGAGGATCCCGGCGCTGTATCCAGGTAAGTAAATTCCCTTCCCTGTAGTGACCCTTTAAAGTTATTATTTAATCATTTATATAGCAACTGCAAATTTTATGGCAGGACAGGAGGCTTCATATTTGCTTTACCTTCTTTACTGAAACCTCCAGCAGCAAAGAAACAGTTAACAGAACTTTTCAAAACAACCAATCAGAACAAAGCAACAGTAGTATAAAACCCCTAAGCAGGCTCTTCCACTTCCTCTTTCTTTGCTGCTGCCTCCAGGTGAGCACTCACCAACTCAGAGTTGTCTCTGCTCTAGGCAGTCTATTGCTGTGTTTAGCTAGGCAGTCTATTGCTGTGTTTATCTAGGGAGTCTATTGCTGGGTTTATCTAGGCAGTTTATTCTGTGTTATTTCCTATACCACTTCATGCTATGTAGCTGCTGTATCACTTGTTAACATCTGTTGCTGTATTTAGGCCATTTATCTGACAGATTCTGTATACTGCTCATTGATTTATTGTTATTCTGGGTTACTTTATGCAGTTTTTCACACTCTGCTGTATGGGGAATGGGTGCCCCTGCTATGATGCTTTGGCTCTGCCTGTAATCTGTTCCCCCTCCCCGGGTTCCCCTGCTGGGCTCTGTCGCCCATACCCTTCTCCCTTATTGCCCACCTGCTCCCTGTGGCCCCTGGCCGCTTACTGAGCAGCTTTTTTCTACCGTGGCACGATCACCACGCGGTAGGCCGCGCTCTGTTTTTGCAGCCACAGCAGCCATTTTGTTGGAGCAGCGGCGGCCATTTTTCAGAGCCACATGGACTCTGTGCGTTGCAAACAGCCAGGTCTCACCCAAGAACTGGCCTACTGGCCATGTGGCCACCCTCCCCTCTCCCTATATCAGGGGAGATAGCCCAGTTTTTCAGCTATCCCTCTACTTACTGTGCCTGTCTCACATGCTGCATATATAACAGATCCTGGATAGCAGGATCTGTCCCAGGCACGCTCACAACTGCAGCTTACTATGTCTGATGCAATGTGACTAGGTTCTCTATCTTAGCAGTAGACTTGTCACACTTTTTTTTTTTTTTTACTATTACATGTGAATCTCAGATTTAAAGGGACATGTTACTGCTCAAATATAAATCTTTGTTTAACAAGACTATGTGTTATATGCTAATCAAGTCTTTCTCTAAGGTTCAGTCTTTTTCTCATAAAAATTTAATGGCCTGTTTTTCAGCACCTAGCATCCCTGCCTAGGATTTGCTGCCCTTCCTGCAAAGGACTTACATTTTCCACTACACATACACTTAAAAAGTGTATCCTAATATAATACCTGAGTGGTCTGTGAGTCAGCTTCTCGCTTTATGGACCCTCCTACCCCTCAGGGGGGCTACTGGCCCCACATTCAGACCTGTTATTACTGGGGGGGTGACCCCATCCTCCCCATCCATATTTCTGGGGCTCTACCCGCTACTGGACCATAATAATGGACGTGTGACACCATTGTGGGCTGGGTGACCCCCTCCCTCTGGCAACATGGCTACCTATGAGTACCCTGCTGGCTCTATGGCGTCCTGTAAGATTAATGCTGAGGGTGACCCCCTCCTGCTTCCTATATTAATGCTCCGGCAATGTCCTGCTATTATCATACCGAGGGGGTACCGCTCCTGCAGTCTGCACTGCTGGACCTGCAGCGTCCGGGTATTCCCGTATTATACGGCTAACCACTATGGCACTACTGTACCTACAGTGTCCGATTATGATCAGACTGAGGGTGACCCCCTCCCCTGCAGGCCTATACTGCATGGTATGCTTGTGCTTGTTGGGTGACCCCCTCTTGCACGCTGGGTGACACCCAGCTGGCCGCACAAGGTATCATTCCGACAGTGTTACCTCTATGGCAGTTGTGCAATCACGGCTGAAGGACAAATCTCCCGTACCCAGAAGGTCACTTGGCCTGTCCTCTTGCCGCCCCGCTGACCTCACCGCCAGAAACCATCGGTACCCTACGGGGACACTCCACCGGCCATCCTAGACGGTACACCAAGCACCCCTGGTACTCGTTGGCTAACGGATGGATTCATCAAGAGGATCAGTCTTCATGATGGAGTCCGGAAAGGACACCGCAAACACCTGACACGGGGTTTGCACTCTATCTGGGACTAACCAGTGGATGTCGGTGACACGCGGACACAGATGTTTCCTCGGGACGAACGGCGCATTACCGCTTGGAAAGCGGAGAAGACTAAGTTCCCACTGGGAATGGACCGATATGTCTTATAGGTATCGCCTAGTTGGTTTCTACCACTGAGAACCGCAAAACGGCCCCTGTCCAAGCTGGACATCAAACTGAAGGATTTAGCATCCAATTGCTGGGTCTGCTCTCCGGAGTTACCCTAGTGTACAAATTGAGCTGACACGTCTCTATTCATAGGGTTCCCCCTTAACTAACCCCAGAGGTCTCTCGGACCGTGCCTGGACTCCAGATCAAGGTTGCGGAACCTTGGACAGTTCCATGAGCGATACGCATGACCAAAAGAGGCATCCATTCCGACTAATTCCGCAGTTGCCCTGCTGGGCAAAGGGTGCGGTGGAGTGGACTCCCGCCCCATCCCCACGCTACATGCTCCCAGTGCATATGTCGTCTGACACATTTTGAGACGGAGGGCACTCATCCCCTCTGAGAGCTGCTTGGCGTTGACGATTGGTTCTCTCCCTCAAATGCACATGAGAGAAACCCGCATGGATTTTGCCATCAACATGGACATATTGAATCTGACTCACTCCCAGTCAACCCAGTTTCCGGTCTTTCATGGAATATTCGGTCCAGGCGGTGCTCCACCTCCCGAGGACCAAGATGTCCATCTTCAAGGAAAATACCAGGTATATGCTCTGCAACCCGCGGGGTTACACTTAGGGGCCCAAACCGGTTAATTGACCGGTGCCTATTCGCCATGGAAGCCATACCTCCAGGATCCGGTACTATCAGCCGCTCCAACATGGCGCTTTCTCGGGTCTTCGGCCTGGTATGACCAAATCATGTGACCTTCGGATGAAGCTCATCTAAAACTTAATTGATGACTCCGGAGGAGGGACTCCTTTACGCCAACTGCATGGAACCACCTGCAGGTTTGTTCAACATTCACAGTATTGCTCGCTACCTTCTGGCATGGACTTCTCACCGGTTGCCCACTACGGACTGCAGTCGGATCTCACATAGGATCGCTATCTATAGCTTCTGGACAAGTATTCGTCATTTGTGACAGAATGTATATGGGACGAGACACTCGTGTGGCGGACGGCTTCACCCGACCATGGAGAGACCCAAATGATTGGTTGCCTCACCCTCCAGGGTCTCGAGTACTGGCATGATTACATTCGGTGCAAACCGCCATACGGAGCGGTTCTCCCTCAGCGAGGCGAGGGACGAGTTTTCCAAGCTTGGTCTCCTTCGGGGCGTACGCATCCCGTTTACCTACAGGATACTTTGGGTTTTGCTTCAGGCCGAATTCCTGGTGTGTCGTTTCGCCTGGCCAAACCACTTCGGAGGAGTCCTGCGTGCTTTCCCCTTTTTGCTGGAGTTTGCCATGGGAAGGCAATCTACGACTCCCTGTCTCTTAATGTCCCATGTGGGATCCACAGGGGTAGCCTGCCACGACTGGTGTTTGGGTCCCAATGGCGGTCCTTATCATGGCTGTCCCCATTGTCTGGCTGAGTTGCCCTCTCAGGGTAGAATCGTATGGGGCCATTCACGTCCTATGTCAGCTAGTGGACGACTCATGTGCATTTTCTCAAGATTCTGGCATTGCTAAGGATCTCTTGGTCTGCAGTCTACCAAGAGGAGTATACCGTACGGGAGCCCTATCTCTCACTATTCCTCAAGTCTAGTGGTATCGTATGTTCTGCATTTCATTGAGGAATGACCTGATGACAAGGTGCACCATTTTTTCCGCTTACGGTTTCCCCCCAGTACATCTTGTATTTCATCGTGTTCTGACGTCATGGTATCGACGTGTCTTCTTCCTTCTTGCCGTTCAGTACATCGGCTTCTGCTCCACACATATTTCATTTTTATTCGTCCTCTGTGTCGTACCCCTATTCTCCGGATAGGCCATGGCTCTGACAGATTGTACACGACCATGTAGATCCAGGATCTGGTTCTTTCGTCCGCCTACTCATGGACAGCTGTTTATTTCTGCGTACGGCCGTTTTGGACTGTTTCTGCATCTTCGCTCGCCCGTTGGATTTGGTGGATCCTCTCATTGACTGACCTTGAGTTCCTCTGGGACACTTTTGGTTCGGGGTGGTGTCACCTCAACAATTTTGGAAGCCGTTGGGTCCCTTCTGCCTTTTCTCTACACCGCTGCTTGGTTTAGGGAATCAGTTTTTCCATTCTCCTTTATTTCAGTCCTCTCTCATATTGCTTCTGGTTCTACTATTTGGGCGTTAAAATTGCAAATATGAAGCCTCCTGTCCTGCCATAAAATTAGGGATTATTCTAGCCTCGGTGAGGGAATAATCTAAATTTTATTAAAGACAGGAGGCAAATATTTCCCCCCCTTTTTTACGTTCCCTCCCTGGATCTGGGTTTTATTCTATTATAAATAATTGGGATATCGTTATGTTTTGTGAATGCATGGTTTTACATAATAAAGGTTATTTCTAATATTCAGTGATGGTTGTCCGTGTGCGTTTTATTCATCATGTTTGTGTTTGTAATTATCTTTCGTCAATGCCTTTTTAGCTTAGGTACATACTAGGTCTTCATAAGATCTGTAGACTTTGTTTATTCATCAGGTATTATGATGTGAAAGTGATATTGTATGGATATGACATCTTGCCTTGACAGTTTACTTTCACAATGTTTTCTGTTTTCTTGCAGTGTAATCTGTTCTCTCTCTGGGCTTGACGATTGTTTCTCTGGATGTGTCTCCTACAAGGTGGATTCGTTGGTTTCCTTGCTCTCCTGCTCGACCTCATCAAAGAAAGAGGAAGTGGAAGAGCCTGCTTAGGGGTTTTATACTACTGTTGCTTTGTTCTGATTGGTTGTTTTGAAAAGTTCTGTTAACTGTTTCTTTGCTGCTGGAGGTTTCAGTAAAGAAGGTAAAGCAAATATTTGCCTCCTGTCTTTAATAAAATTTAGATTATTCCCTCACCGAGGCTAGAATAATCCCTAATTCCGTAGCACTGTGCAATGGGATAAACAACTCATAGTTTACGGAATAAGAATATACCCTGCGAGTAAAAATGCTATCCCCCCCAGATTGTTTGGGGTTCCTACGCCCATGCACACAGCCCCCTCCACCCAGGGCCAGTGCAAGGATTTTTGCCGCCTTAGGCAAAAGTAAAGTTTGCCGCCCCCCCATGTGACATCACAATGCCCCACCCATATGATTTGCTATGTTAACTAACCCCAGTGCTGCAGTGCCGCCGCAGGGACAGGCTATAGACACCAGAACCACTACATTAAGCTGCAGTGGTTCTGGGGACTATAGTGTTTCTTTAATGTGAGGTAGCCCCTCTCCTCATGCTGCGCCCGGGCGGTGCACCCTCATGGACGCACCGCCCGGGCAAAGCTGCAGCCGCCTGAGGCTCTCTACAGCAATGGGGGGGGGGGAGGGGGCGGCGCTCCTAGTCTTGGCACCCCCCTTAGTACGCCACTGCCTATATCTGAAGGGCTGCATGGCCTCCTAAGTGTTCACCTTTGCCTCATTATATGCCCCAAATGTAGGTCAGCGCAAACTGAAAATCAGTGTACTTTTTCTTCTTGAAATGTTTATGGATGGACCGTGATTGTTGGGGGCAATTTTAATGTTTCTTTAGATCCCAGAATGGATACTTCTACTGAGCATAGCTACGTTCCTCAAAGGGACCTTTGCATCATTAAACAGGGCCTACACATACTTCATGTGGTTGACTGTTGGAGGGTGCTGAACCATTAGGACCATAATTATACTTTTTATTCAGCTGTTCACAATATGTTCTGTGCTTAAAAAAATTCCTGCACACCTTTGCTCCTCACTGTTTTCTTCTGACCATTCCCTGGTAGTTATGTATTTCACCTCTTCACCATTTAAGCCAACATAATGAACATGAAGGCTTAACAAATTCTTTCTATCTGATCTTGATGCCTCCTGGACACTCCTCCCTCCTTGGGAAGCCCACATGTGTGCAGTACATGGCCATTTTATATGATTTGCATCCCACAGAAAAAACTGCATGGCTGGACTTAAGAACTGGTTGCCAAGATCACAGATCAGGAAACTAAATATAATAAGTGAGTCCACCTATTTTTATCTGTTTAGGCCTCGGATGTAGCTTTAGGCCCAGATTTATCTTGAACCAGAGAGAGGAGTGTTATTGCTCTACTTGGACCCCGTGGCTGGCTTTCCTGTATGTATGTGGCAAAAGTAACCTTGCCACTTTTACTTGGAGGGGCCTGCTTGCCATCCTCCTGCCCACAGACTATGGGCCCTGCAGGAAAACCTGTAAAAGACTACCGAACTTGACCAACCCTTAGCACTGATTTCCCTGGAACTGTTTTGGGCATAGGACCATGTGCACGGTCGGTCAAAACTATGACTTCCAGGAAATTCCTGAATCCCTGAACCAATCTGGGTGATTTTTGGATTTGTTGTTCACCCAGATCTGTGCTATCGGGGGAGGTAACTTTTATGGGATTTTATGTGGTTTTAAGGTACTTTTTTGGATTTCAGAAAATTGTATGTTTTTCTGTACTTGGAGATAATTGGGTTAGATTAGTACAGTTCCTGATTCAATTATCTCCCAAGCACAGAGGAGGGATTCTATTGTTTGTGTTTGGGAGTTGTGGCGGAACAGACCTCGCTACGTGTTCTTGAAGGGGGCTGCTTGCCCGCCTCCTACCTTCTGACTATGGCCCTGGGATATATGGCATTTGAAAACACTATTTGTGCCCTGTGACAAAACTGGAGATTGTGCACAAATATAACTATTGTCCATATTTTTTATGATTCCCTTCATATGTTGCACTGTTCCCCATTGTTTCATCTGTAGGTCCGGCTGGATAGACTACCAGACAAACTGTGGAGTTACTGGGTGGCCACCATTTCATGTATCAGAGGCACATGGTGAGAACAATGGATGAAGCACATAGTGAGAACAATGGATGGCCACCTTTTTAACTCACAGACACTGTTTGGACTTTTCTACACGGTGCCATCTTGCCGGTATTTGGTGCACAAAGACATCGTGCAGTAGTTTTAAACTATACAACAGGGGACACATTATACAGTAATTATTTTTCATATAGCCTGTATATGTTCTGCGGAATCTGCATTAAACTGTATCTTCCAAACTAATGAACGGATCTGGGTGAATTTTGGATATTTTGTTCACCCAGATCCCCCGGTTCCGAGGATATACTTTTTATGGTTTTATTGCATGTTTTGGGGTCCGTGTGATATGTTTTATAATACTGTATTTCTCTGCCTGTGATAATTATATTAACCATTGTGTTCGGTAATCATATCACAGGCAGAGGAGAGGATTTTGTGTGGGAGTGTCTCTGTGTATTGTACGGATTGATTGGTTGTATTTCAAAACCCTGTGGGCAGTACTATGTTTGTGGATTGTGAATAAAAGAGGCTGTATGTGCCAGTACAGTCAGTTCTGCTTGACCTCAAAACGAAGTGTCGTCTCGTTATTGGGGGAATTGGATTGTATGCTGATTGCCAGGAGTGTAAGCTGATTGTATGCTTTTTCAGCTGCTTACAGCATTCACATGCTTGAGGGCATGCTTCGTATGCTTCTCCAGTTTGGTGGTTGTGGTGTCTGCTGCAGTGCTTGGAGTCCTCAGGAAGCGCTAGGAGCATCCTTCAACGGAGGTACCCAGTCAGAGTGCCAGGTGATCCGTTACAGGAGTGTTTCACTGTATGACTCTGTTTTTATTGGTTTATTCACTTTGTATCCCTGTGCCCAACAAGGTCCACCTGGGTGTCACCCTTGTTGTGAAAATTGCATAAAAGGGCAGTGTGCCTACATTAAAATTCTGTTTTGGCTTACCCTCAACATAGAGTCTCATCTCATGTGTGGGGTAAATGGCTGTATCTATCCTGGGGATTGCTATATCACTATACTCCCCAGGAATTATAATCACTAGCTCTTATAAGAGCTGTTCCTGCTACGATCTCTGGGAGTAGGAGAGGTCTGCTCGCTGGATCCTGGTCTTGGGTCCAGGGTGGGTGAAGGAGACTCCGGCGCAGCTGCATCGCTGGAAGTGGGGTCTGCAGTGCTTACAGTGTCTGGTGGAGTGCTGGAATTCCTTGGTGAGCATTAGGAGCATCGAAAGGCAGAGGCACTCGGTCGGAGTGCCAGGTGCTCCATCACAGGGGACATCAGGGGATTGGTTTTGAGGCCACAAATGGAGTGGTAGACCTCTTTCTAGCTCCTCGCCTTTTCTGTTTTTTCCTCCTGCTTTTTTTCTCTTCTCCCTGCTCTCTCCCATGCGGGGAGTCCGCCCTTTACCCTATCCCACTCTCTTTTGTTCATTATTCCTTATGGAAACACATCAGCCTCTGGATTTAGTCCAATGCTTCCTCTATTCTAGCCAAGTCAAATTATCTTGCATCTTGAGACTACACAGAATGATGTGCACAGCTTGTTTGTTGTTTCCATGAGCACTATTTGGAAAGTCTCTATTTAATTTCTGGGATTCCTACCTGTTGGTTTCCATATTTCTGTTTTCTTTGCCCTTCCTGCATGTGTTTTTGCATTGATCAAAAAATCTTAAATAAATATTGACACAAAACATTGTATTCACTAAGCTGGGAAGTTTGGAGTTTAAACCAAAATAGCCAAGCAGCAATTTTTTTTCCAATTCACAGAGTTACTCGTCTAAAGTGTGGATTGTTAGAAACGCATGCTTTTTTGTCAAACATTTGCAACATTGAGGTATACGGTAGGTAGGTTTGAGAAGAGATTTAGTAAGCTTATCATTGGCTAGATGAAATATAGCCGGACATGTAAGTTGCAAGGCATTCGATTAAATTAACCTGCACCATAGATGAGCAGAATGTAGAGTACAGGCTTATTAGTGCATGTCTCTGCGTGTTTTGTATGGTTAAAGCCCTTGTAGCCACATGCATTAAAAGACATATTGGCTTATTAATCAAACATATATGTGTAGCTACCGGCTTATCAACTGATAAAACAAATTAAATGAAATGAAACGTTTGTACCGCTGGGCGTTTAGCTATTTATAGCAATGTGAAAACAAATTAAATGAGATGGAACGTTTGTACCGCTGGGCGTTTAGCTAATTATAGCAATGTGAGCAGGTACTAAGTCCTGCATTTTGACCAGGCTGGTAGCTGTAATGGAGGTAGCCGCAAACCTTCACCCGATGCCACTGATGTGCTTTAATAGGTAGTCCATTCTTTGGCCCGGCATGGTGTCTCCTTGTGCCCTCCTGCTGATCTGCGACAGGTACCAGTCCTCATTCGAGTCGGGCACAATCAGTTGTAGTGTTTAATGACCGGTGCTCTTCTGTGGGTACAGTTCGTGAGGGTGGGTGACCGTGCAGATGCGGCATGTAGTGGAACTCTTGTCTCTAGCTTGCACCAGAATTATAGCCTTGCTGCTGTGGACCCAGCGACCACCGGTTGTCAATTTCTTTCCAGGCTTGGGATTCACACTGGGATTCCGTCTCAGCTGGGTAGAGCCGTGGTGTCTTGGAGGCGGGATTCCTTCTCTGCCCTGAAGTTGTGTGAGAGCTGGTGCCCGCAGGCCACGAGCCTGGGGACCGTTGTGGTCCAGGATTGTCCCTTTCGGGATGGTACAGGAAGTCTTGTCAGTCTGTGTAAGTAGTCGTTTGGTGCTCTCCGCTGGTGTGGCTGGCACCTCTGGGGTGTGCCCCATGTTGCTCTCAGCCTGGGAGGGCCCTAAATGCGGGAGTCTGAAGCGTGGGGCTTAGTTTTGCCCTGAGGAGGACTCTCAAGCATCCGTCTGCCATTGGCTCTGTCCCGTGTGGGCGGTTTGTGGAGAGGCACCTCAGGCTGTAAGCGCGCCTTCAACTTGACCCAGAAACGGTCAAAGATTACTGCAAGGGAGTCTCTTGTGTGGTCTCCGGTGTCCGTTACAGCATATTGTTGCCATCGCTTTTCCGACACTGTCGAGTCAGAGAGATCCGCCATCTTCGAGGCTCCCGACTCACATTGCTTAGGGAGGTTGCTGGGCCTCCGTCCAGCGGGGACCGCGATATCCTCCACCGGTCCACAGGGTGGGGGGGGGGGGAGGGAAGTGTTTTGTGATCGCGTGTGTCGTTTAGCATCTGGCGGGAAGGTGGCCGTCCTTCCCCCATGCCTCCGGCGGTGGGCCTCATTCTGCTGCTGCGGTTCCTGGTCGAGCTGTGTGTCGAGTGTGGTGTCGGCAGGTTCATGACTGCTTCCCCATTCCAATGGGCTGATTTGTGGGTAAATCGCAGCATTATATCCTAAGTTATCCGCAGAGTTTGAGCCCTTACTGCAAGAGCTTGTGCAAAGTGCGTCTAGTCAGTTTGCTAGTTCGGCTTAAGTTGACAATTTTTTAAAATTTGTCTGTAATTTTAATTTTTAGGCTCTTTTGGTATGAAATATATTAGTTATGTAAATTCTCCAAAATTGCCTATTTAAGCGGATAAACCCTCTAGAATTTTAGTCCTTGTTTATTTCGTGTTGAATTAAACCAAAAGCATATTAAATAACTGAACAAAAGTTGCAGGTAACCACACCATGGATGTGTAGATGCTATATAGTAGTTTTCTATTAATTTCTTACAACTCAAGATGCAAGATTCATGTGTCTCTAAGGTTTTAGCAGAAATCTCTTAAAACGTGTTGCAGAGGATGAACAACATTTATAGTTTTTCCTCTTGCCTTGTATAGTGCTATGCCACTGGTACCACTTCTAAGCATACACTTTACACAACAATGGTATAATTAGCTGAGAGAAGGCCCTCTTATTCTCTCCTTGCATGCTTCACAAACCCTGGAATTTTGATTGGGACATGAGGCTGTTGCTTTGTGGGATAAAATTGATACAGATCAGTGTACAATCCCACCACAGCCCACAAATCTGTTAGGTCTATGTGGTTACCATAATTACCCTGAAAAATCATAATCATCTCGAATCGTATATCAATTCGTATATCATGTAAGGATAACATCTGCCAATAATTTTGTTGTATCTTTGTTTCCTATAAAAAAATCCTTAAAATGTTTGTATCCCTTGAAGATTTTTTTAATAGAGTGTATTCTTTTATTTATTTACCCTTAGTGCAAGAATAAGGAAAAGTTGTATGCAATGTAAATGAAAAGCAGAAATACAGAACAGAACTAAGAAAAGCTAAGAAACTCAGAACTTAATGCCTCTCTTTACAAAAGACTGTTTTGTTCTGGGCTAAATACCTTCTGCTATAGTGGCCCAAAGCCATAGTACCAAATCGAATCTATCTGTATCTCTTCATCTCTACATGATGCCTACATTGGCCAATATAGACTATCTCTACATGATGCCTACATTGGCCAATATAGACTATCTCTACATGATGCCTACATTGGCCAATGTAAACTATCACTATTTATTATACAAGTAGAATATAAACATCCCCAATCTCTCATTCTACTATTCCATTAATATATCACTTAGAAGAATATTACCCACAGATGATTGTTAACCCAATGAAACCATACTTGCACATAAGTATTTGTTTCCTTGGCATATAGAAAACCCACATTTTGAAATTATAGATGGCTCAACTCTGGATTGGCTTTTAAGAGGAGCTGTCACTTCAGAACTCCGTTATGCTTTGACGAGAGAGGTTCCATTTACACCTACTAGACAATACTCATTCTTACAGTATTGAGGAGAGCAGTGAAGGTAAGTACAATGCACATCTCTTTAGAAGATCCATGTTTAAGACATTATCTCATTCCATTATTGTTCAAGGTGTACCCTTATTCACTTGGGCATCTGCTTGGAAAGTGCTATCCACATGCATGCATGCGCAGGTATTTCTTACATTATGCTGTACGCATACGTTTGCTAACGCAATATCTGCCCACATGTTACCATAGTGTTTAAATTCATTAACATCGTGTGTCCTGGCCAGGACAGCCTGACATATGATGCGAATGAAAGAATAAGAATACTGTGTTACAAAACATAGTCAACAAACAAACAAAACATACTTATTCTATAGCTAACCTTTAACTGTTAGGTTGTGCAAACAATAGAGAAGTGACAGTTTCCCTTTAAAGAGCATCTGTCATGACAAACTTGGCGTGGTGACACACTATGTGGAAAAAGATTTCTTATATATATATGTATATAGTGCAAGCCATAGTGGTAAAATGGTAAAGGTTATTCTTATTTTTATGTTTGATCTTCTGTTGACATGTTAGTAACTACAACAAATATGGTGTCTACAGAAGATACAGCAGCATCCCAAAACTGGGTTATTCACTAAAGTGTGAACTGCCATGAATCCAAAGTGAATTTCAAATTGTAAGTCGAAATAGGCAATGGAAAAAAAATCATATAATTTCTGTTTTCATTTCAACTATTTTGCCATTAAATGTGAAATGTACTTTTTGAATTCTAGGCCCTTCACACTTTAGTAAATAACGCTGCTAGCATACACTTGTGCTAGGAATATGATTATATTTTGTGAAGGGTGCAGTGTGTGTGTGTGTTAGGGGTGCAGTGTGTGGGTGTGTGTATGCTAGGGCTACAGTATATGTGTGTGTGAGGGATACAGTGTGTGTGTGTGTGTGTGTTAGGGGTACAGTGTGTGTGTGTATTAGGGGTACATTGTGGGTCTGAAACATTGTCGCTGCACAAATAACATCTTTCTTACTATTTTCTAACAAAGTCCTACGAGTGCCCATTCCTTCCTAACATTTAATCTATATTTAAGTTCCATTTTAGCACCGGGGCATATAAACAACTGGATAGACTTGTGCACATTGTAAACGTTTAGTTCGTCAGAATCCTATTTCCCAAAATTAATTTTTTTTTGTTTGGGATATGTGATGCTCATACATGGGATGGTTTGGTTTGGCTAATATTGTCTATGGAAAAATATTTGGGAAAACATTCAGACATACCAAAAATTGAGAGAAAGTAGGCCAATCTGTGTATCCAATGATACATAGAGTAACTTTGATTTGCTGAGCATGATGAAATATGTAGTCCACGAATATCTGCTTTAGACATCTCCTATTAATCACTGTTAGTAGTCACCAGCTGTTTGCTTAGTCATCCTTATGTGTAGAATGAGTGGCTATGGAAAACAGCCTACGTAGGGAACTCTTGTTCTCAGACGTTTGCAATCTAAAGGGAAATCGTAATTTTCAAGACTATTTTATATTATGTTTATTTATTCCTATTTTTAACTTAGAAGTATTTGTGAACGCAGAAACATGCAAACACACATTCATGTTAATCTTGAACCCGCTAACCTCATTTAAACACAAAAATACATGCACCCAACTCATGTGTACAATTTACATAGACACTCAGCAATTTCAATAACATATCGCCTGCCTAGCTTCTCATATAACACTGGGCCTGCTTTGAAAGGTGCACAGTTTTTTTATGTAACAGTACGTTGTATTAGAAGGCCACTTTGAAACAAGGTATTCCTACATGGTATTAAAATGGCATTCTAAACATCATAAACACCACAGCTCATAGCACTAATTATGGTAGAAAGAGTCTGACAGAGCTAGACGTGGGGCAGCCCAGTGCTCTCAGCTTATCATTGCTGTTGAACTGGCTAGTGGGCAAGTTCAAAGCTGTATTAGTTCTATGGCAAACTGTCGACGCTGGAAGAAACAGTCAAAAATTGTTTGAAATAATAGAAAACACCACCACCAATTTTTTTTTTTTACTGCAACTTCTGTACTGAGCTGTAGGCAGAGGCGGCTCTAGACTTTGCAAGGCCTTAGGCGAAAGACAAACATGAGGCCCCCCACTTACACCGTTAGTGAAAAAAATTGCCGCAGCTCCCTATGCCGCTGCGTTGTGAGCACTTTTACTGTAGATATGGCATAAATTGCTAATCATTTATATATGATTGCTGGGTATGGTTGTATAGCCTGGCAGTCGTGTATACATAGGTGCCAGTGTAAAGGGGTTATTTGAAAAATTAAATTTTTTGGTTTGGCTTTTAAAAAAATCATTTTCTAAATAATAAAGTTACAGATAAGAATACAATGTCATAGACATTTCCCCACATATTCTAAATTCCTTAACATGTATATTATCATATATGTGTTTCCCTATGTATTGTATATGTATGTATGTATGTATGCATATATATGTTGCTTGCAACTTTATCTTTGCATTGCCCATATCATACCACAACCACACTGCAGACACACGCACACATTTAAACACTAATGCACAAATACATATAAACACTGATACATGCACATGCATTTACACACACAAACACACTGATGCACAGAGACACACATATTGACTAATACAGACATACAGTCACAATGTGTTTATCTGGCTGTGTGTATTTCTGAATGTGTCTGGCATTGTCTGTCTGTGTATGTGCCTGAGAGTGCGTCTGACAGTGAGTACCCTTGTGTGTGAATGTATGTTTCTGTGAGCATGTGTATGTTTGTGTCTGGGACCGTATGTATGTGTGGTAGCTGCTTGCAGTGTTTTTTGTATATGGATATGTGGCCTTTGTGCATTTTGTCTTTGGTGAAGCTATGTTTTATAACTTTGTGTATGACGATTGTCTTTAAGGGTGACTGTGACAGGGTGAAAATGGAAAACTGTGGCAAGGTGAGTTTGACAGAATGAGGGGGTGAATGAGATAGGGTTGGGGGTGAGTGTGAAAATGAGGGAGGGCAACTGTGACATGGTTGGAGGAGGGTGTGTTACAGGGTGAGGGGAGGTAAGTGTGACAGGATTAAATTGTTTATGTGACAGGATGAATGTGGCTTGGTTGGGGAGGTGAGTATCACAGGGTTGGGGTGTATATGGCATTATTGGAGTGAGTGTAACAGGGCAAGGGGAGGTGAATGTGACAGGATTAAGGGGGTTAATTCACAGGGTGAGTGGCAGAGTAATGGGGGGTGTGACAGGTGTTTATGCAACAGGGTGAGTGTGGCAGGGTTGGAGGAGGGGGTGTGACAGTGAGAGAAAAGGTGAGTGTAACAGAATTGGGGTGAGTGTGGCAGAGTGAGGGGAGGTGAGTTTGGTTTGAGTGGAGGGGGTGAGTGTGACAGGATCAGGAGGGGTTAAAGTGAGTGTGGCAGGGTTAAAGGGATGATAGTGTGTGTGGGAGTGTGGTGACAGTGTGTGTGTGGGGAATGGTGACAGGGTGTGTGGAGGGAGGTGACAGGGTGTCGAAAGGGGAGACTGTGTGTGTGAGTGGAGGGGATGACAGAGTGTGAAATGACGTGAAAGAGAGTGGAGGGGGCTGACAGAGTGTGGAGAGGTGTGACAGAGTGTGGAAGGGGGTGACAGATTGTGGAAGGGATTAACAGAGTGTGAAAAGGGGTGACAGGTCGCTGAGGGAGGGATGGGGTGACAGAGTTAAGGGGTGGCAGAGTGAAGGGTGGGCAGGTGGCTGAGGGAGGGGTTGACAGGTGGCAGTGTCAGAGAGGGAGAGGGTGACAGGGGTCAGAGTGAGGGTAGGAGGGGGTGACAGGGGGCTTAGCGATGGGGTGACAGAGTGAGGGAAGGTAGGGGTGACAGGGGACAGACTGAGGGAAGGAAGGAATGACAGGGGTCTTATATTGAGGGAAGGAGTGGGTGACAGGGGGCTCAGTGAGATGGTGGCAAGGGACAGAGTGAGGGAAGGAGGGGGTGACAGGTGTCAGAATTAGAGAAAAGGGGGGTGACAGGTGGCAGAGTGAGGGGGTGACAGGTGTCAGTGAGGGAGGGGCTCACAGGGGGCAGAGTGAGGGAGGGAGAGGGTGACAGGGGGCTTAGTGAGAGGATGACAGTGGGCTTAGTGAGGGGTGACAGGGGACTTAATGAGGGGGTGACAGGGGACTTAATGAGAGGGTGCAGGGCACTTAATGAGGGGGTGACAGGGGGCTTAGTTAGGGGGTGACAAGTGTCAATGAGGAAGGGGTAATTAAATACCTTTGCAGGTGTCTCTGGTGGTCCAGTGTCCTTCCTCCCTGGTGGTCCGGTGGGCCTCCTATCCGGTCTGCAGCTCCACAGGGTGTGAGCTGCAAACCACGTGATAGGAGTCTCGAGATCTCCAGAAGTCAGAGTGTTGCCGTGGTAACCCGTGGCAACACTCTGATTGGCTGGGGATCGCGAGACACTTCAGTCTGCAGCTCAAACCCGAAGGAGCTGCAGACTGAAGGCTGGATCTCCGGGCGGACTGAGGGGGCCTTGCACCCGGGGGCATAAAGGGCAAGCCGCTGGGTCCCCCTGATGTCGGGTCCTCGGTCATGGACCGAAGACCCGACATGTATGTCTGCCCTAAGGCGATTTAGGCGACCGCGAGGCCCCAGCCAGCGCAAGGCCTTAGTCGGCCGCCTAAATCGCCTAATTAGAGAGCCGCCTCTGGCTGTAGGGATTATGTGTCTGAGTGCTGCTTTTTGGTATTAATAAGAGGAAGAAATTAGCATTGCTGTAGATTTTTCAATTTAATATATATTTTTTTATATAATTATAATATATGTTTCAAATGTTAATAAACTAATGCAAAAATTACTGTATTACTTGTATATCTCAATTTGGACTTTGAGGGGTCCTTCTTTGGCACAGAAGCTCAGGAAATCATGTTTCTATGACTATCCCAGAGTTCCAAACCTGACATGCAAATAAGCACGGACAAGTTTTATGTTTCAGACTATACAATATATCTGCAGATTCCTTTAGTAATGGGCACTGTTTAAAAGTGTTTTTTTTTTTTTTTTAAATGTTTTAGTACATCTGGCCTTTTGTTCCAGATGTGTTTTGTGACAATTTTTGAATATGTCCCCTCTGGGTTGCCAACTGCTGTTTGTTATACCTGTTTGCTGCTGTGTCTGTATTCGATTCATTTTTACAAAAAGCCTTCCCGATTTAGGATTCTTGCTACCTTGATTCTTGAAACCTTCAAAATTCCAGAGGAAACAGGTAATACTATAATAAACACTTTAACAACCATCTGAGTGTGATCTAATATATATTTGTTTTATTATCGAACCTAATTAGCAAAGTGAGGTGTTATTTAAAAAGAATTTGCACATAATGACAGTCAAACTACAATAAGATTTATTTGACAGAAAATAAGGCAGAGCTATTTAAAGACATTTTTTTATGCTGTAAAAATAATCCAAAAAATAGACCATGTTTAACTTCAAAGCCACTTGTCAGTACGAAGACATAATATATTGTGTAATACATTTAATTGGACATGTTGTATTTAGGTTCATACCTCACACGACTGTTTAAGGCTTTTAGCTAAAGATTCGTTGTCACCTCTAGTATTTACTTCAAATTTTCAGCAATTTCAAATATTATGTAACATTATATAAAGTATATGCAAAAAATAACAAATGAGTATAACAGAACTAAAAACTACGAAACTAATTACCTCTTTTTAGAGCATCACAGTGCAATTGTTTTCAATTTGATGGGGGTACAGAAAATAAAGGGAGAGGGGAGTTCAAATACAACACATCTAGCACAGTACGTCTATTCAACATTGACATATTGCGTTTGGTTGGTACAGTAAATGCAGAATGTACCTCGTATGCAATAAACAATAAACATAACCATTTTAATGTCATATTTCACCATTAGCCAGGTAGTGTAGGGTCTTGCGTTTTTCGTCTGTCTGTACCATTTGCATATATTTCAATGGACTTTCCCATGTGGTTAGGGGGGTACAGAGGGGAAAGGGATGTTATACGAGGGATATCTTACACCATACTACAGGTTGCATCGTAGGCGTTATTTTAAAGCATCACAGTGCAATTTAAAGCCCATGGTAAACACTGGTTATAAAAGTGAAGAAAAAAAACCAATTGGGGTGAATGAACAAATGAGGTGAAACAAACTGCAATTTATGTAACTGTGCAATTTACATAAATGGATAACTGAGCGTTGTGGAAAAAAGAAAACATAAATATCTGCTATTCCATGGTTCGCCATTGACTGGAAATATGTAGACTGCGTTCCAGTCATGCACAGATTGACTTTAGGGTAGCTGAGCATCATGGGATATGTAGTCCACAAATATTTGCTCAAGACATCTCCTATTAATCACTATTAGTAGTCACCAAATTTCATCAGCTGGTTGCTTAGTCATCTGTGGAAAACAGCCTACGGAAGACACTCCTGTTCTCAGGCCTTTGCAAGTATTATGTTAAAGGTGCTGAACTCGGTTCTATAACCAAAACCAAGACTGAAATTGTAGATGTGCGCATGCATGCCGAATTTACATGTTGGATGAATAATCTTGAGGTGTGGCGTATGTGCAAGTCTTATATTGGACGGGAAAATTGAAGCAAATTAATTACTGACTACTCAGTGTCAAAATCCCCATTTTTGGGGATCATGTGCTGACAAATGTTAAGCAGACATAGGCCTTGGGGGGCCATTATAAATCTACATATTATTTAATTTGACCTTCAGTGGGACCCTCTATTTGAACTCTGTATCTTATACGGACGTATAAATCTAAGCAAACAGGTAGCGCAATGGGCAAACACAACTAAAGCAGTATTTTGCCAATGATAAGGTAAAGTAGTGCTATCATGAGAGATTGTTAATACAATTAATTATTATACTTTGCTTCAGGGCCGGTGCAAAGAATTTTGGGTACATAGGCGAAGATGCATTTTTCCGCCCCCCCAAAAACATCTTCACCCATGTGCCTCTTAACCTCCCTTTTGTGTTTCTTATCCCGTCTTTTAAATATCTGACTCCCTTTGCCTTTGTGTGTCTCCTATCTCTCCTCTTTGTATGACTCTTACATCCTCCCATATTTTGTGTCTTACTCCTCCCAGCCCCTTTGTGTGACTCCTTTTCTCCCAGCCCCTTTGTGTCTTTTATTCTTCCCAGCTCCTTTGTGTCTCTTTCCTTCTCAAGCCCCGGTGTGTGTTTCTTTCACATCCAGCCCCTCTCCCTGTCCCTTAATGGTCCCCTCCCTTCTCTGACCCTTACTGTACCTCTCCCCTCTCTCCTCCTTTTCCTGTTCCTCAGTGTTCCTTTCCCTTCCCCCCTCCTTTCCCTGTCCCTTAGTGTTCCTCTCCCCTACCCCCTCTGTTCCCTGTCGCTTAGTGTTCCTCTCCCCCTCCCTCCTTTTCCTGTACCTTAGGGTATCTCTCCTTAGGGTATCTCTCACAGACACTGTCCCTTGGTGTGCCACCCACCCCCATAGTGGTCCCCTCCCCTTCCTGGTGTGCCTCCTACCTTTCTTGTAGCGTGGCTGAGCGGAGCGAAGTTCCTGTACCACGGTACACTCCGCTTGGCCACGCTACAGTCAGGGGTGTATAAACACTGACAGTCACACACACTCAATGACAAACACACAGACATCTCTGACAGCCAGACTCACTTATCTGACACACTCATTCATTGACAGACACTCACACGCACACTGACAGACACACGTACACTGACAGACTCATTGAAAAACACACAAAGACACACGTACTCACATGCACACACGCACATACTGACAGACACACTCACTCACACACACTGACAGACACACTGACAGAACCACACACACACAAAAACTCACACACACACTGACAGACACATACTCACATGCACACACACACTGACAGACACACATACTCACACACTGACAGACACATACTCACATGCACACACACACAAGCTCACACACACTGACAGAACCACACACACACAAAAACTCACAGACACACATTCTCACACACACACTGACAGACACACATACTCACATACACACACTGACAGACACGCATTCTCACACACACACTGACAGACACACATACTCACATACACACACACACACACACACACTGACAGACACACTCACTCACACACTGACAGACACACATACTCACATACACACTGACAGACACACTCACTCACACACTGACAGACACATACTCACATACACACACAGTAATTAATAATCTAAATTAAATTAACATTTCCCACCCAGCCTCCCTACCTGGAGAGCTGGCGTGGGTCTCTCATTGGTGGTCCAGTGGGGCTGCTGGGAGGCGTGCGGCTGAATTGGATGCCGAGGTGGCGAGGGAGCTCTGATCTCTCTGATCTGCTCCCTCGCAGGCTGCTTACTGCTGCCGCGGGAGCGGGGATATGACGTCATCAGTAAACAGCCTGCGAGGGAGCACATCAGAGAGATCAGAGCTCCCTCGGCATCCAATTCATCCGCACGCCGCGCCGGGGATCCAGGAGGTGACCTGGCAGGAGGGAGCACTTCCCTCCTGCCGGTCACTGGAATTTTGCGCCCCCAGAGCCAGTGCGCCCTAAGGCGGCCGCCTGTGCCGCCTTATGGACGCGCCGGCCCTGCTTTGCTTTAAAGGTTCCTTCTATCTACAGTCTATGATACTTACACATGACAAAACAGTAAGACTAACATGAGCCATTCTAAGTGCACATTACACTGTTGCTATGTCTCTTCCAACTGTAAACAGAGGCGAGACACAGCATTTGTTTCTGTTGTCACGTAGAACACAATAAACCCAGAAACAGTGAATTCCTCTCTGTCAACAGTTATTGATGTTGAGGTGTCAATGAAAGGAGCAACAAAAAATGTTGCAAAACAATTCATATGTTGAAAATTTAGTTGAAAACAAAATCCCCCTTCCCTACAAATACTAAATATAACATTATTAAAGAGTTACTCCAACCAGAGTAGACTGTTTTTCCAGCACCGATGCCAAGTTTTCCCAGAAGGAGAGGGCTGTCAGCATGCTGGGCTGAAGGGAGAACATGATCGTCAGGGGGAGTGCTGCCATTGGCTGTCTGTCCTCACCAATGACAGATGACAACTATGCACAGAATTAACATTAACAATAGTTCCAGTCTGACTAATGATGCCAAAACTAGGTTAATTTCTGTATGTGTAGTGTTTCAAACTGAACTAGTGCACATAATGGCTGCAAGCCACATGTCCACTTTAAATCAGTGAAGTAGTCATGGTGATTGGAGTAACCCTTTAAGAGCCAAATAGTCTAAAAAACAGCACAATTAAGGCAAACAAAATACAGTGAAATATTAAAAACGGCAACGTATAACTTTTATTATCAAGAGTATTTTTAATAACAAGTTATAAATAAACACCTCTAGTAATTGTAACACTACCTCTGGCTATAAGCAGTGTGTCACCATGCCGTGTCCGGTGGAAAGTGTGAAATCTCAGCGACTTTATGGGGCATTCATATATGCATACATTCTGTGTAAGCAGGAATGATGCAAATTGTATTCTATTAACCCTTCAGATAGTTAGGTCTTTGCCTTATTGTGTTCCATGTTGTGTTTATTATAGAGTATTTGACCCAGCTTTCCCTTCTTTCATTTGTTCTCTGGCACCCTTGACCTGTTGTTAAGTCTGGCCATTCTGAGCGCAAGTCATACATGTCTTGATCTGGTAGGATAGTATTTTGATTCATTCTCTGTGTGTTGGTTCACTACAAGTCCTTGACAAAAACATAGTAATCTCCACTGCTTTTTGCTAAAATTTATTCTTAAAAGAAAACCCTTTTTTTCCAACGTATGATTTGGATATTTTAGAGGCCTAAAATAATGATGTGAAGTAGAAGAACAATATCAAACACAGAATGTCTGTCTATCTTTCTTTTCTGTCTTTTTGACTGTTTGTCTGTCTGCTTGAAAATATGTTTATCTGTATGCCTGCCTTCCCACCATCCAGTTTGTCTGTATATCCTGTCCATTTGTCCATCCATTTGTCTGTCTCATAAACAAGCTAATCCCTACATCTGTGCACTCAAAACTTGTCATTGAAGCCCACTTGCAGGTGTCTACATGCGCAAACTTCAAGGGAGAGGATCTCCTTTTAGGAATATTGACCATGCTGGAGGAAGTCATCTATGAAAAAAAGGGAAAAAGATGAAAATAGGAGGGAAAAGTCATAGGGGCAAGAAAGGGCAAAAAAGGCAGGGGAAATCTCAAAACAACTGCTGGAGATATCCGAATCTAAATTAAGAATAAAGATTCTAAACTCCGCCTGATCTTTGTGAAAATCGACCCTGATCTCCAGAAGAGAAACTCCAACAATGAATCAGTACAGTATATACTCGAGTATAAGTCTACTTTTTCAGCACATTTTTTGTGCTTAAAAACACCCACTCGACTTATACTCGAGTCACTGTCTGTATTATGGCAACTTAGAGAGCCGCGGCCGTCAGAGCCGTGGCAACGATCCGCGCGGCAACCAGACCGCGAGACTTACAGTGGAGCTGACCGGGACGGAGGAGAAGGGAGCTGCAGGAAAGGTAAGTAAATGCTTCCTGCCGGCCCCCCCACTTCACAGCCCATGCCACTGGACCACCAGGGATTAAGATAGCCCCCCTCCCTGACCGGTTAACAAGCAGGGAGGGGCGGCAAAAAAAAATTAAAATAATTAAAAAATAATATTAAAATAAATTTTTTTTTAAATAATAAAAATGCCCTCCCCCCACACCAAGTTCACACACACTACACCAACACACACTCTTCATTATATACACACTCTGCATTATATACACAGAGTCTGTGTATATAATGCAGAGTGTGTGTTTGTATGAGTGTGTGTGTATATAATGCAGAATGTGTGTTTGTATGAGTGTGTGTGTATATATAATGCAGAGTGTGTGTTTGTATGAGTGTGTGTATATATAATGCAGAGTGTGTGTTTGTATGAGTGTGTGTGTATATAATTATAAAAATCACAGAATTTTATAGCCCCAAGTTTTACCCTCGACTTATCCACGAGGCATAGCATATTTCACAATTGTTGGTCACAAAACTGCACTCGACTTATACATGAGATCGACTTATACACGAGTATATACGGTATTTAAGGTTTATTTGAAATGTAATTCTTTTGCCATGTATCCCTTTCCTTAGGTTAAGAAGTGGATAATTTCTAGGGTTCTTTTAATGCACAGTATTCTTGATTTATTAACACTGGTATAAAATTGTGACATTTTCTTTTTAGTTTATTTAGTTTTGTAGACACAAGACCTCACTGCGAAATACAACCAGAATAAAATAATTTTCTTTATAATGGCAGTGTGAACTGATTAGTGAAAACATTTAATGGCAGGAAATATTTTTTTAAAAAACTAAATGGCCTCAATAAGCCATAAACATTTGATACTCTTTATGAGGTAGGAGACCCAATCGGAAATCTCATAAAATGAGCTAGGAACTTCAGCCACTCTGATACACCCTTAGGACACCTTAAGGGGAACTTATAAGACACATGATATACCTTTGTGTAATGTTTTTAAGTGTCAGATTTATTCTTAAGAAAATACGTAAAACCTTGTTGGTGTTTTAACTCAGGGAAAAAAGAAAGAACAAAATGAAAATGGAAGCTTAATTTTAACTCTGGCAATCTAACTGTCCAATTAAATCCTGAAAATGGGACTTTCTCTAATGCAAATATATTAGCCAGGAACTCTATTTATTTTAAGGACAGATGTTTTTACATTAAAGGGGAATTCACATTAATTTGTAGCTTTTATTATGTTAATAATATGTTTATTCATTCTCTATATTTAACAATTATTTGCTTGTGAGGCCTGACAAATAAAATGTATCATTTGACGCCGCTGTATTTAACTCTCTCCAGAAACTGGTTGCCTCCATCTTAGCTCCCTGTCAATCATTACTCTGTGGGCTGCACTTTTCTGTCATTAAACGTAATAAATGCAAGAGAAACAGAAAAACTGTCCCCGCGTGGTCTGAGCTATCATTGCTACATCTTTGAAAGGGAACTGTCAATTTCCAGAATTTTTAATATGATGTTTACTTATTCCTGCATTTAAAAAAAATCAGTATATGTGAGGTGCAGAAAATAATGTAAAGTGTAACAATCCACACCTCTTTATCCTGCGTCTGGTTGCCGCCATCTTGGCTCCGTGTTAATCATTATTATAAACTTTGTAATTTGCACCGGACAAATTCCTCCTTTTCATTATATTGTTTGCCCTGGTTCTGCCTTGTCTGAACTGGATTATGATGTCATTTTCTAATCTTTATTATACATTACATAGAAAAAAAAAGAAAAACAAAGACTCACATGAAGAAAAGGTAAACAAGATGTCGGTGATTTTCAGTGTTTCATTTATGGTCTATTGAAGTGACAGTTCACCTTTATTCTGAAATTACTGTACAAAATACATGTGACAGACAGCACAAAAACTAAATTGGCCTTCCAATGATTGGTGACATCTGTAGTTGATGGTCTCTAGACCAAAGAAGGTTGCATCTTGAGTTTTTATTTTTTTTATTTATCTGCACATCTTTGGGGAGAACTTGGGACAGATGTTTTACATTTTGAATTAACTACCTTGTCCTTTCTTAAGATTGTGACCCGAAAATGATACCAGACTCTTAAATTTTGTACTGTCAGCAACTATAATTCCCTTCCCCCCCCCAAAAAAATAATAAAGAAATAATGGGTTGCCAGGACCTCCATATAACCACGAAAGAACTATAAATAGCCCCATGGGCTTCTGCCATGTTCACTGGATGTGTGAGGGGAGCATTGTTGCTTACCCCAAAACAGTGCGGAACTAAGGATAGGTGACGTCTGGGTGCAGGATTTTTTTTGACACCAGGAAACATATAAGTCTCAGGATTTTGGACTTCCATCTCTTTGTACAGGTCAGGAGGAGAGATGTGACAAGGTGTCTAAGTGACTGGGAAGGTGTAAGTGAATGGGTGAGATTAGATGTCTTGGTGTGTGTGACAGGGTGGGTGTGGGTGATTTTGTGAGTGGCTGGGTGTAAGTGACTGGGCAGGCAGGTGGACGTGGGTAACTGAGCGTAAAGGATTGGGTAAGCCGGGTAATTTGGGTACTGAGTGGGTGGCTGGATGTATGTAACTGGGTGAGCAGGTGGCTGTGTGTGGTTAGTTACAAGTGACTGGTTAGTATCAGCGTCTGAGAACTTGACCAGGCTCCCAGCAGAGAGCAGTCGCAAAGCAACAGTTACAGCATCTATGCTAGGTTCTACCTCTGCAAGATGGCTGCTTTGTGAGCTAAGCTGATGGTTGAATAGCACCCTGTTAACCTGCCTTATTTCGCTTCTGCCCTAAACACTGTTTTCACGAGGAAGTATTTATATTATTCATATAATGATATATACACATACATATAACCTGAATGGAGACTAGGCTTTGGTTCCTGTGTCCTTTCCTGTATATTTTGTAATAGTGATTCAATGCATCCAAACCATTTACACATCAAAATAATTTTAGAAGGATTTCTAATTGCTCATGAAGATTGCTTAATGCAATGTAGAAGCACTTTCAGTGTCACAGGTGACAAGAGGACATTGCAAAACAATGCATTGCTCTCCTCACTTGCACACTATCACAATTTTCTGAAAGTGTTTGGTTTGCTTATTGTACAATGTCTCAAAAAATGCTTACTTGTAAATATGGGTTATATTTAATAAAGAAATCAATAGAAAAATCCCTTGAGTATTGTGTGCATATATACCGTATATACTCGAGTATAAGCCGACCCGAATATAAGCCGAGGCCCCTAATTTTACCCCAAAAAACTGGGAAAACGTATTGACTCGAGTATAAGACTAGGGTGGGAAATGCAGCAGCTACTGGTAAATTTCTAAATAAAATTAGATCCTAAAAAATTATATTAATTGAATATTTATTTACAGTGTGTGTATATGATGAATGCAGTGTGTGTGTATGAATGCAGTGTGTGTGTATGAATGCAGTGTGTGTATGAATGCAGAGTGTGTGTATGAATGCAGTGTGTGTATGAGTGCAGTGTTTGTGTATGAGTGTGCAGTGTGTGTGTATGAATGCAGTGTGTGTATGAATGCAGTGTGTGTATGAGTGCAGTGTGTGTGCATAAATGCAGTGTGTGTATATGAGTGCAGTGTGTGTGTATGAGTGCAGTGTGTGTGTGTGATGCAGTGTGTGTGCATAAATGCAGTGTGTGTATGAGTGCAGTGTGTGTGTATGAGTGCAGTGTGTGTGTATGAATGCAGGGTGTGTGTATGAATGCAGTGTGTGTGTATGAGTGCAGTGTGTGTGTATGAGTGCAGTGTGTGTGTGTGTGTGTGATGCAGTGTGTGCTTGTGTGGCAGAGCCTTGGTGGGGGGGTGGGCATTTTTATAAAAATAAAAAAAAATATATTATTTTAATTTTTTTTGTTATATTATTTTTTTTAATTATTCTTATTATTTATATATTATTATTTAAATTTTTTGTTATATTATTTTTTTATTATTATTATTATTATTTATATATTTTTAATTTATTTATTTTTCGTCCCCCCTCCCTGCTTGATACATGGCAGGGAGGGGGGCTCTCCTTCCCTGGTGGTCCAATGGCATTGGCAGTTCAGT
>OW240912.1:394758390-394781427 GCA_933207985.1 Pelobates cultripes | reverse complement strand
CCCGCTCTGCCTCCTTGGATGACACCAGAATTTATGATCTCCTCCAATAACAATGCTTTCCCATAGGAAAGCATTAGATTGGCTAAGATTGTCGGTTCTGATTATCTCAGCCAAAGAGGCGGCTGGGGGTGAAGCCAAACGGTGCCTTAGCCAATAAGCATCTACTTATAGAGATGCATTGAATCAATACACCTCTGTGGGAAAAGTTCAATGTAACAGATTCTCTATACTCTGAGTATTTCCGTTCAGAGGTTCTCCCTCTACCTGCAGAGTGAAAGTGTATATAGCTCCCACCCAAACATCAGCCTAGACTTGATGAAGATTGAAAAGTATTGTCTTAATTGAGAAAAGTACTTAAAAGTACAGTAACCCTGCTCAGAGGCCTCTGTATCTGGAAGAGAATTGTGACCTACATTGCTTAATTTAGTTAACTCCCAGCACACAACCCCAAAATACAGTGTAAAAACATTAAGAACCCCCAGACATATGATATCCCCAGTAAGCTGGTCTTCCAATCTTGGAGAATGCCTGCTAAGTGCAACGCGTGTAGACGCTGAACGGCATGAATCACCTCTAAACTGTCTACAGCAAAAAGCCTGCATGAACGGAACAAATACAATAAGCTATAGTTGTTCTGTCCCTTTAACACCTATTCCAAGGAAACTAAACTGCAATTACAAAAAGGTGATTTGCTGATCCTTAGTGTCTTTAGTTTCACAGACCGAAGGTTTAGGAGAGATTGCCCAGATGACTAGGTTCTCCTGCACATTCATTCTGCTCTAAAGCATGTGATATATATGTATGTATGTGTATATGTATATACTTGAGTTTTTCGGCACATTTTTTGCCTTATACTCGAATCAATGTCTTTATTATGGCAACTTACATTGCCATAATACAGACCAGTCCTGTTGGGGGCTGGCAGCGAGCTGTAACTTACCTTTCTTGTCAGCTCCCTTCTCTCTCCTCCGGTCCGGTCAGCTCCATTGCAAGTCTTGTGAGAGCCGCGGGGTCAGAGTGTTGCCACGGGTTACCGCGAGGCTGACAGGGGAGCTGACCGGACCAGAGGAGAGAGAAGGGAGCTGACAGGAGCTGCAGGAAAGGTAAGTAACAGCTCTCTGCCAGCCCCCCTCCTACACAGCCCATGCCACTGGACCACCAGGGAATGAGAGCCCCCCTCCCTGGCCAGCTAACAAGCAGGGAGGGGGGATGAAAAAAATATAAATAAAAATTTAAATAATAATAAAATAATATTAAAAAATTTTTTTTTATATTAAAATAATTATTAAAAAAAAATTATAAGCCGAGGGGGAGAACATCGCAGCAACCGCGGAAACCCCTTTAACCATGAAACGCCGCACGCAGAAAGGCCAGCAAAACTCACCGGCGGAGCAGCGCGATGTCGGGGAGATGCTGCGACGCCAGACACAACCCAAGATGGCCACTGAAGAGGCCCCCTTCGCGCCCATGCGGCCTACACAGCTGGCCCAAACTCCAGCAACACAAACAGAGGGGCCACTAAGTAATACACTCCCAGCCCTCACAGAAATAGTGGAACACAACTTAGCCACCAAACAAGACCTCCAACGTTGGATGCACGAGCTCCAAGACCTAATAGCCAAAGACATAGGCACTATAAAAGCGGAGGTGCGCCAAATTACAGGCAGAGTACACGCAGTAGAGGAGAGTGTAGTGACAATAGGCAACGAGATGACTCACCTTAAAGAAACGCTGTACACAATGCAAACAGCTCATCAGGCGCTAGAGGTGCAGGTCTCCACCCAAGGGGACCGCCTGCGTCGTAACCACATCAAGCTCCGAGGGGTGCCCGCGGCGATCACACAGGCTGAACAGCCTCATTTCCTAAGGAGGCTCCTAGCCACAATCCTGCCACCAGCAGCTGCCCGGAAAATCACACTGGAGTGCTCATACCGACTGCCAGCAGGACCCAACTCACCACCCACAGAAGCACGAGACATCATCCTATGCTGTGCCACGACACAGGATAGAATCACTATAATGAATGCGGTGAAAGGCAAGACACCCCTGGCATTCGAGAATGCCCAACTGCTCTTCTTCCAAGACCTGACAAGAGCAACACTGCAATGGCGAAAAACGATGTACAACCTCACCAGCAGCCTGAGACAAGCGGGAATACAATACCGCTGGGGGGCACCCAGGATCATAAAGTTCACCCACAAAGGCAACACATATAGAGCCACGTCGGAGACTGAAATCCCTGCAATTCTAACCTCACTGGGACTCATGGACTTACACAAGAATGGAGCCACGGGTGCCTCGTCCCAAGTGGGAGATCCTGCCACGGCGAACTCATTCACACCTCGATCCCAGGGAGGCACGGATACAGCTTCTTGACAGGAACTGTACTACTCTGCCGGCCACAGCGGACACAGCTCCATTCGAGTTGGAAATGGAAGGAAGACGCCGATATGTTCATTATGTTAGAAGATACATCTGTTTCTTTATTGTGTTTTTTTTTATTTTTTTTTTACATGCCTTTATGTGTTTCTGTTGATGCATGCTCTCATACTCTGAGGCTCTGTCGGGTTCACCAGCCAACACATGGCCCACTCCACGACAATCCCCCCCCCCGCTGCCCCCTGGGTTAGGGGCACTCACCATCACGCAACAGAACCCCAGCATACCGCGAAAATTATTATTTTCTTTTTTTTTTAATACAGCGCAGCGACCCTTAGACGTCTAAAGGCACATACAGGTAAAAGCCTCGTAACACGCACCACAACAGCCAAGCGTAACAGCGCAACACACCAGGAGGCACAAAACAGCCCAGGGATGACATAACAGCGCAGGTAACAACTCGGTATATCAGAAAGGTAGCGCACGCTGACAGCCGCACCAAAACTGTAACGCAACCTGTTTAAAAAATTACAAAAAAAAAATGTTTGCAAACCAAGTGACAAGTCAAATAACCATACTTTTATACTGTATACTATTCCTCACTTCTGTCATTGTCATTGCAATGTTGACACACATCTTTAAAATAAAGATTTAAAAAAAAAAAAAAAAAATAAAAATGCCTACCCCCCACCAAGGCTCTGCATCACATACACACACACACTGCATTCATGCATACACACTGTAAATATTCAATTAATATAATTTTTTGGGGATCTAATTTTATTTAGAAATTTACCAGTAGCTGCTGCATTTCCCACCCTAGGTTTATACTTAAGTCAATAATTTTTTCGGGGTAAAATTAGGGGTCTCGACTTATTCGGGTCGACTTATACTCGAGTATATACTGTGTGTGTGTGTGTGTGTATATGTATGTGTGTGTATATATATATATATATATATATATATATATATATATATATATATATATATATATATATATATATATATATATATATATATATATAATATGTCAGGCACTCTATCTTTGAAAATTTGTTGAGATGAACCTCGGTGCTGCATAGCATGGATAAATACGAGATGTTGAAAAGAGCACTCCAGAGGATTTGTTTAGACCTCTTGGGTCGAAACGTTGATCATTTTGAATCACATATAAAGCTTATTAAACAAATCCTCTGGAGTGCTCTTTTCAACATCGTGTGTGTGTGTGTGTGTGTGTGTATATATATATATATATTTGTCTCTATCTCTGTCTCTGTCTTT
This sequence comes from Pelobates cultripes, assembly GCA_933207985.1. Classification (NCBI taxonomy): domain Eukaryota; kingdom Metazoa; phylum Chordata; class Amphibia; order Anura; family Pelobatidae; genus Pelobates; species Pelobates cultripes. The sequence goes on along the minus strand of OW240912.1, from coordinate 394,777,767 downwards.
TTTTTGTCTGATATGTGGTTGCTGTGACCACATGCTGGTTTTATCAGGACATTTTCCATACATGATCTTCAGGGCTACATTACACTCACAACTGCTCCCTGTGCTCCAATTAAAGCCCTGAAGTTTGCATTTTCTTTTAATAAAACTTCCTGATAAAATCTGCTATGTGGCCACTCTAGTATCTAGACTATTTATTTATAAAAAATTTTTTTATTTTTTTTGCATTGCATTGCATTCAGAGTTTTCCTTGTGTATATAATTAATAAACAAAGTATAATATAAAATATTAGATTTAGAAAAGAATGAGAACTCCTGAGAATGGACAAAAGCTTAGGGAAACTCAGTAGCTTGCCCTTCGGTAAATCCACGCTCAGGTCTCAAAATAGTTTTTGCTCACTTGTGCCATTACGGAGAGAACATATCTGAAGCATATCAGGCTGGTCCCCCCAGTACGAGCAGTTCAGAACCGAAATGCCAGCAAGTTCCCTCTGCACAAGAGATAAAGATACTATAAATATATAATTTTTATTTTTTTATTTTTTTTAAACATTATTAATTTTGTACAAGTAAATGGTAGTTTGCCCCCTGCTAACTCTCTGAATAATGTACATTTGTTGTAATCTCTTAGCAGGTGTTCCTTTTTTTTTTTTCCTATTAGAAAATATAGAAATCTTTTGCATTTTTATTTTATTTTTTTAATATCAAGTACGATCGAGAACTTGGAGAAATTGTCCTTGCAGTCATGTTTCACGTTAATGTGAAGGATTCTGCCAGTTCTGGATTTTAAATCTCTCAACTCAATTTAAAAACTGCTCTGTTGATATGTGCTGTTGAACTGAAGCCAAACAGCAACCTTAATCAAACTGCATAATTAACATCTTCCTCGGTCACTCGTCAGAAGCTGCCGAACCTTGAGAATTCTGTTTGCAATACTTTTATTCCCTTTTAAAGGGACACTGTTCTAAAAGGTTATGTGAAGGTCGAAAATCTTAAATTCTTAAAGTACGAAAGCATTATTATAAATCCGTTTTAATCAACAGCCAGCTCTCCAACTATTATAGATCTACACCTACCATGGTCCCAAAGCAGCCAGTCTGGGTATACTCATACTCCCCTAAAGCCATGCATTTACTCATTACACCCATTATCTGGAGTGGAGAAAGGTGGAATGCAACATACCAGAAAAAAAACCCTGAATTTAGACATTGAGTGCATCATTTAAAGCAACACTCTAAGGTTAAACATTAATATTTATTTAGTGTGTTTTGCTATGCATTTTTTAGTTTCTTGGGAACACCTTTGTATAAAAAGGGAAAAAAAGAGCACGAGAAAGAGAGGCTGATTTTCTTTTCTCTCTAGTAAACCAGTGCATGGGTGGACTCTGTTGGCCAACGATTCCTCCTCCGGTGCTCATACATAAGTGTTGGGGACCTATGGTGCATGTGTGGCAATCCCTGTGCTATGTCAATCAGATGCTTCATCGTGATGGCTGCATCATGTGATGCGTGAGCATGCCAAATGTGAAGACCTTCAAAAACTGAAGGAATCGGTGAAGAAGCCCCTCTAGTGATCTTCTTAATGCCAGCCGCTAGAGTTTAGGAAAAATGCACCAAAACCACTACACTAAGATGACGTTTTAGAGCTTATATGCTTAAATATTTTAATTTTTTTTGGCAGACTGCAAGCTGTACTTCATGGTTATACTGTTCAGCAACCAAACTAAATGTAGATTTCTGTTGAAAACATATTTTGTAATGTGTGTAAACATTTGATGTATTTATTGAGGTGAAATGTTTAATAGGTTGGGTATCATAGAATGTGATTTGCATGTTTCTTCATTTCATTCATAAGTAGACAAGTGTAATTCGTTTTGGTCCGAATGTGAATTTGGACGAATTTCGGGCAATTCAGACATTTGGGTACTTCCGAATGTCCGACTAGGTGAATTGCCGAATGGTCGAAGTCCCAAAATTGCCTAAGAACTAATATACTTACCCAGTGGAAGAATGAAGAATGTTACACTGTATACAATTTTAAATAAAAAGTATACAAACATAGCCAGGATTCAGCTGTAAGCATTTGCAACACTTACAACAATCAAGTAACATACATTCATATAAAATGTAAGTTACTTATCCAGTCAATGTAATTACAGGAATGAATAAGTAGATAGCTCCCTAATTCCCACGGTATTAGGCAGGGCCAGATTAAGAACCCAGTGGGCCTGGTGCTGACAATTATGACAGGCCTAATTACAGAATCATATCAACCAAAAACAGTAAAACACTCCCAAGAGTCATGTATCTGATGGAGATGGTGCGGGAGAGAAAGAAAACAGCAGCTATAAGAAAACACATACCCTAGGCTAATCTCTCTAATTTATGTTTTATTCTTTCAAGTAAATCCATAACCCCTAACAGCAGTGTCCAGTCAAGCAGGAAGTCAATGGGCGGGGTAAAAGGGTGTGCCACTGACACAAATCACGTAACCTGCCAAAAGGGGCAAACATGCCAAAAAAGAGGATATGTCTGCTCAAAGAATTAGAAGGCCAGCCTGGTATGAATGCATGTCAGGCTGCCTGCCAATCATGCAGCTGGCCAACTAAGCGCATACTATGCAGACAGCACCCTGAGCTTGGCATAAATGCATCTAATGATGCGCTCACTCAGCGCTTTCTAAGGACTGTCCCCTAGCACTTGCTGGTCCACTTGTCTCCTTACCTTCTTACTAGCAGGCAGAAGCTCCTGGTATATAGTCTGGGACAGAGAAAAGCTGTATGTAGTGAGTGTAGAAGAAAGGGAACATGCCACAGTGTTAGAGAGACCAAAGTCAGCATTACCTTAAAGGATCACTATAGGGTCAGGAACACAAACATGAATTCATGACCCTATAGTATTAACACCACCATCTAGCCCCCCTGGGTCCCTCATGCCTCCATAAATATAGCAAAATCTTACTGCATTCAAGCCTGAAGCTGTAACTCTGCATGCTGTTAGACTCAGAAAAACAAGCAGTCTGTTGACATTATTAGAAGTGGTGGCCTAATCCAATCACAGTGCTTCCCCATAGGCTTGGCTGAGACTGACAAAGAGGCAGATCAGGGGCAGAGCCAGCATGATTCAAACACAGCCGTGGCCAATCAGCATCTCCTCATAGAGATGAATTGAATCAGTGAATCTCTATGAGGAAAGTTCAGTATCTGCATGCAGAGGGAGGAGACACTGAATGTTTGGATGCATTTTAGGCAGCCATGACCCAGGAAGGATCTCTAACAGCCATCTGTGGCCAGTGGCCAGTGAAATTATCACTAGGCTGTAATGTAAAGACTGTATTTTCTCTGAAAAGACAGTGTTTACAGCGAAAAGCCTGACAGTAATGATTCTACTCACCAGAACAAATTTAATAAGCTGTAGTTGTTCTGGTGACTCTAGTATCCCTTTAACTATATTCATTGTCAGCCAGTCCACACAAGTTTTGTTCCCTTACATCCCTCTTAAGTTTCCATTCTTAAGTAAGAGTATGTGAAAAGTAGTTAGGGTTGCCACCTTTCTTGGAAAAACATACCAGCCTTACTAATTTGCATAATTAAATATGTATGGATGACATCGCATGAGTGACATAAGAGAAAATGCTCTAAAATCACCAAAAAACTACTTAGTTTGATTCTGCTGTATAGATGGATTCCTCCCAGTGCCCCCATGTGTCGATTACTCCAGGTCTCAGTGTTCCTATGTATCAGTGTCTCAGTGCCCCATGACTCCCAGTGTCCCCTAGTGTCGTGTCCCCAGGTCTCCCAGTGATCCTATGTATCACAGTGTCTCAATGCCCCATGTCTCCCTGTGTACCCATGTATCCCAGGGCCCCCATGTCACTAGGAAGACGGGAAGACCTGGGGACACGGGGAGACCCAGGGACACGGAGACACCAGTGACATTGGGAGACTAGGGGACTCTGGCTTCGACGCATGGGGACACTGGGAAAATAGGGGACACTTGAAGACATGGGGACACAGATACCATGGACACAGACACTAGAGACACTTACTCAGGGACATGGGGACATTGAGACATGGGGACAAGGAGACACCAGGGCCTCAGACACTAGGGACACAAGCTTGGAGACATGGGGACATTGAGACACGTGAGGCACTGGGAGACATGGAGGCACTGGGAGACATGGGGACGGTGAGACACTGGCAGACTGGAGGCACTGGGAGACTAGGGGGCACTGAGACACCAGGGACACTGGCTGGGAGACATGGGGACACTGTGTCCCCATGTGTCTGTGTCATAATGTCTCCCAGTGTCCCTTAGTGTCTCAGTGTATGTCTCCTTGCAGCCTTTCCCCATCCCTTACTTCCCTGAGCTGTAGGCTGTCTCTGCAGGGTGGGAGTTGCTGTCTGGACTCTCTGTAGCTGCATCCCTGCAGATCAGTGAGTATAGATAGGCAGGGAGGGATATGCTGGAACTTCCTATCCCTGCCTGTCTCCACACACAGTAACCCCTACTGGCCAGTGCTGGTATTGCAGAGTAATCTCTTGTTTATACTGAGAAAAATACCAGCATTTGTATTGCCAGTATCACTGTAATATTGGCCAGGCAGCCTCAAATACTGGCTGTGCCAATAAAATAAAAGCCAGGTGGAATCCCTAAGAGTAGTGTCTGAGAAAAAAAAAATGTAAAAAAACCACTACAGAGTGCTGTAGTTATTATGATGCTAGGAGTGCCATGACAACGTCCCAGGGTAAGTAGTCAGACTGTTTAAGGTTTCACAATTTACCTGGGTTCTGCTGGGTCTAGTCTCCTCCTCTAGGAGATCAGGACGCTCTCTGTTCTGAAGGAAGCACACCTGATGCTCTAAGTCCGTTAGCTGGCCCTGCACTACTGGCAGCTGTGATTAGTATGCAGCACATCGCAGGTAAGTTGTCAAACCATTTGCAATGTTTAGATTGCATACATAGGAAGAGCGCCAGGTAATTTCTATCACCACACCCATTACAGCGTAATGTAGTTATGGTGTTTGTAGTGTTCCTTTATAATTATAAAGCTCTGTAGAAAATTTGATATATTATTGTAATAATAATGGATGCTGAAACTTTGCTTCTAAAGCAGTCTGTGGAAATAAGATGCATTGTTCTTGTTATAAGTTATATTTTATTTGATTGAATGATTAAAAAGTCTAAATATAATATATATATATATATATATATATATATATATATATATATATATATATATATATATATATATATATATATATATATATATATATATTTTTTTTTTACTTTAAAAAAATAAATAAAATTTTAGTACTGCCCCCACTCACACCTCTAACGTGACAGTGTCCCTCTTTGTCAATTTGAAATGTTTGGCGGTGTTCTGATATATTTCCTATAACAGTGATGACCAATTTTGACACTCCTTATGTCTGTGAATTGCATTTCCCATAATGCGTAGCCAGTATTCAGGCTAGATGGTAACCTGGTAAGACCTGGAGTGCCATGATTCTCCAAATTACAAAAATCAGAGTACATTTCTTTACATGTTAATGCCACTGCCACATTGATTAAACCTTGAGGCTCTGGTATCCTGAGAGAAGGTTAGCAGTTACTGTGCTAAGACTTTTTGGCTTTAACACCTTCAGCAACTTGGGATGGGGGGTGGGAGGGAGAGAGGCACTGCAGGGTCCTGCAGTGACAGGAAAACAAATGTTTTCCTGGCATTGAAGAGTCCCTTTAACCCTGCAATGCAAAACATAGCATTTTCTCTAAAACTATGTTTTACATTGCAGTGCTGCTTGCCTCTAGTGGCTGTCTAGTAGACAGCCACTAGAGGCGCTTCCTGCAGTTTCACAAAGTTTGACACCATGAAACAAGACTCTGTCTTCACGCTTTGCATGAGAACATCTAGCGCCAATCAAATCCCATAGGAAAGCATTTAATCAAATCGCTGTGCATGCGCACTAGGTTCATAACATTGGCTGCGGGGGCTGAGGGACATTATAGCGTTGGGAATACATTTTTGTATTCATAACACTAAAAAAAGTGTTTCTGTTATCTATTTTGGTCACTGCTTCCTAAGGTTTTTTAATGAGCTAAAATGTGTGATGTTTCTTGTCTGAATTCTACTTAACTACACCCTTGGGTATATTATTGGAATGAAAATAATGAGCCTGGGGCCTGTGTTTGTTTTAAACCTTTAAAAAAAAATAAAAAAAATTAATATTTTTTTTTTTTTTTTTCATGAGCTGGTCATATTATTCCAATTCTAAGACAATAATAAAGTGCCATTAATTTCACCCATATAGATGATATGGCTTTTGAAAAAATTTTAAGCCGCATATCGCTGCACCGGCATCAAATTAGAGATTTCTACAGATCTAAATAATTGCAGCTGTTTTTCATAGGTTACTGGGAGAGCATTTTAATGCCCTTAATTAAACAAACAGTATAAATTCATGTTTTTATTTATTTATTTTTTTAATTGGCAAGTAAATTACTAATTGGTATTTTGGTATTTCAGTTCCTCAGTATGTGATATGCATATTTGTAATTTAATTATTTTTTTTGTGTGCAAAATTTTTCTTTTCTGCTTCTACATCTGCCAGAGAGCATGGGCTGAATCTGAATGTTCTCATCTATGAGTACCTTTTAAATGTTTTTGAATCCTTCGGACAGTCCGAATTTGGGTTGTCTTGCCTTGCCAATCTTGTACTTTTGTTGTCCCACTTCTAAGGATATCAGAGAAAATTCCTCAGAAAAGTTTTTTTTGGGGCACTGACTTTTTTTTTTTTTGGCTAACAAGGATGGTCTGTCAACCTGGCGCATGTGAATTCCTTTTTGTCCCTCTTTCCCTGCTTTGTGTCACCTGACGCTGAAAACATACCTTCCAACTGAAACATTGCGTCTAGAGTAATGCCGGTGGGTGGGGTAGGAAGGGATGGACCAGTGACTTATATCACGTCTCTGGCATCGCCCACAGGTCGTTAACCCACCTGAACAAGTGACTCACTGCAGGGTCATAGTGCTGTTAATGTAGCCCAAGCAAGTCTAATGATGCGCTAGACATGCATGGGGGAAGGGTCGGGGGGAGGGAACAGTTCCCTGGTGTCCCTTAAAGCCTAGAACAATAGTGGGACAGGACCCTAAAAATGGTACTGTCTTGTCGAAATCGGAATGGTTGGGAGGCATGTAATCGTCATTATCTGCCATGCACAATGGTGGGACAATCATCTTGGAAACAAATTGGATAAGCATTGGTGATTACTCGACCTTTACAATGTTTCGCCACTCTTGCGAACAAGGCGCGATTCTTTTAAAATTGTATTTTAATAGTTGAGATGCGTAATATGGATTTTATTTTATTTTCTGGGGGCTGAATAGATTGTAGAATTCTGACTGGAATTGGCTCTAGTAATTATGAGAATTGTCAAACTGGCTGGAATTCAACAATTTTGACAGAATTTTATCCATCCAGGTAAAATGTGGTGTTTAGTAAATACGCCTGATTGTCACTTACATGACCCTTCTGTCTGGATCAGGTGATTACAGGAAACATGGTATGGCTGCTATCACTTTACTCCTAGCCAAGTCTAAGTTGTGCATGTGGTGTGCATGCACCCTTGTGCCTTCTTGATTGGCAGCTTAGAGGGGCTGGCTTTTGTTTAATTTTTTTATTTTACAAATCACTGCAGTTTTAAGAAACTCTTAGAGCCATTTCAGAATTCACTATGCACCATCAACCTTGCAATAAGAGAGTGGCTCGTTAAGGACAATTGACTTCAAAATGGAACATGCCCCTTCTTTAAGGTTAAACATATCATTGCCTGGATTTAAAAAAAAAAAAAAAAAGTGTTTAATTTTTTTTAAATGGACTCTCCAAGGTTGTGTTAACCTCCCTCTTTTTATATGTTATGTATTTAAAGAAAAAAAGCTACCGTAAATACTCGAGTATAAGCCGACCCGAATATAAGCCGAGGCCCCTAATTTTACCACAAAAAACTGGGAAAACTTATTGACTCGAGTATAAGCCTAGGGTGGGAAATGCAGCAGCTACTGGTAAATTTCTAAATTAAATCCCAATAAAATTACATTAATTGAATATTTATTTACAGTGTGTGTATAGAATAAATGCAGAGTGTGTGTTTGTGTGTGTATATATAATGAATGCAGTGTGTGTGTTTGTGCAGTGTGTGTAAACTGGATGAGGGGAGGGCATTTTTATTTTAATTTTTTTATTTTATTATATTATTTTAATATTATTATATTATTTTAATATTATTATTATTTTATTATTTGCATTATTTTTTTTAATGTTTTTTTTGTCCCCCCTCCCTGCTTGTTGCCTGGTCAGGGAGGGGGGACAAAAAACCATTTAAAAAAAAATGCAAATATTAAAATAATAATAATATACTAATAAAATAATATTAAAATAATATAATATTAAAATAATAATAGTATTTTATTATTATATTATTATTTTAATATTTGCATTATTTTTTTTAAAAAATTTTTTGTCCCCCCTCCCTGGCCAGGCAACAAGCAGGGAGGGGGGACAAAAAACCATGTAAAAAAAAAATAAATATTAAAATAATATTATTTTAATAATATTATTTTATTTTTATTAAAATAAAATAATATTAAATCCCTGGTGGTCCAGTGGCATTGGCAGTTCAGTGGGGGGGCTGACAGTGAGCTCTTACTTACCTTCCTGCAGCTCCCTCCTCCTCCGTGCAGCTCCCCGGTCAGCTCCGTTCTGTTTACAGTGTAAGTCTCGCGAGACTTACACTGTGAGCAGAACGGAGCTGACCGAGGAGCTGCACGGAGGAGGAGGGAGCTGACAGGAGCTGCAGGAAGGTAAGTAAGAGCTCACTGCCAGCCCCCAACAGGACCGCCGGGCTTGTAATGAGCCCGGCGGTCCTGGTCTGTATTATGGCAATGTAAGTTGCCATAATACAGACTGACTCGAGTATAAGCCGAGTGGGGGTTTTTCAGCACAAAAAATGTGCTGAAAAACTTGGCTTATACTAGAGTATATATGGTAAATTAAAATATTCTTAGTGCTATAGTTTTTAATCTACCGATTTAGGTTGTTGTTACCTATGAGTATCATTTATTTGAAAACAGAGTTTGACTCTGTACTCAACATGGAAGCATCTAGTGGATGTCCAGAAGACCGATACTAGCAGCGTGTTAACCCTACAATGGAAACATTGCGTTTTCTACAAAATTGCAATTTTTACATTGCAGGATTAAAACTACAGGGCCACTGGACCCTGACCACTTCATTGAAATCAAGTTGCCTGGGTGCCTTTCAGCATTTCCTTTTAAACCTAAAAAAATGCTCACATCTAAACTTAATCTACAGCTCTTCAAAGGACCAGGAAAAGGGCAAATTTTCTCAACTGATCCTGGTCCTCCATAGTTTGTGTGAGTGCTGAGCATATCTCAGACTTTTGCATAGCACATGCTTTACATCATATGCAATTATGGAGCTTTAAGTAGTATCATTTAAAGGGACACTATAGGCAACAATACCACTTCCTCCCATTCAAGTGGTCTGAGTGCAGTGTCCCTTTCGTTTCAGCCCTTTTGCTATACATTGTAGGGTTAAGCCTGCCTCTAGTTACTGTCTACTTGACCGCCACTAGAGGCACTTCCTGACCTTTCACAGAGTTTTAACTTCTTGAATCGACGCTGGATGTCCTCATGCTGTGCATGAGGATGTCCAGCGTCTTCTAAATCAGATTCAATGCTTTCCTATGGGGAAGGCCTAATGTGCGTTAGTTTCCCCCATTGCCTGCCCTCGGTGAAGGAGGAAACCGACCCAATGAGAGGGATCTCAGGTTGATTTGAAAAGTTATTAACCCTTTATTTGCTGCTGAGGTGGGGGATTGGGGGGGGGTGGGGGGGGGTTATTATAGTGTTAGGAATACAGTTTTGTATTCCTAACACTATAGTGTTTAACTGTAAATCCACTGAGGGAGCAGAAGAATTTCGACTTGCTATAAAGTGTCAATGGGAAGAGCTTTAAGGCTCCGAGATAGATATGTTGAAACATATTTAAAAAATGTCTTGCTTGCTTTTTTTTTTAAAATAATTTTTCTAACAAAATAAATGTCTTTGTTTTGCTGATTGTGAGGTTGTTTTTAGCCAGATGTTTTATATAGCATTAACCGCCGTTGGGATTAAATCCATTGGATTAGCTCCATTGAGAAAACCTTGTAAATATGATGTAAACTCAAGTGGCAGCAACATATTATACCGCTTAATAAAATTGCGAGCGTATTCCGCATTTAGAGTGTATTACACACTGTGTCATCCAGCTGCCATGGTAACGCACTGACAACAGGCAGTGTGACGAGGTGAGTCGAGGACAATTTGGGTATTGTAATAGGAAAAGTAATTCACAAGATACTCCGTAAATGGCCAGGTTCATGGAAGTGATTGATTGCAAAAGCAAGAACTATACAATACTGGGGGAAACAGTGGCATTCTATCCACTGTAGCTAGATTGTGAATACAATTTCTTTTAATGGTTACATAATCAGAAGAGGGTATAGGAGGGACAACTCGGGTACTTGAATTCATGAAGTCCAGTTAAATGATAAAAAACTAATTGAGAGACAACGAAGACCCTTGATAGTCTTAACACTTAATGGACAACTGTCATCTCAAAACTGTATCTCCCCATCTGCCTTTAATGAAATTTCCCCCATGGCTATCCTTGTCTGGTTTCTACATCAATTAATTTGTTACTCATTGGCTATGAAGATCAGCTGGCCGCTCTCTGCCAATGAATGGCACACTGTTCATAAAAAATTGCACATACTATGGCTACTGACGCCCCAATGACGCCGTTGAATGTGGAGTTACACCATAGGCCGCTAAAGACTTAAAGGGACACTATAGTCACCAGTGCATCTACATGTATTCCTGACCCTATAGTGTTAATACCACTATCTAGCCCCCCTGGGCCCCTCATGCCTCCATAAATATAGTAAAAATGTTACTGTATTCAAGCCAGAAGCTGTAAATCTGCATGCTGTTAGACTCAGGAAAAACAAGCAGTCTGCTGACATGTGATAGCCTGATCCAATCACACTGCTTCCCCATAGGATTGGCTGAGACTGACAAGGAGGCGGATCAGGGGCAGAGCCAGCATGATTCAAACACAGCCCTGGCCAATCAGCATCTCCTCATAGAGATGAATTGAATCAATGAATCTCTATAAAGAAAGTTCAGTGTCTGCATGCAGTGGGAGGAGATACTGAATCACAGGATGCTCGTGCACAGCAGATCTGAGTGCAGATTTGGTTCATTCTGAGTGACTGCAACTGGAGGTGTTCCTAGCTTTCAATGTAAACACTGTATTTTCTCATAAACTACAGTGTTTACATGAGAGAGGCTGCAGGGAGCTATAGTTCTCACCTGAACAACCTCATTAAGCTCAAGTTGTTCAGGTGACTATAGTGTCCCTTTAAACTTGGAGTAGCCCTTTAAAGGGACACTATGGTCACCAGAACAACTACAGTTTATTGAATTTGTTCTGGTGAGTAGAATCATTACCTTCAGGCTTTTTGCTGTAAACTCTGTCTTTTCAGAGAAAATGCAGTGTTTACATTACAGCCTAGTGATAACTTCACTGGCCACTCCTCAGATGGCTGTTAGAGATCCTTCCTTGGTCATGGCTGCCTAAAATGCATCCAAACATTCAGCGTCTCCTCCCTCTGCTTGCAGACACTGAACTTTCCTCATAGAGATTCATTGATTCAGTTCATCTATATGAGGAGATGCTGATTGGCCAGGACTGTGTTTGAATTGTGCTGGCTCTGCCCCTGATCTGCCTCCTTGACAGTCTCAGCCAATCCTATGGGGAAACATTGTGATTGGATCAGGCTACCACTTCTGATGATGTCAGATGAAGTTCAGAGGCAGCAGCTTCAGACTTGAATACAAGTACGATTTTACTATCTTTAGGGAGGCAAAGGGGGCTAAGTAGTGGTTTTAGCACTATAGGGTCAGGAATACATGTTTGTGTTCCTGACCCTATAGTTCTCCTTTAAAGTGGCACTGTCATGCCGAACTTACCTTTCCCCAACCACTTCCTCTCTTAGAATCTGTTCTTTTCTTCTTATCTGATCTAGTTTTCTTTAAAACATAAGCTAAAGTAGGGACTATTTTGTCTTTTGTATTTTTCCTACGCTTGACCAGCTTTGACCCAGAGGAGGAGCTAAGTCCACTCCATTTCCTGTGGTCAAAGCAATTTTCCCACAATAATTACCTCTCCTCTATGTTCTCCTGTTGCTTCATTCGCCATTAAAACGCCAGTGAAACTACCAAATTTCGTCCTAACAGAATGAGAACAGTTTGTCCATTCATGTTAGGAAAAGAACAGATCCTGAGAGAGGAAGCAATTGGCGAAAGGTAGGTTCGGCATGACCGTGCACTTTAACATTTCACCTTTCTAATAACTTCAAACTTGACCAGAAAAATGTATAACTGGAATGATTATTCTTTTTAAAGTAACATCAGTTTAAAAATAGCCCAGTTGGCATTTTTTCCAGTTCAAATTATTTGTTTTAAAATGTTATATTCCTTTTGTCAGTTTTCCCCAATCCTGCGTTCGCATCATCAGGACAAAGTAATAGATTTGAAACCATCACAAATAAACTGTTTTCACTGAATTGACATTTTTATCCTTAAAATCTGTGAATGCCAAACACCGATCAGTGCTTCAGAGTTTAAAAGCTATTCTTCTGAAATGAGTTTGGTCCAAGGCCAGTAAATCGTTGCAATTAATTTGCTGGGCCCTGTTCATACAATGATGCCATTTTAAATTAAATGTATTTGGAGTTCGGGTCATGTAGGAAAACATTTTTTTTTTTTTTTTTTTTCTTAGAGACGTGATTTTTCCACTTCTTCATAGCTAGACTTTATTGCTGCAATGCAATAGGTTTATAAAAGAAAGAAAAAAAGGCATAATTAACATCAAAGGTCTTCATTTTAACTACATACATTCGTTCTTACACACACTTTTGGCATAAGTGCTTTTTACATTTGCATTGTTGCAGATCTTTCTACGATATATTAGTTCTTGTGCATTCGCTCTTTTGGCACAAGTGCCTTTTATATTTCCATTGTTAGTCTTTGTGTGCATTTTCTCCAATGATTCTGCAATATGCTGGGGCTTAATACATAATTGATAAGAGCACTAGCCAGGAAAGCTGTTTTGAGTTCAGAAAACGAAGCCCTGCACTTTTAATACCGCTATGAAAATGGCTTTAGATGAAATGTTAAGATTATCTGAAATGTCTGAATCATACAGACTGTCTTCCAGACCATTAAACAATGTTGGACGTCCTCACGCTTTGCATAAGGCTGTCTCACATCCATGCACATTTGGTCCAACAATCACCTGGACATTGCAGGAGGAGGATACCTAGCCAGTATAATCTATAAAAGGGTTTCTAACCTTTTAATTGACAGCATGGGTAAGTGTGTATCAAGAAATCTTGTGACAGGGACACTATAATGTTGGGTATAGAGGTTTGTATTCCTAATGCTACAGTGTTGTTATTTTAACTTGGTAACTTTAGACGCAGTTGTAAATTTTAAAAGCTTATTTGTACAATCCATTTTTTTTTTTTACATGATTGAGCATTCAGCTACTTGTCACACCCGCTGACATATAGATACAAACTGTGATACACACACTGACATACAGATTCACACTGACACACACACGCTGACATACAGATACACACTGACCCATACACACACACGCTGACATATAGATACATACACGCACACTGACATATAGATACACACTGGCCCATACACACACGCTGACATATAGATACACACTGACACATAGATACACACTGGCCCATACACACACACACACTGACTTATAGATACACACTGGCCCATACACACACACACACACACTGACTTATAGATACACACTGGCCCATACACACATACACACACACACACACTGACTCATAGATACACACTGGCCCATACACACACACACACACACACTGACTCATAGATACACACTGGCCCATACACCCACACACACACTGACTCATAGATACACACTGGCCCATACACACACACACACACACTGACATATAGATACACACTGGCCCATACACACACACTGATATATAGATACACACACACACACACACACACACACACACTGACATATAGATACACATGTCATACTTATATATTTGCAGTCACCCCCCTGTTAGCTTACTTTTGTGTCCAGGATGGTGGCTTGCTTGGGATTCTGGCCCTGGCTGAGGCTGATGTGAGTGAACATGCAGCAGCATCTCACTCCAGCCTCTTATCTTCCTGTCTTTCTATGGGAATGTATTAGATTGGCTGATGATGATTTCTGATGATGTCGGTAAGAAGGCGGATCAGGGGCGGGACACCTATAAATAAGGTAAACACGGTAAGGTTTTTTTTTTTTTTTTTTTTTTAAAGATGGGGGCAAGCCATCTAAACAGTTTTAATGTTGTAGGTTCAGGAATACATGTTTGTGTCCCTTTAAGTCCTTCTGTAACCATAACCGCTAGTTTTAGTAGTGCTGAACGTTTCTCATTTAATAAAACCTAATTCACAGCATCCTGTTTTGTTTTCTTGACTGGTTTCTTGTAGCAATAATTATTTACATTTTAGTTTTTTTTGCTCAGCATTCAGCAGGTTGATTCCTGTTATTTCTCTGCTCTTTGGGGGACCTTTTTGTCCTGGAATTTAACAGCAGGCCTCCTATCCTCATGCTTGTGAGTGGCCTCGTTTAATAGGGAATTCTCATTAAAGGACCAGTATAGGCACCCAGACAACTTCACCTTAACGAAGTGGTCTGGTTGCCAGGTCCCCCTAGTTGTAACCCTGCAGCTGAAAACATAGCAGTTTCAGAGAAACTGCTATGTTTACACTGCAGGGTTAATCCAGCCTCTAGTGGCTATCACCCTGACAACCACTAGAGGTGCTTTTGCGATTTACACTGAGTAAATCGCACCTATTTGATGCTGGAAGTCCTCACGGAGTACAGCGTCAAATGAGATCCCCATAGGAAAGCATTGAGTAATGCTTTCCTATGGGCGGGTATGAATGCGCGCATGCCTCTGGCCGCGCTTTGCATTCGGCTCCACTTGGGAGTTGACGTCGGTGGGGGAGGAGAGGTCACCAGCGCAGAGGGAGCCCGGCACTGGATTAAGGTAAGTGGCTGACCCTTCGGTGGCTAGGGAGGGGGTATTCCAAGAGCCTATAGTGTTTTCCTGGCATTACAGGATCCCCCCATGGTCACTGCTCAGCAGTTAATGCTAGCAAGCCATCATGAGAGTTGTAGTTCTACAATAATTTGGAATATGCCTTTTGTGCCACCTTGACTTTACCTCCGTTATCAAAGGATGTTGTCGTTCTCTCGTCTGATGCTTGTGGAAAGAGACCTTTTAAAATACAGCAAAGTAAGTTATGAATGACCAGGCCATATTTACTCGCTTTCTTTTATATTCCTCTTCATGCGTTCTGGGAACCCGCACTTAAACATTTTCTCTTTGCATTTTATGATTTCATTTGCTGTAAGTGTAGCTGTAAAAAGGTGCCGTCTGCAGCTATAAATGGGTTAATTGTTTTTGCAGGTAAGAAAATCACAGAAAAATAGAAAATTACAGAGTGTAATCAAGAGTTTGCAGAATGCGAATTGACTAGATAAACGGTATTTACGTGTAAATTGAAGGCTTTTTAGTGATATAAATGGTGCCATTTCTGTAGCTGCGTGTGCTGATTGTTCACATCGAGTCTTTGTTTACACAGAGTGTGTACATGGAGATGTTAAAACTAGCTGTATTTACTTGGAA
Source organism: Pelobates cultripes (assembly GCA_933207985.1). Classification (NCBI taxonomy): domain Eukaryota; kingdom Metazoa; phylum Chordata; class Amphibia; order Anura; family Pelobatidae; genus Pelobates; species Pelobates cultripes. Next base: position 394,761,888 of record OW240912.1, on the reverse strand, counting down.
AGATGTCGAGATGTAGCAAATTCCATCATTTGCAAGTAGGCAAAAACATATCTCTGGTAACTATTTTGGTGTAAACACATATACACAACTGGCACTTAAAGGCTTAATGAACATGCCAAGACCACAGTCATTATGCTTTGCATGATCTCATCACAAGTGTCTTGTCAAAAATTAAAATAGAAAAGACAAAGGATTTGGGAGCACACCTGAAACATGCATTCGCAGGAATGGTGCTGCCAAATTCATACATACTACTACATACTATTAAGGCACAGCGCACACATAAAAATACATCTTTAAACTTTATAAGGCTACTTAACTTTGCGTATCTTGGCAAACAAATATGGGGATCCAGTTCCACCATATGGCCATATTGTGTTAAGCCCACCACTACTTCACAGTACCCCAATACCAGTGGGTACTACACTAATTCCAATGTAGGAGATAAATTAAATAGTGCTAAAGTGTATTTTTTGCAAGAGCACTGTGTGTGTGTGTGTGTGTGTGTGTGTGTGTGTGTGTATGTGTATATGTATATGAAGCCTTATATATAGTAATAAAAAAGAAAAAAGTACAGTGTCAAATCGAAACAATTAAAGAGATGTATATGCTCACAATGCATATATCCTATATCTTTGAAAATTATAATTAAAGAAAAAGAACATGAAATTGCTATTTACCTAGGGCTGCCTGAGGTCATCAGGGAACTAAATCAGGATGGCGGGATAAGAACCCTAAAGTGATGCTATAGTGTTAGGAATCCAACTTTGTATACCTAACACTATACCTCTGTAGCGTTACTCACCTTCTCCAGGGGCCGGCCGCGGTCCTCTCTTCAAGCCGCGCGCGGTCATGCTGCTGCACGAGCCGCGCGCGGCTCATCCGACGGCTCCACTAGCAAGGCGGGCAGTGACCGCGAGAAGCGGTCACGTGTCCCGCCTGAATCTAAGAGCGCGCCGCGAGTCTCGGGCGCGCTCTTAAAGAGACAGTGGGAGCCTAAATTGTCAAAAGGCTCCCATTGGCCCCTGTCATACCACACTCCCCATACACTTACCTTTTGGGGGTGTGGATATGACAGGAGCCAATCACATTAGTTTTGAAGCTATTTAAACTTACCTCTCCCTCTACTCCCTGCCCTATCGTGGTTTCTGTATCAGTTCCCTTTAGCGCTTGTTGTGTTCAGTTGTGTTTCTCCGTATTGACCTTGGCTTTGTTTCTGACTACGTTTTCTCTTTATCCTTCTGTTCTGGTTGTCGGCTTGTTGTTTACTGTGTACCAGACCCCGGCTTGTCCTAGTTTACGCCCTCTCTCTGTGCCCTTGATTTCAGATCGTTCCTGACTCTGTCTCCTCTCATATACGTCGAGTCCGGCCATTCTAAGGTCCGGTAGACGTATCTCTCCTCTGTGTTGTCTTCTGTTTAGCTGAATCCTGCGTGTTTGGGTATATTCTCGTTACAACCTCCCTCTGACCCCCCCTCTCCTCCCCTCCACTGTAAATGTTAAAGAAGTGGCTCTGGTGCTGGTTTCTGTACTCCCCAGAAACCAGCCCCGATCTTCCTCGACACTGGGACAACGTTTGGCCTCCTCTGGCGTCACCCGACGGGGGTAGGGTGGAGGCCAATTTGCATGTAACCCCAGCAGCAATGCTTTTCTATGGAAATTTGATGAATGCTGGATGTCCTCATGTAGAGCGTGAGGACATCCAGCATTAGATAGGCAACCAGAGGTCACTTAGCAAGCAGGAAGTACCTCTAGTGGCTGGCTGATTGACTGCCACTAGAGGCAGTCTTAACCTTGCAATATGATTATTGCAGTTTCTCAAAAACTACAATAATGAACATTGTAGGGTTAAGGGGTCAGGAAAATTGCACCCAGACCACTTTAATGAGATTAAGTGGTTTGGGTCCCTAGAGTTTCCCTTAAATCTGGATTGTCCTGCTGAAATCGAGACTGATGGGAGTGCTGCTCCTTAACTGTTTTTATTAAAACAACCCTTCTTGTCATTGCTGTTTCTCAGACTTGCTATGTTGAACAATGAATAGAATCCATCAAAATGTGTTATTGTCTTTGATTGAATACTACTGCTTTGAAAGAATAAGCAGTAAAAAGAATAATAGAGGGGAAAAAAAATGACAGAATGTTGTGATTGAATATTTTCCGAAGTGTCTAGCACACCCGTTCATGGCAGGCTTCGTGACCTATTAACGGACCGGCATGCAGTTTTACCCGTACATGAACTGTCAGACCCTTTTAACAAGGCATTTTAAATGTCTAAGGAACACATGAAAAGGTTGGAAAGCCAATTTAAAATACAGATGCACCTTATTAGTTTATAAATAACATTTCTAGGTAATATTCTTGGAATTTTCCTCTTCATTAATGCTAAGAAAACAAATAATATATTCTAGTGAGAAAAAGGATGGGACGTTCAGTAAACTATTCTCCAATCTATTTCTACCTTTTTTTTTTTTATATATATTTAGAAGTGCATAGTCGCATATGGAGAAAATACATTTAAAAATCAACATAAATAAATGAAAACATTTTAATTAACAGTCTCAAAAAGAGCTAGACAGGTTGGAGATTACGGAAGAACATGTCTAGAGAATGCAGTTCCAAGTGTTGTGTCAATAATCCGTGTTACGGGCTGTTTAACTAGCATCCAACATTATACAAGCATACATTATAACACAGGCTATACTCTATCTGAGTGCATTCAGCAATCACCATGGTGATGGTGGGGTAAACAAAACAAAACAAAAAAAAACGAAACAAGCTAAGAAGTTGTGCCTTACCCACCAACAGTAATCCATTTAACGTTTACAGTTAATTTTGCTTGACCAAATACTGGGCTGGTTCCAACCATAATCTGTTCCATGGAAGCCACACTGCGAACTGTGAGAGTAGGACATTTGACCCAAAATAACAATTTTAGGGTCTGACCTGTGATGGCAACATAGAGACATAAACCCACTGTAAACTCTATGGAGCAGGAACTTCTATCCAAATGTATGCAGATGCATCTATGTAATAACTCGTACGTGACATACCACCTGGCCAATGACTTGTCTGGAGCTGAAAAACATCCTCGGGAATAGTATGGGGGATGGCTGTGTGGGACAGCTTCAGGTAAGCTACAACCTAAGCTTAGATGTCCACCATGAAAGTGACAAAACCGCTTTGAGAGCAGCAGAAAAATGGATCCCTTGTTTTATCATGTTGTCAGTTTGTGTCTTGACTCATTTTAGTTAAAAGGTTGAGTTATTTTTGTAATAGGACTTGAAGTCCATTTTAAAAAAAAATATAAATTCCTCAATAAAATGTTGTCAAATGTGTTTACGATGGAGAACTCTGTATTGAAGCCTTCGGAAAGCTTGTTCTTATTTGACTGGCAGAATTTGTGTTCTGAAACTTGAAAAAAAGACAAAAGACATCAATAGCAAGGAGTACTAATAGTAAATCAACCATAATTAACAGCAAGATCTTCCTCTGACCCTT